>JAKSZT010000142.1:2318821-2402046 GCA_026826555.1 Tolypeutes matacus | reverse complement strand
GAAGGAAGGAAGGAAGGAAGGAAGGAAGGAAGGAAGGAAGGAAGGAATTAAAGAGAGAAGGAAAGAAGGAAAAGCCTGGATTGAACCTTGGCTCCACAATTTGTTAGAGCTATAATCTTAGTCAAATTACTTATACTTATTCTGCTTCATTTTCTGCAACTCTAAAATGTTGATGTTAACAATGATTAATCTTCTTTACAGGATTGTTTTGAGTATTATAGTAATTAATACATAATAAGCATTTAGGGCAGAGTATTAAGTAAATGTTAGTATGGTTTAATTTCTACCCCACAGAATTTTGTTTTCCTGCCTCCTTGGAGGCTTCACAGGGCACTTCCTCTCAGTATCATTGAATCAACATGTGACAATTGTCCTTCTGGGTCTCCAGGATGATTTGAGGGGCATAGAACTGGAGTCCTTTCTCCTTTAGACTCTGACCTCACAGAACTATGGAGTCACCTTGGTTTCCTGCTCAACTACCATATTTTTCATTGCCATGACACGGGTTGTGTAACATATCTCTTTATATGTTTGCTCTTCCCTATGCTAGAAAACAAGGGGTCATGGAACTTATTACCCTAGAAAAAAATAATAAAAGCTATCTCTCTGCATCTTCCCTTTTCTGTATAAGCCTGGTAGGCAAAGGTTTTTGTTTTAGTTTGCTAAAAACTGCCCATGTGCTGCACCAGAAATGAGCTGGCTTTTATAATAGGAATTTATGGGAGTAAAAGCTGCGAAAATGTCGAAATCAAGGCATCATCAGAGTTAATGTCTCACCGAATTGCAGCTGAGGGTGAACAGGCATCTTTAAAAGATGCTTTTTCTTGCAGCTCAGCTGTGGGCCTTCAAGCACCTGGCAGGGTGTAACAGCAGCCTCCTTGTCCCTCCCAGGCCTGGACACTTCAGCTATAGCTGCTCCACCTATTCCAGCCTCTGGCTTCTCTCAGCCTTCTGGATTTCTTCAAATTTCTACAGCTGTAGGCAATGCTGGAATCCTCTCTTACATGGCAGGGTAAAATATGACAGCTCTCTTTCTCTATGTGTTTCTGATTTCAGTTTTCCCTTTACATAAGACTTTAGCAAGGGCGCTGAGACCCACCCTGAGTTCTGCCTCACTGAAGTAGTCTAATCAAAGGCCCTAAAGCCATCTAACCCAATGATCTAATCAAAAGGTACTTTTACTGAATCTAACCAAAAGGCCCCAAATGCAATAGGTTTACATGCACAGGAATGGTTTAACTTAAGAACATCCTCTTCTGGGGTCCACAAAAGACTCAAACCAGGACACCTGGTGTCTCAGTTTTTTGAGTACCACAGATCCAAGGTGTGGTTCCACCTATCTTTATGGTCTTTCAGATATCCATGAAAAATCACATTAGCTTCCCTCAGCTTTACTTTCTCACTGCCATTTTAAATGAACCCAATGAATTATTCCTGATCTTCTCAATTCTACTTCTAGAAATCTGCTCTAAGGAATTTTATACTTGAACAATCATAAAAAACATGAATTGGGGATCAGAAATCCTAGACACTAGAATAATAGAGGTTTAAAGAACTTAGAGCAGATATATTCAAATCAGAGATTTGTACAAGGTCTCATAGATAGTTAATGGCAGAATTTAACAGGACATTTATCATCTTTGAAATTGTCTCCACGTGAGCAGTTGTGTGATATCTATGATAGTTTATTGTCAAAGAAGAGTAGAATATTAAAGAGGAGAACACAAAAGTACATTTATTTAGAAAAAGGCACAACTTAAAAAGTGTACTATATCACTACTCCTAACTGTACTTTAAGTTAAGGTGTTTTTGCCAGACTAAAAGCAAACAATAACAAAAACAGGCAAGGAAAAAGTCTGTCTCAAAATGCTTACCAACTATTAGAAGAAGAGACACAGACTTAGGAAATGGTTAGATAACAATGTAAAGCAGTGCCTAAAATTAATAGTGCAGAAAATATTAGCTCTGAAACCAGTAAAGAGAGATCAATACAAGAATTAAAGAAGTCACTTTTGAAAAGTTAGGGCTTAGATTAAACCTCGAAAGTTGATGTAATTCAACTGTACTATGTCTTGGTTCTAAAACTATTGAATTTTTATGAAAAATGAACTGCTCTTTCCTTTTTCTTAATAGGTGTTCTGGAAGAAGAGGGGGCAAAGTGATAAATGGCCTGAAAATTGGCATGCCAAAAGAGTCTTTCAATGTCATTTCCTAAAATGAAACTTCATATATCTCCAGCTACATCACTAGATGGAAAGTCACTTTATCAATTTCTTTTTAGCTTCTTGCATGAGCAGAGGATATTAGTTCTTGAGCAGAAGCCATGGATTTGCTGCTGGGAGAGAAATATGGCTAAGGAGAATTTAATGCCAAGGGCCCAACATGGTGTTGATGGTTTAGTGCTTGAGGTTCATCCAGTCTAAGAAAAATTTCAATTTTGTTTTGGAAGGTGTGTACACTGTATTGTTTTGGACAATATTAAGTATTTTGACATCTCTGTAATTATGCATTTCCCTGGTTATGTTTATTAGACTATGATTAGAGATTAACCTGTGCAATAGCTTAAGTTCAGTGGAGGTAAATGTAGAACAGGAATATTATTAATTAAAGAAGAAATAAATGAAGAAAGGAATTAAACTAACTCTATAGAACCACAATACAGATAGTTTTGATGAGGCCTGTGACTCGTGGAGGTGAAGAAACAGCATCATGAAATTAGACTTAATATTTCCTGATATCATTCACTTGCTAGGTTTATCTTTTGCAGTGAACAGTTGGCACTCAGTCTTGGGCTTCTTTGCTATAGCTGTGAGTATGAGGAATTAAAGAGCAGGTTCATTTAAGAGATTGCCAATAGAGAATATGAGGCAAGAAGAGAAAGAACCCCATTAGTGGAGGGTTTAGAGCAAGCATAGGATTGTGCTTCAGTCAAATTTTCTTAGGGTGGTGCTTAACCCAATTATCTAGACATTTTCTTGGGGGTTCATTTCCTATGCTGTATTCCTAAAGCTTGAAATTTGTCATGGCTTTAATTTAGAACACTTGCAAACATCTATATAATGTAACCCATGACACTGATTAATTTTGCAGTATGTGTATTAATATGCTAAAATGGAGAACAGAGTTCATAGCCTGACAGAAAAAAATATGCCACATTCCTTACCCTGATTAGCTAACCATATGCTGTTGATCAGAATGTACTATAGACTTTCGAATTTAGAAATTCAGTCTTAATAACAGAGTAGAGAAAGTGGGAATATAGTTTTATAATATTCAGAGAGTCATGAATACACAAATGAATTTTTAATTATTTTTTCCTCACATTAATCCATTAGTAGAGTTCTTCAGTGACCATTGAACACATTTGTAACTTGAACTGGCAACACTTCATCATAAGAACTGCATTTAAGGCAATATTTTTCACTATATTAAATGCAATAAGTTTTCAAACAATTTTAAATCAGTAACAAAGTTGTGATTTATAGTTGGTATAGGTTAGATATACAAACATACATACTATTGAGTTAGCACATTAAACTGCATATTTATTTCTTTATGAATGATAAATATCTGTCTGTCTATCCATATTACCACATAACTTTTCACCTGTCCATCCCTTTACCCACCTATGCATCCATTAACTCACTTTTATTGATCTATATTTCCATTTAACTCCCCACAATCTACTTATCTGTTTTCTAAATACTGATTTATCTTCACCTATGTGCAGATGTATTAGTCAGCTTCCCCAAAGAAATAGAACTGACAGGGTGTAAATAAATATATATGTACATATTAAGATATTTATGACAGGAATTGGCTCAAGTGACTATGGGAATTGGCAAGTCTGAATTCAGTAGGGCAGGCTGCAATTCAGGAACCCCAGTGAAGGTTTCAATGAATTCCCCAGAAGAAGCTGGTAGGCTGAAGTAGAGATAGAAATTGTTCTTTCTCTTATGGGTTCCATTGACTTCTAGCTTCTGGCTGCTTCACATAGCCTCCTCTCTCTGTGACCAATTTCCTTCACTTCTAAAGACTTCAGCCACTGTTCAGTTTCGATAATATCTTCAAAGGTCTTATTTGTAAATAGGTTCACACTCACTGACATGGGTTTGGAACCTGGACATGCCTTTTTGTGGGGGGCATGATTTAATCTCCAACACCATGATAGGGCAATGCTACACAAAATATTATGCAAACTTTGACAATGTCAGACAATTGATTAATTATTAGTGATTACAGACCCCTGTATATCCACTGGGTTTTTTTTTTTTTTTTTTTTTTTTTGCATTAAAACTGTATACTCTCAGAATGACAATGAACAAAAGGTCATTTATTGTAACTGGACTTTGTCTGGTTCAGTTGGGGGAGAGGAGAGAGAGAGAGAGAGAGAGAGAGAACTTCTAAGCTTGATTTTTTCATCAAAAACAGTTGTATGAACTTGGAAAAGCTATTTTATTCCTTAGTCCACAATTTCATAATCTGTAAAATAGATTGTATGAACTTGGAAAAGCTATTTTATTCCCTAGTCTACACTTTCATAATCTGTAAAATAAATGTATTTGACTAGATGATTATTATTTTTTTTAAATTCTAGTAATTCACTATATCAAATATGTTGAAGGACCACCATTTCATGGGGGTACTTAAATCAAACACTGTGTTTAAACTGGAGAAAATGGTTCAGAGCCTTTAGGACATTATTATTTACAATGTTGCTTTTGATTATAAAAATGATAGTATCACAGCACTGAAATAACTTGTTACTGCTTATAAAATAAACAAATATCCATACATGTAGGTGAAAAACCTAGATTCTGCCTCTAACTAGCAATTCCTTGAAAAAGTTACCATAACCCTGAGTCTTAGTTTCATCTTCATTAGAATGGGAATGTGGGTAGAATTTATTGCACGTGATTCTAGGATCATTTGCATCTTTAATATATCCCAGACTATGAGAATTTTCCTGGAGTTTACTGCATTATTAAAACTAGGAAATCCACTTTGGAATTTAGGGACTGAAGCTAAATAAGATAAATTCATTTTATAACAAAAAAAGAATTACAAAAATATTAAATAGAAAATATTTTTGGTTACCCCCAAACCCTCCATTATCTTCTGTCTTTTGAACTAAAGAAATTCATTCATCAGTACCATTGTCAACCACAAAATTCAATCATTTCTACAGTGTACAGGGAATATATACAGGGTACCATATTAAGTGCTTTCATGTTTGCCTCTTTTCTTAGAGGCTGTTGCAAGTGACTGGGAGGGAATGTACTCTCTAGAACACATGAATATTTTGGGGGAACGAAAACAACTAAATGTTTATATCTGACAAAAGTCAGATATTCTAAATATGAGTGCTTGTATTGTAAAGTATGGACTATCGGTTTGACAATGTCCTGTAGTAAATATGTTGAGTAAAGATTAACTATGGCCAGAATTCAGTGACTGCTGACGTTGATTATAGAAATACCTCTGCTATGAACTAATGTTGATTTCCTGCAATTGCATCACTGTGTTGACCAACCAAATGAGGTGGGTAGATGCTTAACAAGTATTTTATCTTTGTGCAAGAGAAATCAAGAGGTATGGGCAGTCTTCTTAGACTTAAAGATAGGACTTCTTACTTTCCTCGTGGAATCCTTGACATCTTTATTTCTAAGGGTATAGATCACTGGATTCAAGAGGGGAATGAAAATGGTATAGAATACTGAGAGTACTTTGTCTATTGGGAAATTTGTGAAAGGCCACACATGGATGAAAATGCACGGGCCAAAGAAGAGGGTCACAACAGTGAAATGGGCACTGCAAGTGGAGAGGGCTTTGGAGGAGCCACCAGAAGAACGCTGCCGAACCGTGACCAGGATGATAGTATAGGAGATCACCAAGAGGATGAAGCATACCAGGGCAATCATGCCGCTAGTTGAGATCATGAACACCCCTAGAATGTAGGTGTCTACACAGGCGAGTTTAATCACCAATGGGAGGTCACAAAAGAAACTGTCCACTTCATTGTGACCACAGAAGGGCAAATTCACAGTAAATGCTAACTGACTCATAGCATGGAAGACACCAACTATCCAGGAAAGTGCCACAAGCCCAACACACATTCTTGGGCTCATGATGTTTAAGTAATGTAGAGGTTTACATACTGTCATACCTGTCAAAGGACATACCTGTCAAAGGACATGGAGATCAGCAATACAATCTTAGCACCTCCTAAGAGATGGAGGAAGAATATCTGGGTTATGCAGCCTTCAAAAGAGATGGTTTTGTGTTCAGTGAGGAAGTCTGCAATCATTTTGGGAGTGGCAAAGGAGGCCAGAGACATGTCAATGAAGGACAGATTGCCCAGCAAGAAGTACATGGGGGCATGAAGGCGTGGCTCTGACATGATGGTGAGCACAATAAGGAGGTTCCCCAGCACAGTGGCTGCATAGACTATGGAGAAAAATAGGAAATAGAAGATCTGGAGTCCCCAAGAACTGGAGAGACCCTGTAGTAGGAATTCAGTTACAAGTGACTCATTGCCCCAGGCCATTTACTTTGATTGCAGTCAGGAACTCTTGCATTCCCAGATGAGAAGATAACTAGGAAACAATACAGTGAGCAAAAGCAAAGTGAGGTCTTTGCATAGAATGATTTGGTGTCAGCCCACCACTGGAGAGTTCCCTGATGTATCCCTGCCCTACTAATGATGAACAAATATTTCCTCCACTGGACTTTACAGATACTTTAAATAATTCAATTCAGCATTAATTCTTAGGACTTAGCAATTTGTCTTACAGATAAAAGGCAAAAATATTTACAAAAGGAATAAAAATTAAGCTATTTGAATATATACTCCTCAGCTTTTGAAGGAATTTAAAAAATTTCACATCTAGCTGTCAATGGGTTGTGAGGAGGAAGTGAAAGTTAACTATTTATAAAACATCTTGTTGACTGTGAAAGACCAGTGAAGTGTGTTTGAAAATCATGATTTGTTATTAGTGAGAACACAATGGTATAAAGGAATGTGGGTACTGGGTCTCCTGCAGTGTGTGAGAAAAAAGAGTAAAACATGAGGGGAAGGAAAATGACTACAAAGAAACATCACCTGTTTCCATTTTTCAATGGGGTTTCCATATTTCATTTTCCAGAACAAAAATGAAATAGCTTTTTTTCTTGGTTCTTCATTTCATAGTTATGTAGAAATTCTGAATGTCCCTTGTCCTATATAACCAAGACTGTGCATTTTTAAAAGGCTGGTGTACACGATGTGGTTAGAGACTGAGGGCTTCATACTTTTCCATGTATATTTTACATTTAAACACTCTGCTAAATACCACACTACTGGAAGCCAGATATTTTTACTGCTGGATTTTATAGATTTTCATAAGAGGAGTTTAAAACAGAAGACTCTTCTGTTTCCAAAATTTACTTGGAACAAATAGAAGAGAGGATTATATAAAATAAGAAAATGATAGTGGTGAGTCTAGGAGATGTTATGTAATAAAACATGTGTCAACAGTTAAAACTAAACTGGTTAAGCAGACTTTCTCTCACTGAGATTTTACAAACTACATTGAAAGTGAATTGAATTATGTATACATGAAATCCATGTCAAAACCCCTTCCATTTGCCACTAATCCATTTTTTTCAATTTTTTCTCAAAACTCTGCAATAAATATACACCTCTTAATAAACTGTCCCAAGAGTAATCCCCATTTATACATGCAACTATCCACTGCTCTCACTTTTTGTTCTGAAGTTTGGTGCCCGTTCTTTGACTCCACATATATCTTCTGACTACCCAGCCCAGAAATTTTTATATTTTTTGTATCTGCACTCATGTACTTGATATTGAAGTGGATATCTCCAGTATAGCTCTCATTTAAATTGGAGTGGCAGAAATGGCAGTAACCTGAGACTCAGAAAATGTGGATTTAAATCTTGTCCTATGTGTGTGAGATTGGGTAAATTTACTGAATTAACTGGTGCCTCAGATTCTTCATATATAAAATGAGTGAGTCCATCTAGATGAATATTCCATTACTCAACTAATCCTGGAAAGCAGTGACACTGCTCCAGAGTGCACTTAATTTCATCTTATGCCTAATTTCTGGAAAAAGGAGGCTCGCAGACCTTGGGACCTTTGTATTTATATTGTCTGTGTTGATGATCAATTGATTCAGTGATTTGGATGGCATGAAAAAGACTACCTGCTGCTTAGGGAATAAACTGATATTTAAGTTGCAGAGAGAGTTATTAAAACATTCAAGTTGCTTAGGCCAGAGTTAAAGATGGAGCATAAAATGTTATAATTGCTCTTAAGTGTTTTAAGTACAGGACATGGATGGATGGGATGGAGGGAGATATACATAATCACCTTTGTCTTGTTCCATAGCAAAAATGAAACAAATAGGATATATTATTTGATTTTGGGGGCTGCAAACAGTATATCTCAGCTCCTACGTTAATGAGTGAGAACATGCCTGTGTCTCTTTTGGAGAAAAAATCATAAAGTAAATAATAAAGAGTCAATAAATGTTTGAGGCTTTAGATTCTGTCATAGTCACTTGAATCATTATGAACTAAGGGAAGAAAAAAGAAATAGAAAATGAAATAATATCAGGTTTAAAACTCTGAATAAATAAAGGATGCTAAGAGATGAACTCTTTAATTAAAATCTCCTCAAAATCCAGAATTACAACCAAGAAAATTTATATGGAAGCCATATTAAAATAGTTCTCTATTAACAAGAATTTTTAAAGTATTTAACTTGCGCCTAGCTTGTATTCATAAGATAAAAAAATAATAATTTGAGGAAACTACATTGCAGCCAACAGGTATGATATACAGACGACTGAATTTTAGGATTGGAGGTCTAAGTTTACATCACAGTGCCAGACTTTATTATATAAACCTGAGCATGTTACCATATTATCACCTTGAGTCTTAATGGAAGTTATAAAACATACTCAGATCCTCATAGTAAATATTAAATGAAATATATATCTGTAAATACCAAGGATAATACCTGACAATTAATGGTACTCAACAAATATTAGTTATTATTTTTACTTTTCTGTAGGGGAAATCTAGCTTTTTTTACTTTGTCTCTACCGTATGGTGTTCTGAAGGAATCAGGTTAATCTAAATTTATTTTCTTCCTCTAAACGAAAGCTGAGATGCTAAAACTATCATCTATTATTTTCCCTTTTTTTTGCCCTCTCTGCTAGTCTGTTCATGTCTCCTTTGCCTTACTCCTTGAAAAATTCCTGGATATCATTTCACTTACCTCTACTTTCTGATTTTGTCAACCAGAAAATCTAAAGGGGAAACTGTTATATGTCTACAGACCCAGATTAGACCCATTTTCACCCTTGAAAATAGTTATGCATATCATACAGGTTTCCTTAGGTCTATGATCTGAACAAAAATGAGTTCTTTGTGATATTGTACTGTGGTATCATGGCAAAGCCTTTTGCTGGCATGCATGTTTCTCTGCAGGAAATAAAAAAACATTCTTGAAGATATTTCCCCCAATTCACTATCTTAAATTATATGGGAAGTATCAAGCAATGAAATTACCCAAGAAAATGATATTTGAAATCTAAAACCTAGAAAAGAGAAGGTAAAATTACTTATTTTTATAGAAAATTTTATTACATATTAGCACAACCTAAGAGATTTAATGGAAAACTTACTACAAATAATAGAATTTATTAAAGTAATCATTTAAAAAACTAATCTTTAAACTTCTGGGAAGATGGTGCACTAAAAAGACACGAGGCTCTTTTCTCTCCAGAAAAATAGCTAGAGGACAGGCAGAAACAGCCTGGAAAAAAATCTTCTAGGGTTAGGACACCAGGGGGAGAATGGACACTGCCCAGAAAAGAGAAGCGCAAAGGAAAATAATCATGACAGCAAAACTGTAACTTAAAAGCCTCATCTGCTGGCATCTTCCTCCACCTTTTAGATACTTTAGAATTCTCAGGCCTCAGGGAACAGACAAAGTGGGCCCCAGGGACACACCTCCCCAGAAAAGGGGAGAGAGAGGAACACAACCTAAGTTTGACTCTGCTTTTGACCCACAAATTTGGTCTGCTGTGTCCTATGGGCCTTTCTAGGCCAGGTGGAGCTGCACCGTTGTTTACCTTGGGAGCTGGCAAAGGAATAGAGATCAGACCCTCTCAGTCTCCCTCTCTATTGACCGGGAATGGTTGTTGAGGATGCAGATGGGAGTGGAATTATTTCCTACCTGAGAAAAGTGAGGGAACTGCCAGCAAAGATTGAAGAACTGCCTCTGAGAAATATTGAATTACAGGGCTCTTAACCTTCAGGCAGGATCCTCTATCACATTCATCTGGTCCTCGTTGCAGCAAACACATTCTGACCAGGCATTGAACTGATAGGGCTGCCAAATAGCACCATCTTCTGACAGAGGAAGGAAGTGCACATGAGGAAATTAAAAGTAAATAAATAAGAGAGGTTATGTCTAGCCTTAACAGTCTCCCTCCTCAAGGCCCTAGGAAGTGGATCTGCAACCCATTACTGGGTCCAAGTACTAGATTTGGGCAATAATAGGGACAATTCTAAAGACTCAGAACAGTTTGAAACAAGAATCAAAGAACAGGGAAGCGGCTGTGGCTCAATCAGTAGGGCTCCCGTTTACCATATGGGAGGCCCCGGGTTCGGTTCCCGGGGCCTCCTGGTGAAGGCAAGCCCGCCCGCATGGCGTGGTTAGCTGACCCAGCGAGCACAAGCAGCAAGGGGGGGATAAATGAATAAATAAATAAAATCTTTAAAAAAAAAAAAAAAAAAAAAGAATCAAAGAACAGCAGTAACACAATCTGCTGCCACTAAATCTCTATGAAAAAGAGAGAAGTTGAACATCTGAGTAAACTTACTATCCTAATCAGAAGCCTAAACAATGGAAAAAAAATTACAAACCATACTAATAAAATGGAAGAAATGGTCCAAGAAAAGGAATATATCAAAGCTCAAGAATACACAGGATTTGAGACAACTAAACATCATGATGCACACAAATTTCCAATATTAATGAGTTGCAAGACAATATGGCTAAAGAGATAAAGGACATCAAGAAGACAATGGGGAATTGGATGTAGCTCAAGCAGTTGAGTGCCTGCCTCCCACATGGGAGTTCCCAGGTTTGGTTCATACTGCCTTTTAAAGAAAACAAACAAATAAACAAGAAGCACAAAAACAAGCAAAGAACAAGCAAAACAAGAGCAAACAACAAGCAAGCAAATGAGTAAACAATGAGCAAACAATGAACAAAACAATGTTCAAAACAATGAGCAAACAGACTAGGGGGCCAAATCAGGGGAAGATGATATGGCTCAGTGGTTGAGTGCCAATCTCCTGCATATAAGGTCCTGGGTTGAATACCCAGTCCCAGTACTTCAAAAAAATTAATAAATAAATAAATACAAAGAAGAATTTGAATTCCTGAATAGAAAACTCATAAGGCTCATGAGAATGACAGACATGATAGGTGAGATCAAAAACATATTAGAGGCATATAACAGAAGACTCCAAATGATAGTATAAAGAATAAGTGATACCAAAGACAGAAGAGCTGAAAATGAAGAGAGTAAATAACAGAGAGAGAAAAGAATGGAAGGACTGAGCAAAGTCTCAGGGAGTTGAATGATAACATGAAACAAAACAACATACATGTCATGGAAGTTACAAAAGAGGAAGAGAAGGGAAAAGGTACAGACAGAGTATTTGAGGAATGAAGAGCTGAAAATTTCCCAGCTCTCATGAAAGAAATGAACTTACATGTCCAAGAAGTTCAGCATACCCCACTCAGAATAAATGTGAATAGACTTCCTCCAATACACAAACTACTCAAATGTCAAAGATAAAGAAAAAATACTGAGAACAGCAAGGGACATGCAAAGCATCACACACAAGGGACGCCCAGTAAGACTTAGTGCAGACAACTCATCAGGAACCATAAAGGTGAGAAGAAAGTGGTATGATACAATTAGGATACTGAAAGAGAATGACTGAAGGTCAAGAATTAATTATCCAGCAAAATTATTCTTCAAATATGTAGGTGAGTTTAATATTCACAGAAAGACCCCAGAAACAAGAGAGTTCATAAAAAGAAATCCACTATTGCAGGAAATATTAAAGGAAACCTTAGAGGCTGAAAGAAAAAGACAGGAGAAAGAGGCCTGGGGAGGGTATAGACGAAAGAAAAGCAGAAAGGATAAGCAAAAGAGTAAAAAGACAGACAAAAAAACGATATGACATGAAAAACAAAGAATAAAATGATGCAAATGGATAGTGCATTAACATTAATACTACTGAATATGAATAGATTAAACTCCCAATCAAAAGATATAGGATGACAGAATGGATTAAAAAACATGACATATCCATATGCTGCTTACAAGAGACTACCCTTACACCTAGGGAAACAAACTGGCTGAAAGTGAAAGGTAGGAAAAAGATACTTCAAGCAAACTGTAACCAAGAAAGAGCAGGGGTAGCTATACTAATACGGGACAAAACAGAATGCAAAAAAGTTATTATGGACACAGAAGGCCATTATATATTAATAAGAGGGACAATTCACCAGGAAGAAATAACAGTCATAAATATCTATGTACCTAACCAGGGTGCCCCAAAATATATGTGGCAAACTCTGGCAAAACTGGAAGGAGAAATAGACATCTCTATAATAATAGTTGGAGACTTCAACGCATCACTCACATCATTAGATAGAGCAACTAGACAGATGATCAACAAGCAAACAGAGAACTTGCACAGTATGATAAAGAAGCTAGTCCTAACAGACATATACAGAATGTTGCACCCAAGCTCCGTGGGTTATACGTTGTTCAGAAGTGTTCATGGATCTTACTCTAGGATAGACCACATATTAGGTCACAATACAGGTCTCAATAAATATAATAAGATTGAAATTATTCAAAGCAACTTCTCAGACCATAATGGAAGGAAATTGCGAATCAATAACAGATGGGAAAGAGGTAAATTTGCTGAACAGCACAGTCCTAAACAATCAGTGGGTCAGAGAAGAAATTCTAAGAGAAATTAGTAAATATATTGAGATGAATGAGAATGAGAACACGACTTATCAAAACGTATGAGATACAGTGAAGGCAATTCTGAGAGGGAAATTTATAGCCCTAAACACCTATATTAAAAAAGACAAAAGAGCTAAAATCAAAGATCTAACTGAACAACTGGAAAAACTAGGAAAAGAACATCAAAACATTCCCAAAGCAAGCAGAAGGAAAGAAATAATAAAGATTAGAGCAGAAATAAAGGAAATAGAGGACAGCAACAACAAAAAACAATAGAGAAACTCAACACAACCAAAAGCTGGTTATTTGAGAAGATCAATAAAATTGACAAGCCCCTAGATAGACTAACAAAGAAAAAAGAGAGAGGATGCAAAAACATAAAATCAGAAATGAAAGGGTAGAATTTATGACTGACCCCCCAGAAATAACAAGGATCATAAGAGGACATATTAGAAACAGTGTGCCAACAAACTAGACAATGTAGATGAAATGGACAAATTCCTAGAAATGCTCAAACAACCTACACTTGATGCTGCAAGAAATACAAGAACTTAACAAATCAATCATTTTGAAAGAGATTGAATCCATCATAAAAAATCTCCCAAGAAAGAAAAATGCAGGACCAGAGGGCTTCACAGGTGAATTCTATAAAGCATTTCAAGAAGAATTATCACCAATCCTGTTTAAAATCTTCCAAAACATTGAAGAGAGAGAAAATTACCCAACACATTTTATGAAGCCAATATTACCCTAATACCAAATCCAGATAAAGATACTACAAGAAAAGAACATACATACCAGTCTCTCTAATGAACATAGATGTAAACATTCTAAACAAAATACTTGCAAATAGAGTCCAACAGCATATCAAAAGACTTAGACATCACGACCAAGTGGGTTTTATTCCTAGTAAGCAAGGGTGACTCAACATGAGAAATTAACATAATATACCATATTAACAAATTGAAGGTAAAAACCACATGATCATTTCGATTGATGCAGAAGAAGCATTAGACAAAATCCAACACCTTTTCTTGTTAAGAACTGTCAAAAGATTGGAATAGAAGGAAAATTCCTCAATATGATAAAAGGCAAATATGAAAAACCCAAAGCCAGCATTGTACTCAATGGGGAAAGTTTGAAAACTTTCCCGCGAACATTGAGAACAAGGCAAGGATGCCCACTGTCACCATTGTTATTCATCATCATGCTAGAAGTTCTAGCTAGAGCAATTAGACAGAAAATAAATAAATAAAAAGCATACAAATAGGAAAAGAGGAAGTAAAACTCAGATTATTTGTGGATGACATGATCCTAAATTTTGAAAACTCTGAAATGTCTATGACAAACTAATTGAGCTAATAAACGAGTTCAGCAAAGTGGATACTAGATCAACACACAAAAATCAGTAATGTCTATGTACACTAGTTTTGAACAATCTCAGGAGGAAATCTGGGAAAAAATTCCATTTACAATGGGAACAAAAAGACTCAAATACCTAGGAATCAATTTAACCAAAGAAGTACCAGATATATATGCAGAAAACTACAAAACAATGTTCAAAGAAATCCAGGAAGACATAAACAAATGGAAAGACATTCCATGTCCATGTACTGGAAGACTAAATATTTTAAAGATGTCAATCCTACTCAAAGTGATTTATAGATTCAAGGCAATATCAATCAAAATTCCAATCAGAAGTAGTAATAGAAAAGGTAATTACCAAATTCATTTGGAAGGGGAAAGTATACCCAAATAACCCTAAGGAATCTAAAAAACAATAGTGATGTGGAAGAAATTTCATTGTCTGACCTTGAAATATATTACAAAGGTACAGTGGTCAAAACAGCATGGTATTAGCATACAGACAGATTGATCAGTGCAATAGAATTGAGAGTCCAGGAAACCCTCACCTCTACAGCCAACTGGTTTTTGACAAACCTACCAAATCATGTTAATGGGACAAAACAATCTCTTCAACAAATGGTGCTGGGAGACCAGGGTATACATAACTAAAAAATGGAAGAGGACCCTTCATCACTCCCTATACAAAAGTCAACTTAAAATGGAACAAAGTCAACTTAAAATGGAAAAGACAGCCAACCCAACTGGAGAACATATTTTGAAATCGTGTATTCAATAAGGACTTAATATCCATGATATATGAAGAGATGATACAACAATCTCATTTAAAAATGTGCAAAAGACTTGAATAGACATCTGCCCAAAGAAGAAATACAAATGGCAAAAAACACATGAAAAAATGTTCAACATGACAAATATCAGGGAAATGCAAATCAAAGCTACAATGAGATATCATTTCATACCTATTAGAGTGGCTGCTATTAAAAAGACAGAGAACTACAAGTGTTGGAGAGGATGTGGAGAGATGGGAACATTTATTCACTGTTGGTGGGAATGTAGAATGGTACAGCCTCTGTGGAGGACTGTTTGGCAGTCCCTAAAGAAGTTGAAATATAGATTTGCCATGTGACTCAAGAATACCACTACTTGGTATATACACAGAAGAACTGAGAGCAATGACAGGAACAGACATATGCATACTGATGTTTACAGTGGCATTATTCACGATTGCCAAAAGTTGGAAACAACCTAGGTGTCCATCAACTAATAAATGGATAAACAAACTATGGTGTTTTCACATGATGGAATATTATGCAGCTGTAAGAAGAAATGAAGTCGCAAAGCATATGACAACATGGATGAACCTGGAGGACATTATGTTAAGTGAAGCAAGCCAGACACAAAAGGACAAATACTGTAAGAATGCACTATTATAAACTAAACATATTGTGTAATCTCTTGGTGTTAATAACTTGAATATGGACCACCAGAAAATAGAATGAAGTTAGAGAATGGAAAGCTGAGGGTTAACTTGTACAGAATTGTTAAAAAGGATATATGTTAATCTTTGGAAATGAATAGAAAAGGTGAAAGTACAACAAAATGTTTGTAACTAGCTGTACTATTATGTGAGTATGAAAGTGCTAAATAAATAAATAAATAAATAAATAATTGTGCAAGAATAGACAGCTATGTACAGAAGGGGAAGCATAGAGAGATTGAGAGCAAAGAATTTTCTCGTATGTTTGTTTGGTTTTTATTTATTATTGCCATTATTATTGAAATAATGAAAATGCTCTAATAAAGATTGAAGTGATGAATGCATAACTCTGTGACTGGGTACCAAATAACACTGATTGTATGCTTTGCATAAAATGTATGCTTTATTAATATGAATCAATAAAATTGATTTGTTTTTTTTTTAAATCAATCTTTAAAAGACAATAGTCTTTCAAATCCATGGAGACAGCAAACAGATTAGTGGTAACCAGAGGTTGGGGGAGGGAGAATTGGGGGTGATGATAATGGGTATGGAGTTTCTGTTTGGGATGATGAAAAAGTTCTGGAACTAGATACTGGTGATAGATGCATCTTGTGAATGCACCTAATACACTGAATTTTGAAGTTAAAAATGGTTAAATGGAAAATTTTATGTTATGCACATTTTATCACAATAAAAGAAAAATTGATTTCCAAAAATAGACAATAGCCTTTATATATAGAAATAAAAGATAGAAGCAAAAAGGGATAAAAATCCATAAATTTAAAGGAAATATCCAAAGCTTATTTGAGAAAAAGTATGAAACTCTCCTGTAAGACACAAATATCACTTGAACAAATGGAAATATATTCCATGTTCTTGAAGAAGACAAATATCATAAATATATCATTTCTCCTCATGCAAATTTAAAATTTAAATGCAATCCCAATAAAAATAACAGCAGTCTTCTTTGAGTTCTGAAGCTGATTACTGTATTCGTTTGGGAAAAAAATGACATACATACATATAGAAAGAGCTCTAAAAGGCATTAAACATACTATAAATTCCATAAATTATATCAATGAATGGATTTACAGAGAAGTGAAAGAAACAAAATATAAAACTTGGAAATAAACTTAATTTCACATGGAAATTAAGCATATGATGAAAGAAGCACCTCAAATTACTGGGGAAATAAGGGCTTTGAAATATGTGATTTTGAGATAACTGGATAGACACACATAGCAAAAGATAAAATTACAAGCATTCCTCATACATTAGCTGTAAATATTCAAAATGGGACAGATATTTGGATGTAAAAATTGAAATTACGCACATACCAGAAACAAATTTTTCTATGATTTGGGGAGGAAATCATTTCTGATTTTAACTAAAAATCCAGAAGTAAAAGAAAAAATGAAAGAAATGATTACATAAATAAGTTTTCATGGCAGAAACACTGGAAGCAAAGTTGACATACATGAAAACCTGGGAAACATTTTCAATTTATTATGGCAGACAATGCATTGGTATGTTAATATATAATAAACTATTAAAAATAGAGAATAAAAGACCACCCTGCCTGGAAATGGGAAAAGAAGCGCAAATGGCTATTAACTATATAAAAGATGCTCAAACTCTCTCTAATAAGAGCACATCTGTCAAATCTAAATCAGTTACCACTTCTCACCCATCACAGATGTATTAGTCAGCCAAAGGGGTGCCGGTGAACCAGAAATCTGTGGCTTTTACAAAGGGTACTTATTTCGGTAAAAGCTTACAGTTACAAGGCCCTAAATAGCCCAACTTAGAGTACCATAAGAGATATTTTCTCACCCAAAGTCTTTTGCCATGTGTTGGAGCAAGATGGCGGCTACTTCTATGAGGGTTCAGCCTTCCTCTTTCCTCTTAAGGCTCCATGGTCCCAGCTTTTTCCTATATCAGTTATAGGCTAGCATAGGGCTCGTCTCTCTTCCTGAGGCTCATTCTTTCTGGGCTCAGTTGCTCTGGTCTCTTCACAAGGTCAACTGTAAACCATCAGGAAAATGGTTCATCACTCTTCCCAGGGGGCCTCTGCCATGTCTATGAAGCTGTCTCTCTCCCTCTGTGTGTCTTCTCTGTGTGTCTACTCCTTCTGTGTTCTTGATTGAGCATCCATTTACATAGCCTACCAAGGGAGCAGAGGCTCAACCCTGAGTCACGACCTACTAACATGGTTGGATCAAAGCCCTAACCTTATCACAATTTAATCAAAGACATCTCAGCTGAATCGAATACAAACAAAGGGGATCAAGCCCAGAGAAACAGACTAGTTTACAAACATAATCTCTCTTTTTGGAATTTATAAATAATCTCGAACTGCCACAATCAGTAAGAGCATTCCTCATCTATCAGATAGTAAAATCCTAAATGCTTTAAAACTCACTCTAGATGAGGCTATGGTGAGGTAATGCCAGTAGGAATATAAAATGGCACCACCCACGGAGAGCCATTTAACAATAGCTAGCAAAAACATATGTGTATTTGCTAGTTGATCCAATGCCATTTCTAGGAGTCAATCCCTAATATATACAACAAACACATGCATAAAGATATTAATTGCAATGTCATTTTTATTAGCAAATTACTGGAAATGATTCAGACATACATAAAGAAAATATTGTTTTTTATTTTAAGTTATATTTTTTTAATAAAATTATCTTAATGACCCATGGGAAAAAATACAATTGTTCTGTGACATTTAAAATTCTTTTTTTTTTTTAATTAATTAATTTTTTTATTGTGGGTAAAAATCAAATTTTTCACAATACATACCAATATTTGTAAAATGATATATAAATATATATGCATATATGTGCATTTGCTTACAAAAATGTTATATATATATATATATATATTTATATATATATATATATATATTTTTTTTTTTTTAAGAGGTGCTTAACTTATCTAAATATTACATGGAACCTACTGGGATTCCCATGTACCCCACCTCCCACACCTCTCACCACATCCCACACAAACATCTCCCACAAGTGTGGCCCATCACCCTCAATGGACTTACATATCCTGGGGCCTTGCCATCAACCATAGACCACAGTTCACATCATAGATCACACTCTCTCCCACACAGTTCTGAATGTGTGTGCTGATTTAAAATGGCCTACATCCGTTGTCACAATGGCACTCAGGACAAACTCCAAATCCCGAAGAAGCCCCTGTATTTCAACTGCACATTCCTTCCCTGCCCCGAAAGAGTCCAGTGGCCACTGGCTCCACCTCACTGTTATAATTTCTTCCATTACTAGGATCATCATATGTGTACAAAAGAATACCATTAAGTCCACTCTAGTCCATAGTTCTTCCCCCAATACTGAGGGGACTGGGATGGTGATGTCCACTCCACCTTCAAGTGAGAGAGGGCTTATATCCCATGGATATGGTGGGTGGGATGATCCTACCTGCAGATGCAGGCCCTCTCCATTCCCTGGGATGGCCTTTGCCCATCGTTGTCTCCTCGCCAGGTGACTTGGATGAGTCCACTGAGCTGTAGGGTAGGAGTTGCAGCTCCACCGAGATTCCACGCACACCTGGCACATAGGTAGGCCAGAGGCTCCAGTCTCTGGAATTATACCTAAAAACTCCAGCATCACATATAGGTTTGAATAGAAGGAATTGATGAACCATGTGCACGGAGGACTTATTTGAGTCCAATTCTGTCACTCTCAGGAGCACAGATTCGAACATAGAGCCCACTGATAAGGCGTCAGTCTCTGGGGCTATCCCCCCTTATATAGGACCTAGGTGTCTCCAGAGCTCTCAGGTGATAGGCACTTTGATGTTCTGTGAGCTCCTACTGAGATGTGCATAAGCGTTACCTCTGGGAGGACCTCCCGACTGTCTTTGAAGTCTCTTAGCCACTTGAACTCATTTGTCTTTACCTTTTCCCCCTTTTATTCAAGGTCTTTTTCCAGTTGTGTTGCCAGTTGGCACTTGGTATTAATCCCTCTTGCCAGGGAGGCTCATCCCCGGGAGTCATGTCCCACGTTGGGGGGAAGGTAATGCATTCATATGCTGAGTTTGGCTTAGAGAGAGTCCACATTTGAGCAACAAGGAGGCTCTCAGGTGGCAACCCTTAGGCACCCCATAACAGTAAGCTAAGTTTCAGTTACAAGAGCAAAGACTCATAATGGTAGTCATCAATAAAAAGAACTCATCAGTGGGCCATCCTCTTTAGACAGACACTGTCCCTGCACTCAGAGGACTGTTATTGCTCCCTTGGAGAATGTGGCAGAGCTCTCCAGGCTAGGAATTCAGATTCCCTCATTTATTGAGTGATTGTCCACCCACCGTGACGATGCCCCATCCTTTGATCTTTTGAACAATTTTGTATATCTTTCATGTATATTCAGATGAACTTACTCCCATGAATCCCCCTTCCCAGACACCCCCCACAAATAATTCCCTGCAGTACCCATTGCAACCCTTCTGTGATCTAAATCTTCCATGAACATGTGGCCCATAAAATAATCAAATACACTTAATAGGAAAGAGAAACAACAATGAAAAGCTTACATGCAAGAGACAAACATAAGGAAACTCAGGAAAAAAAAAAACCAAAAAGACAAACAAACAATCAAACAAAAAACAAAACAAAACAAAATATAATTAGTGGATTGGGACATTCAAAAAAATGGGGAAAAAAGCAAAAGAAATGCCTTTTAAAATATATATATATATATATACATATTCTTTTTTTCCTTTTATCACTGTGTTATCAGATATCCGGTGTACTGTGACACCTTCCCCCTCTCAATCCCCAGTGAATCCCAAATTTTCATTTAATTTTCAAAGAAGTTTTAGGTCACAGCAAAGTCACACACAGAATACCAGAGACTCCCAGATACCAAACCACCACCCCTTTCCCCACCCCATACTAACCCCCCCCCTTTCTTTTTTGGATGTTAGCATTGTTATAACTGTTATACAGATAGCAAAATATAGCAACTAAACATTGTCAATGATTTACAGTACAGTTTACAATTTAGATAATACAGTTTAATAAGTTTTGATGATATATACCATGTCCTGTTTCCATTACTGTAAGGTAATGAAAAACCTTTCCCATGACCACTAAATACCCCATTAGATCTTAACTGTTCCTTTTTCCCCACCCCCCTTGGGGCATATGACACTCCCCTGTCTTGACTCATGGAATGTCAAGGTTCATAGATACATGCCTTGGGTATTTGAACATGCCCTTCCTAATCTACCCACCTGTCAAGGTTGCACCACCAAACCCAGTAATATCACTACCCATCTGTCCTATCCTTCAATATACAACTATACTCTATCCTTTACCATAGATTATGTCCATATGGGTGATGGCTCAAAGCCTGCTCTTCTCTTTCTCTCCCTTGTTAACCTATCTTTCAGACAATGGTTCTCAGAGACTGCACACTTTCCTCAGTTCAAATCAGTGAGGTCATATACTGTTCATCCTTCAGTGCCTGGCTTGCTTCACTCAACATAAGGTCTCAAGATTCATCCACGTTATTCCATGTGTTAGCACTTTATTTCTTCTTACAGCTGAGTAATATTCCATTGTATGTATGTACCACATTTTGCTTGTCCATTCGTCTCTTGATGGGCACTGGGGCTGATTCCAACTTTTGGCAATGGTGAACAATGCTGCTATGAACATTGGTGTGCATATATCTGTTTGTGTCTTTGCTTTCAGTTCTTCTGGGTATATACCCAGCAGTGCAATTGCTGGATCATATGGAAGATCTATTGTTAGTTTTCTGAGGAACCGTCAAACTGTCCTCCACAGTGGCTGGACCATACCGCAGTCCCACCAGCAGTGGATGAGGGTTCCTATTCCTCCACATCCTCTCCAACATTTAGTGTCTCCTGTTTTTTTAATAGCTGCCATTCTGATGGGAGTAAGATGGTATCTCATTGTAGTTTTGATTTGCATTTCCCTCATAGCAAGCGATGTTGAGCATTTTTTCATTTGCTTTTTAGCCACTTGTATTTCTTCCTTGGAAAAGTGTCTGTTCAGGTCACTTGCCCCCTTTTTAAATGGGTTGTTTGTCCTTTTATTTTCAAGGTGTAGGATTTCTTTATATATGCAGGATATTAAGCTCCTATCAGATATATGGTTGCCAAATATTTTCTCCCATTGGGTAGGCTGCCTTTTTATTTTCTTAATAACATCGTTTCAGGTGCAGAAGTTTTTAATTTTGATGAGATCCCATTTATCTAGTCTTTCTCTTGCTGCTCGTGCTTTGGCTGTGAAGTTCATGAAACCATTTCCTATTACAAGGTCCTGTAGATGCTTCCCTACATTATCTTCCAAGGTCTTGATGGTTTTGTCTCTTATATTTAGATCTTTGATCCATCTTGAGTTGATTTTTGTATAAGGTGTGAGATGGTTTTCTTCTCTCATTCTTTTGGATATGGATATCCAGTTCTCCAAGCACCACTTGTTAAAGAGGCCATTCTCTCCCAACTGAGTGGGCTTCGTGGTCTTGTCAAATATCAGATGACTGTATATGCGAGGATCTATATCAGAACTCTCAATTCAGTTCCATTGGTCAGTAGGTCTATCCTTGTGCCAATACCATGCAGTTTTGATCACTGTACTTTGTAGTATGTTTTAAAGTTAAGTAGTGTGATACCTCCAACTTCATTTTTCTTTTTCAATATGCCTTTGGCAATTCGGGGCCTCTTGCCTCTCCAAATATATTTTGTGGTTAGTTTTTGCAGTTCCTTAAAAAATGCAGTGTTGACTTTTCTTGGGATTGCATTCAATCTGTATATTAGTTTGCGTGGGATAGACATCTTGATGATGTTTAGTCTTCCTATCCATGAACAGGGAATATTTTTCTATTTAAGTCTTCTTTGATTTCCTTTAACAGTGTTGTGTAGTCTTCTGTATATAAGTCCTTTATATCTTTAGTTAAACTTATTCCTAGGTATTTGATTCTTTTAGTTACTATTGTAAATGGTATTTTTTTCCTGATTTCCTCCTCAGTTTGCTCGTTATTGGTGTACAGAAATGCTACTGATTTTTGAGCATTGATCTTATAGCCTTCAACATTACTGAACTCCTTTATAAGTTCCAGAAGCCTTGTTGTAGGTTTCTCAGGGCTTTCTATGTATAGGATCATGTCATCTGCAAATAATGAAATTTTTACTTCTTCTTTTCCAATCTGGATGCCTTTTATGTCCTTTTCTTGTCTCAGTGCTTGTGCAAGTACTTCTAAGGCAATGTTAAGTAGGAGTGGTGATAGTGGACATCCTTGTCTAGTTCCTGATCTCAGAGGGAAGGCTTTTAGGATTTCACCATTGAAAATGATGTTAGCTTTGGGTTTTTCATATATACCCATTATCATATTCAGAGAGTTTCTGTCTATTCCTACTTTTGTAGTGTTTTTATGAGGAAACAGTGCTGTATTTTGTCGAATGCTTTTTCTGCATCTATAGAAATGATCATGTGGTTTTTTTCTTTCTATCTGTTTATGTGGTGTATTACATTGATTGATTTTCTTATATTAAACCATCCTTGCATACCCGGGATGAAACCCACTTGGACATGGTGTATAATCCTTTTGATATGTTGTTGAATGCGATTAGCAAGTATTTTGTTGAGGATTTTAGCATCTATGTTCATTAGAGAAATTGGTCTGTAATTTTCCTTTCTTGTGGTATTTTTATTTGGTTTTGGTATTAGGGTAATGTTGGCATCATAGAATGAGTTAGGCAATATTCCTTCTACTTCTATTTTTTGGAAGAGCTTAAGTAGACTTGGTGTTAGCTCTTTCTGGAATGTTTGGTAGAATTCAGCTTTGAAGCCATCTGGTTCTGGGCTCTTCTTAGTTGGGAGGTTTTTGATGACTGAGTCTATCTCTTTACTTGTAATTGGACTGTTGAGTTCATCTATTTCTTCTTTCATCAATGTCGGCTGTTTGTGGGTTTCTAGAAACTTGTCCATTTCCTCTAATTTATCATTCTTGTTGGCATACAATTTTTCAAAGTATCCTCTTATGATACTCTTTATTTCTGTGGAGTCAATAGTGATATCCCCTTGCTCATTCCTTATTTTATGTATATGCATCTGTTCTCTCTTTTTCTTTGTTAGTCTGGCTAAGGGTTTGTCAATATTATTGATATTCTTGAAGAACCAGCTTTTGGTTTTGTTTATTTTTTCCAGTGCTTTCTTATTCTCTATTTCCTTTAGTTCTGTTCTAATCTTTGTTATTTCCTTCTTTCTACTTCATTTACGTTAATTTGTTGTTGTTTTTCAAATTCCTCCAAGTGTGCAGTTAGGTCTTCAATTTTAGCTCTTTCTTCTTTTTTAATATATGAATGTATGGCTATGAACTTCCCTCTCAGGACTACTTTCACTGCATCCAATAGGTTTTCATATGTTGTGTTGTTGTTTTCATTAGTTTCAAGGTAGTTACAGATTTCTCTTGAGATTTCCTCTTTGACCCACTGTTTGTCTAAGAGTGTGTTGTTTAACTTCCATATCCTTGTGCCTAACCTGTTTCTCTGGCCCTTAGTGATTTCCAATTTCATTCCATTGTGGTCAGAGAAATTACTTTGTATAATCTCAATCTTTCTGAATTCATTGAGAGTTGTTCTATGGCCTAGCATGTGGTCTGTTTTGGAGTATGTTCCATGTGCACTTGAGAAGAATGTAAATCCCGCTGTATTTTGGTGTAGTGTTCTGTATATGTCTATTAGTCCAGGTCTTCTAATGTATTGTTGAGTGCCTTAGTTTCTTTATTGATTCTCTGTCTAGATGTTCTGTCTAATGATGATAGTGGTGTGTTGAAGTCCTCTGCTATAATTGTAGAGGCATTTATTTATACTCTTAGTTTTTCCAGAGTTTGCCACACGTATTTTGAAGCACCCCGATTAGGTGCGTAAATGTTGATGATTGTTCTCTCTTCTTGAGAGATTACTCCTTCTACTAATATGTAGTGTCTTTGTCTCTTACAATAGTTTAGCATTTGAAGTCTATTTTGTCTGATATTAGAATAGGTACTCCAGCTCTTTTTTGGCTATTGTTAGCTCGTAAAATGGTTTTCCAGCCATTCACTTGCAGTCTCCTAGAATCCCTGGGTCGAAGGTGGGTTTCTTGTAGACAGCTTATAGATGGATCATATTTTCTTATCCATTCTGCTAATCTGTGTCTCTTGATTGGTGAATTTATTCCATTAACATTCAGTGTTATTACTCGTAACGAATTTCTTACTTCAGCCATTTTTTCTTTGGGTTAATGTATGTCATATATCGTTTTGTTTCTCTTTTTGTCTTTTCAGTTGTTTTTAGACTCTCTTCCAACTCACCCTCCCTTGTTTTTTCCTTTCAACTTGTAGAGATTCCTTTAGTATTTCTTGAAGTCTGGTTTCTTATTGACATACGCTCTTAATTTCTGTTTATCTGTGAATATTTTGAACTCTCCATCATTTTTGAATGCCAGTTTTGCTGGATAGAGGATTCGTGGCTGGAAGATTTTTTATTTTAGTATTTTGACTATGTCATACCACTCTTTTCTTGCCCCCATGGTTTCAGCTGAGAAATCAGCACTTAATCTTATTGTGCTTCCCTTGTATGTGATGGTTCTCTTTTCTCTTGCTGCCTTGAGTATTTTCTCTTTGTCTTGAGCATTGGACATTTTGACAAGTATATGTCTTGGAGTTGACCTTTTGGGATTTATAGTATTTGGGGTTCGCTGTGCTTCCTGGATCTGCACATCCATCTCTCTCAATAGAGTTGGGAAGTTTTCAGCCATAACTTCCTTCAACACTCCTTCTGTTCCCTTTCCCTTCTCTTCTCCTTCTGGGATGCTCATAATGCATATGTTTGTGCATTTTGTGTTATCGGTTAATTCCTTAAGTCCATGTTGGAATTTTTCTATCTTTTTGTCTATCTTTTCTACTATTTCTTTGATTTCAGCTGTATTGTCTTCCATATCACTAATTCTTTCCTCTGCCTGTTCAAATCTGCTGTTATGTGAATCCATCGTCTTTTTGATTTCATGGTTTGTGCCATTGTTCACCATCATATCCATTACCTTTTTAGGCATGTTTGCTATTTCTTCAGTATGTTCTCCCAGTGTCTTCTTTATATCCTTAATCTCTTCCTTCACTTCTTTAAGTTGGTCCATGATATTTGTTTGGATAGCTTTGATTAGTTGTTCGATGTTCTGCATCACTTCCTGGTTTTTAATTTGTTTATTGGACTGGTCCATGTTTTCCTGTTTCTCAGAGTCATTTTTATTTTTTTGATGCCCTCTGGTCATCATATTATCTTGATGGGTTTGTTCAGTTGATTAGCTTTTCTCTATGCTCTAAAATTTTATTTAGCCGGTGGTTCTGCGTGTGAGTTAAGTTTTCTCTTTGGCACTTTTTCTTCTTATTTTATTTCCTTGCTTCTTTCTATTTTCCCTTGAAGGCAATGATTTAGGGCCAGAGAAATCAAAAAATGTAAGGAAGGCAGAAGGATAATAGTAATATTGATAAAAGTTAGAAGAGGGGCCAAATGAGACTTAATGAGATGAATATTTAACTTGTGTAGGCAGTGTAGAGTAATAGGGAAAAAAGTGGAGTTTCTACACTGGACTGGGAAAACAAATTGAGGAATATATATATATATATAATGATTTAGAAGACTAGAATTATGAGGAGGGGGAGAAATAGTAAAGAAAGGGCTAAAAGGAAAAAGTTAATACTAAAAAAAAAAAAAAAGAAGAATAAAACAAAATAGATGGAATAGAAATTGACACCCTTAAGTTGTGGGCCTATGAAAAAGGTTGTATCTAAGAGCCACAACAGAAAGCATAAGTCAGAAATATGAAGGAAGGATAAGCAATAGTTTGGAATACAAAATCAATATAGACAGCAAGTGGGAAATTACTGAAGAGAAAGCACAGCAAAGAAGTGACAAGCTAGCAGCACCTAATTTTAAAAAATGAAAGAAAAAAGAAAGAGGGTACGAAAGAGGAAAGAAAAGCAAGAGACCAGAAATAAACAGAAAAACCAAAGATCCACACAGGCAAGCAGTCAAACAGACCTAAGGAGGGTCAATGATTCCCCTAGGGTCCACCTGGATCCTCTCTGCCTGCTTGTGTTTATCAATCAATTTCCCTGCAGGGTTCTATACGCAGGTCCTGAAACAGCTTTTAGCTATTAAACTAAATTAAAAAGAATTTATTTTTCATTTATTGAAGTGACCTTCTCACTTTTTTTTTTTTTTTCGAAATTCAGGACCCAAAATAATTTCTCCTCTAGACCAACCCCCTTACGGAAGGGACCCTAGCTGGGCTCATGGAAATTATTCAAGCACGTCCCACTTTCTGACTCCCCAGGGTAGCTGTAGCTCTGATGTTAGTCAGTGCAGAGTGCCAAAGATGGCCGACTCCGCCCCTTCTGGAGCCAAGCACCAGTGTCACCGGGTTGCTATGTAAATCAGTTTGACTCTGCAGATTTACTTCTCCTCTCAGCCTGATGCTGCTTCAGGTCAGCTTATCTGCTCCCCAAAGCTATGTGGTGGTCCAGGCAGCCAGATCGATGGCAAAAAAAAAAAAAAAAAAAAAAAATTCCCTTCCCTGTCTTCCAACAGAACCCTCCCTCTTTTGGAGAGTGTCCCCTCTTCCTGGCTCTGTGGCGGCCAGGGGCTTATCACTTGGCAGTTAGGCAAATCAACTCCCTTCCCCGAACAGAATCACCCCTCCCCTCCACCGGGTGCCGATTTGCTCCAGCTGTTCTGTTCACCCAAGGTCCAAGGGTCTCCAGGCAGCCAAATCCCCAGAAAATAAAACTTTCTCACCCCGTTCGCGGCTCCAACCAGCTGTTTTACTTTTTTTTCTCCCTAACCGTGGGGCTCAGCCATCCGTGCCAGCCACCACCACAGGCTTAAAACTCACGAATCTCTACTGTTCCATCCACGCCATTGATCCGCGCAGATAGATGTCCCAAGCTTCTCATTCCACGCATGCAAGTGCAGACCCCCGGGCAGGACCCCGTCCACAATCCTCCTTGCTCTGAGAGTTTGCAGTGTGTGTCCTCCTACACTAATGCCATCTTGGCCCCTTCTCCCTAAAATTCTTGACAAACCTTGAAAACTTTGTTATTGTCAGTTATAAATGTACAGGGAAATGAAAAAAATAGAAAAATTTGCATCTATGTAGTACACTGTAATTTAAAACATTAGAAACATTGAAAATTAAGGTGTTTTATTTCCTTGTATAAAACTTTTCAACTGTTTGAACAGTGCTTGCCTTCTCCTCATATAACTTATGACATGGAGCAAGCATCTTTAATATGTGTTGGGAATTTATTATACTCCTTTTGAAGTATGGATCAGATTTCAGTGCCCCTTATACTTTTAAAGCAGTGAAATAGCTCTAAGATTTCTTTAATGTGATGGGTTTTGCTGGCAGCCCTTCATCTGGTACATTTTCATCCTTTTCATCACAACTACTTTCCTCCCACATAGAAAATGTGCTTATTTGATTGAAAGAATTCCAAAATCTCATCCCATTCCAACAATTGGCTAGAAGTCCAGGTTCTTTTATTTTTGCTTTTTGTATCAACTCCAGATATGTATATGAAGCTCTTTGAGTTTAGATTCTCTTCATATAGATGTGTTTGGATGAAGATATCAACGCTCCCTTCCCCTCATGCCAAACATACAATGGTGAGGAAAGGATCAGATAATTGCAATAGATATGGCAATTTAAAAAGAGGGTAAAAAGGTGCATGTAGTCTCTGACCCATAGCTGTTCTGGACATACATCTTTAGGTTCTCCTTGTCCAAAAACTGGAGCAGTTTGAGGCTAGAAACTAGGTCTTCTGACTGAAAGCCTGACCCTTTCCTTCATAGTTGACTGATTTACTCAACCAGCTGCAGTATCACAAAAGGGTGGCCCCTACTGTAGAAATATTTGATAGACTTCTTAAGTGTTCATTAATAGCTGCTTAGGTATCCTATTTAGATATCCTAAAATTTATTCATTCAATATTCATTGAACAATATTTATTTCATGCCTACCAAGTACCAGTCAATTTTCTAAGCTTAGTGTATATAGTGAATGAAGCAAACAAACCCCCTATCCTCAAAGAAGCTGTTTTTGGGGCATTAGAAAAGGGAGACAATAAAATAAATAAATAAATTAGCACAATATACAACATGTCAAGTGGTAATAAATGCTACAGAACAAAATATAATAAAGGGGAAAGAAATATGGATTGTTGAAAATGCAGTTTTTAGTAGTGTTGCCAGAGAAATATTCACTGATATGAAAGTAAGAAAAGACCTGAAGAAGGTTAAAAAGTAAGTCATGCAGATATTAAAGGGAAGAGAATTTCAGGACAATGGCTATAAAATGTCAGGACTAGACAAAGAAGGGATAAAGCTAATAAATATTTTAGTTATAGGAAATTCAGATGTAACTGATTGCAAGGAAAGACCAAGAAGAGGCACGAAAACCAGAAAATAAAAGACATAGGAAGGAACAGAGGGATTTTTCTAATCCAAGGAATCTCAAAGCTTGATCCATAGTCACCTGGAGTTGTTGTGCATGTGCCCCATGTGTTCCTGAAGGGAAGTGGAGGCTCCAAATCTTCATCCACTTATCTGTTATCTAGTAAGCTCGTGCAGTTTCATATTTTAAAAATGTTCCTGTTTGTTTTCATTTGGCCGAGAAATAATTGATTCAACTTAGTCCCTGTCTTCTATACATGAGGAACTGGAACTCAACGAATTTGAATAAATTGAGTCCTGTCTCGTGACTTCAGTAAGCATACAGGAACCTTCTTCAGTAGCTTCCAATAGTTTTCAATCACCTGTACTCTTTTCCCTTTCCAGTCAATTCTACATCCACACTCAGTTACGTATTACTAAAACATATTCTCCTGAACGGAAATAGTGAATAGCATTCCATTTTCTAACAGATTAAGTTCAAAAGCCTAAGGCTATACTTGAGGTCTTCCAAATACAGTCCAATAAAACTCCCTGGCATATGCTATTTCTAGCCAAACTGGAGCAGTTGTTGTTGCATCACTTCCAACTTTCTTCACTCATACCTTTGTTTATTTAGGTCTATATACCCTAGACCTAAATGAATGAATGAATCTTCTTTCATTCACCCTCTCTGCCTTTCAGAACATTGTGTCTCAGTTAATGCTACCTTTTTGTCCTCTTCACAACTCTTCCTTCTCCTTTCTGTTACCTCCTCTTTCATCCACCTCCTGCTTTTTCATTCCTTTTCTGTTTTTCCTGATCTTTCCAACAAAATATTGTCTTTCCCAATGTTGAATATTTATATCATTTTATTTGCACTTCTCTTAAAATATGATTACTAGTCTATTTTGCATTATGTTTCAGTTTTTATTTCGTTTGCTTTTTCTAAATTACTAACTACTAGAAGATAAGCACCTTGTCTTACTTATTCTTGAATTGTTATTCTGTGGTTTTGCATGCATTAGAAACTCACTTTTAAAAAATTACTGAATTAAATTTAATTGGGTGGGGATGTAGAAAAAATAAGATATTCTGTTTTGCCAAGTGATTTATAGTTCGCTATATTGTAATGTTTTATAACACATAGCCTTACAATATTCACACAGAATGTTAACGGTAGTCATTGAGACTGAACTGCTCCTGTAGAAAGAATAAAAGTTGCTTTATGGGAATTTAATTACAAAGAAATGCTCATAAACCTCGCTCATAGTAAATATTTACAGAAAATGAATCCCATAATAGTTACAAGAGGGTGTTCAAATAACAAATGCATATAGCTTGGGAACATGATTTTTAAAGGTATAAATCTCTACATAGAAATAATATTTGCTAGTTTATGACTAAAAAGGGTTGTTATGAATAGGCCTCACTGAGACAGAATTACCTTTCAGTAAAAAATACACCTCCAATTCTGCCTCCTCTTATATAAAGTGTGCAAAGTACAGGGAGAACCAAATTGCAAGCAATATGAGAATACGTTTTTTAATGTCATCATGAAACCTCAGGTTATTCATATGGAATTCCTGAAATAAAAGAGCAGACAAATTCCACCTCTCTTAAATGAGTCTATATGGCATCCCAGCAATGATTCCTGTAAGTTTTAATGCTTCTGCCACTTCAAATAGTTTTCTGTAAATAAACTCTACTGATAAAATTTTCTATTACTCTAATGATGTTATTGAGATGGAATGTCTTACCATGTTTGAATTCCTGTTTAATGTAATAAAGTGAGATATTTTATTTTCTATATGCTTCTAACCTTCATGCTTGCAAAAGTGCATTTCTCTTCTGCCATTTTAGCCACTCTCATCTCTGAGTTTACAAATCCAGTTAAATGAAATTTAACATGGCATTACAGCAAATGGCCAATATATTTGTTTGAATAAAATTGCTTCTTTATATATATAGGCATGCATGTTTTTCTTAGTTGTTGCATTGATTTGCATGCACATATCATGCCAACATAATATTTGAGAATGCTTCGCACAAAGTTTCTACAATGAAAATCGCCACCTTGTCACTTCTTTGCCTTATGTCTAGGGCCACTTATTTAACTTCACTGACATAGTGTAATATAAGGATAAAATTATACTTTAAGGGTTTACTGTGAACATTCTAGATTACACATGCACACACACACTCACATGTATAACATTTCTAAGTAATTGGATGAAACCAAAGGATACTGTCTAAGTGGGCAAATTAGTGAGTGAGAAAATATCTTAATAAGCTATTTTAGTTATTTTAATGACTTTTTGGTCATTCTAGTGAAACATATTTGATGAACAATTTACCAACATTTATGTTCCACTGTGTCATTCATAGTTTATAGTGAATTACAGATACTATTTAGAGTTCCATACTTTCAGAAACTCCAAATTATTTGTGTTGGACTTAATGAGTACCTAACTTCAGCTAGTTGATGAATGACCAGTCCATAATTTAGTGTACAAAAAGGGTCACATATATTAAAAAACCTCAACCTAGCTCTCACATCATCTTCAGGATAAGTTTTTGTTCCTTGTACCATGAATTTAACTCTATAATGATTTTGGGACAGAAGAACACACTCATTTGGTTTTCCATGATTCCTATTAAGTTTATAGGGTCCAGAGTTTATGGAATTTCCCAAAATTAATAGTCAGTGGATATGCATTAAGTTTTGTGTGTCTCTCTTAGGAATTATATGTCAAATGACCCCAAAAAATTTTATGTTAAAATATTTTTTCTTCTACATTTTTACAAAAGTTCACCCAAATTAATGACATGGAATAATTTAGGGGTACTCAGAGACATTCATTTAAAACAGCTCTAAGTTCTGATTCTAAATAGCTGTCTTCTGATTTTAATATATCTCTATTTTATATTTAATTTTACATGATTTCTCTGAGACAAAATAGGAAGAATATGCTGATAGATGTTAAGAAAAATGAATCAATTGGAGTTTTATGTTAGAACTTGAGGTACTTTACTAAGCAGAATTTTGAAAAAGTAATATAATCAGTCTGAAGAAACTTCTTTTAGAAAATTTAAGTAAGGGATAATGTATGTCTAATTAAGGGGCATGCAAGTTATATTAGCCTGTTTATATAATTCCTTGTCATGTTATTAAGCAAAGGACAGCTACACGAAATAGAAATATTGTGCATGATTTCAGAGATGAGAGGTATGTGGAAAATTCTCATCCTTACTCTCCTTCAACCTTTAGGTAGTAGTTGTAATTTCTAAGAAAGAATTTCATCTTCTTTAGCATAGGGATTGATTACTGATGAAATTCCATCTTTCACAATCACCACTTTTCTAACACTGGAAACCCTCTCTCTTTTGCCCAATAGAGAAGGAATTTGGAGATGAAGCTTCTCACACTTTCACTACTAAGAACTCATTTAAAATACCATTGCTTAAAAATTTTGTCCAAGAAATGAATTTACTAATTAATAAAGCTTTCACTTTATTATAATTATTTATTATATATTTATTATAAGTATAATTATTTATAATTATTTCACCTAATAATAATGATGTATCTTAAATAAATAATTTTGTATACAAATGAAGTTTTACCTTAAATTTAGTTTGTCATAGAACTGTCAATAATAGGGAAAATTGAAAACATCCCTATAATAAAATGTAACAATTTTTATGATATATTGTTGGATGATAAGTTATAAACAATATGTACTTTCTGCACAGTGATATATATCACTGTAACATCACTTTTAAGTATAATGAGTACACTGCTTAATATTTGTAAATCATATTAATTTGCACGCATAAATATTTTCATTGTAAGCGGAAAAAAGGCATAGGACTGAACATACATTGTACACCAAATATGGGCCAGGCAATTCCTGACATATTTCACATTTTATAATTCTTTTAACCTTACAAAAATACTATGAAGCATAGACCATTATTTCCCCCAATTTAGATATGCAAAAACTGAACCAGAGCCAGTTTAATTTGTCTAAGGTCACAGCACTAGTTATTAAATTAGTATTTAAAATTTGTCATTTTTACTATAGAGTTTAACGGTCCTATTTATAAGGTATTTTAAAGTGGTAGAGAGTAGGTGTAAAATTGTATTTTTATAATATAGTGGTCATTCTGCATGAAAAATATGAAAGCCAAGGATGCACAGTAACAACAAAAGAAATGACTACATGCAACGTATTTTTGTGTGCTTAAGAGAAACTAAAGTACATAAATATATTGAGTGGAATTTGATGAGTGGCTTGTCTTTCTTCATTTAGCCTCACAGCCTATGATATTATTTACATTTCCATTTTACTTCTCAGGAGAATTTCTGAATTGGTCTCAGAAATTGAATATCATGGACCAAGGAAATAACTCAAGAATGATGGAATTTTTATTTCACGGTCTTTCAGGTTCTCGTAAGCTTCAAATTTTCTATTTTGCATTTTTTTACTCTTTTCTACTTATCCGTAGTGCTGGGGAACCTCCTCCTTGTGCTCATGATCATCTCTGAACCTACACTAAACACACCTATGTACTTCTTGCTCAGTAACCGCTCCTTCATTGATGTGTGTCTGTCCAGCTTTGCCACACCCAAAATGATTGTTGACTTCCTCTTGGAGCACAAAACCATGTCTTTTGAGGGCTGCATGATGCAGATATTCTTTATGCATGTCTTTGGTGGTGGAGAAATGATGCTCTTGGTGGCCATGGCCTATGATAAATATGTGGCCATATGTCAACCCCTGCACTACGCGGCCATCATGAGTGTACGCAAGTGCACAGGCCTCGTGGTGGGCTGCTGGATCATTGGGGTTCTGCACTCGGTAAGTCAGCTGGCCTTCACAGTAAACCTTACATTCTGTGGCCCCAATAAAGTGGACAGCTTTTTCTGTGATCTTCCCCTAGTTATCAGACTTGCCTGTACTGATATGTATATCCTCCAGATTCTGATGCTTTCAGACAGTGGTCTAATAGCCATGAGCTCCTTTGTGCTCTTGCTGATCTCCTACTTGGTCATCCTGGTCACCGTGCAACATCGTTCCTCAGCGGGCATGGCCAAGGCACGGGCATCACTGTGGTGACCTTTTCTTTGGTCCCATCATTTTCATTTATGGCTGGCCTTTTGGCAACTTCCGAGCAGATAAGGTGCTCTCTGTATTCTATCCTGTGTTAACCCCCCTCTTAAACCCCTTGATATATGCATTAAGAACTAAGGAAGTACTATCAGCAATGAGAAAACTGAAGAGTTGACAAGTCAGTTCATGATAGTCTCCCAGATTTCCCTTGTGATAAATAACAGCCCATAATAAAAGTCAGGTTACTGTAACTTCCTTTAGGCATTACTGTTACTTTTGAAATTTCATAGAACATATTATTTTTTTAAAAACTTCTTTATTTTTAAAGAAGTTTTATATTACATGAATGTTTCATCAAAAATATAGGGGATTTCCATATATCTATCACCTCCCTCTCCCATGCTTTTCCCCATTAACAACACCTTTCATTAGTGTGGTACATTTTTTACAATTGATATAGGATAAGTTGCACCTGGGGTATGATTCCATAGACTATGAAAGTGTTCATCTTGTCATAGGGTGTTATCTCAGTGGGTGGAGACCCATCCAATAAACAAAAAACTATTAAACTCCCAGCCTGTGGAGTCCTGCTATGTTCTCAATTTGAGGGCCACAACTCTCTTGAGAACATAGGCAGTGCCTAATAAAGGAAAACAGACCAACATGTTAAGTCCTCAGTATTAATGCACGTAACTATGAACCTTCTTCTTCAAAAATTGAAACTTATTGGTTACCATAGGTTCCAAGAGGAGGGGGAGGGAAGAATAGATGGAATATAGGGCATTTTTAAGGCATTGGAATTGTTCTGCATGATTTTATAATGCTGGATACAGGTCATTATACATTTCACCAAAACCTAAAACATATTATTTTTTTTGTAACAGAAACAAACTACCTTAGAAACAGTACCATGGAACTCCTTATGTTTTGCTTATGGGATTTTTATTATTTTATTCAGACTAAAATTATTTTTAATAATGAAAGTCTTCCTTTTCCTATAAAAATTAAAGTTTCTATGAAATTAAAGCTTCTTCTGCACCATTTGAATATTATAAAACTGTGTCAAATACTAATGTAAGATATATAAATCTTATTTTAAAAGTTTCAGAATAATATTTAATTTACAGATATTTCTAGTCATCGCTTTTGATACCACAAATTAGGGGTAGATATTATACATTTTATAGACAAGAATATTGTTGTACCATTCTCTCAATTTTTAGGTTGCAAAATATAACAGTTACAGGTCCCAGTTTTACATACCTTTGTTTGTTTACAACCATGCATTCTTTTTTTAAAAAACAATTTATTGAAGTATATGATTCATACATGAACATACATCAACTATAAGTGTTCAGTAAACATTGTGATCTTACAAAACAAACATGCGTAAAATCATACAGGGTTCCCACACATCACTCCCCTGACAAACATCCTGCATTGTTGTGAAACATTTGTTAATAAATCATGAAAGAGCATCGTCAAAGTATTACTATTAACTATAGTCTGAATCTTCCTCCCCTATTTATATATTTTTTAACGAATTATTTATTTATTTACTTACCTTTATCCATTTTTACCACACCCCCCCTCATTTTTGCTATTTCTTTGTCCATTCGCTGGGCAACTCTCTGTGTTCTTTTCTGCCCTCTCTTCTCATCCTTCCCCTCCTGTCGTCACTGGGATTCAATCCTCGGAAACTCTGAAGTGGGAGAGGTGTCCTACTACAGATTGTGCCACCTTATTTCCTGTTTTTTGGTGTGTCTCATCTTTGCTCTCCTGTGTGTCACTCTCCTGTTATGTCATCATCTTGCTGCATGGCTTACAGGGCCTGGTGGCTTACCAGCTTGCAGGGCCTGGCAGTGCACCCGCACATGGGACCTGGTGGCTCACCCACACACGGGGCCTGGTGGCCTGTGCACCTTCTATATTTTTCTTTTTTTTCTTTTTACCAGGAGGTCCCAGGGGTCAAACCAAGGTCCCTCCATATGGGAGATGGACGCCTAACCACCAGAACCACATCTGTTCCCCTCTTTATCTCTTTAGGTTGACCAAAGATACCCAAAATTACAGTCTTTTCCCATACAGGATGGTCATATAATAAATCAACCTTAGTTTATCACCAGCATTCTAAAAACCACACCTAGGGAGAAAAGTAGGTCTGAGGACACATGCATGGTTTCTAATACAGCGAATGTTTAGCCTACCCTGGTTATCATAAAATCAGGACAGCAAGAATATTCATATAACATGCATTCTTATAACCCTTGCTACTCAAATTATTTATATCTGATTTAAGTAACTAAATACATGAGATGAATTTTTTTTGTATATAAGAATGGTATTTCTTACAATCTAAATTCTCACTACAAACTATCCATGGGATCAAATAATGATATATTTGTTGGCCGAACTAATTATCTGAACTCAGAAACAAAAGGGACTTGTGTTTTCCATTAACCATGCTACAAATAGCAAACCCTGGGTCCACAATTAATATTAGTATTTGTCTCAGTGTATTAAATAAGTTCAAAATTGCCACTCAAAGTTAGTGTTTCAATGACCACATGCAGAAACAGATATCTCTCTATATATCTGGTACATGGTATAAGTGTATAGTCAAATTTGTGAATTTACAAAACAATCATGCATATCATCATACAATGCTTCCATACATCTCCCCATCACCAACACCTTTCATGGTTGTGAAACATTTGTTAAAAACAATGAAAGAACATTGTCAAAATATTACTACAAACTATAAACCATATCTTACATTTGGTATATTTTCCCCCAACCCACCCAATTATTAACAGCATATATTATAATATATAATTGTTATAATTCAAGAGAGAAAATTCTTATTATTATCCTGTTAACCACAGTCCACCCTCCACCACTTACTTCCCTGTGTTATACAGTCCCATGCTTTGTAAAATCCATTCAAAGTGTATGCTTCATAGTATATATTAGGTCACTAGGCAGGTTTTGATAAATATACAAATATTGAAATTATGTGAAGCACCCTCTCAGATGATAATAGAATGAAACTAAAACCAATAAAAAACAAGAAAGGGGAAAATTCACAAATGTATGGAGGCTAAACAATACACTCCTAAACAATCAATAGGTCAAAGAAGAAATTATAAGTGATATGAGTAAATATATTGAAACCAGTGAAAATGAGAACACAAATTATCAAAACTTATGGCATTCAGTGAAAGCAGTGCAGAGGAGGAAATTTATAGCCCTAAACTCCTATTTTAAAAAAGAAGAAAGAGCTAAAATCAAATATCTAACTGAACATCTGGAGAAACTAGAAAAAGATCATTAAATCATTCCCAGAGCAAGAGGAAGGAAAGAAATAATAATGATTAGAGCAGAAATAAATTAAATTATGAAGAAAAAAATAGAAAAAATCAATAAAATCCAAAGTTAGTTCTTTGAAAAGTTCAATAAAATTAACAAACCCTTAGCTAGGCTAACAAAGAATAAAAAAAGAGAAGCTGTAAATAAATAAAATCAGAAATTAAAGGGGAGAAGTTACAAATGACCCAACAGAAATAAAAAGGATCATAGGAAGATATTATGAGAAACTGTAGGCCAACAAACTAGACAACCTAGATGAAATGGAAAACTCCTAGTAACACACAAACAGCTTAAACAACATACATTGACTCTACAAGAAATACAAGAACTTGATTAGTCTGTCACATTTAAAGAGATTGACTCAGTCAGTAAAAATATCCCAACAAAGAAAAGTCCAGGACCAGATACCTTCACAGGTGAATTCTCCCAAGCATTTTGAGAAGAATTAACAACGAATCCTGTTTAAACTCTTCCAAAAAATTGAGGATGAGGGAAAATTGCCCAACACATTTTATGAAGCCAACATCACCATAATAACAAAGCCAGATAAAGATACTACAAGAAAAATATTACAGACCAACATCTCTAATAAACATAGATGCAAAAATTCTAAACAAAATACTTGAAAATAGAATAGAATATCATATCAAATGATTATACACCAAGACCAAGATGGGATTTCTTTCTGGTATGCAAGGCTGGTTCAACATAAGAAAATCAGCATAATACACCACATTAGCAAATTGAAGGAAAAAAATCACATGGCCATCTCAATAGATGCAGAAAAGTTATTCAACAAAATCCAGCATCCTTTCTTGATAAAAACATTTCAAAAGATAGGAATAGAAGGAAAATTCCTCAATATGATAAAGGGCATATATGTAAAACCAAAAGCCACCATCGTACTTAATGGGGAGAGGTTCAAAGCTTTCCCTCTAAGATCAGAAATAAGACAAGGATGCCCTCTGTCACCACTGTTATTCAATATCATGCTAAAAGTTCTAACTAAATCAATTAGAAAAGAAAAATAATAAAATTCATTCAAATAGGAAAAGAGGAAGTAAAACTCTTAGTGTTCATGGATGACATGATACTATATTTAGAAAATTCTGAAATTTCTACTACTAAGTCACTTGAGCTAATAAACAAATTCAGCAAAGTGGCAGGTTACACGATCAATATACAAAAAATAGTAATGTTTCTGTATACTAGTATTGAACAATCTGAGGTGGAAATTGGGAAAAAATTCTATTTACAATAGCAGCAAAAATACTCAAATACTCAGATATCAATTTACCTAAAGAAGTATAAGACCTATATTCAGAAAACTACAAAGTAATGCTAAAAACAAGTCAAAGAAGACCTAAAGAAATAGAAAGACATTCCATTTTCATGGATTGGAAGACTAAATAACATGAAGATATCAATTCTATCCAAAGTGATTTATAGATTCAGTACAATACCAATCAGAATTCCAACAGCCGGGAGGTGAACATAGCTCAAGCAGTTGAATGCCTGCCTCTCATATGGGAAGTCCCAGGTTCTATCCCCAGTGCCTCCTAAAACAAAACAAAAATCAAACAAGGAAACAAATGAAAAAAACCGACTCAGAGGAGCTGATATGGCACAGTGGTTGAGTACCAGCTTCCCACAAACAAGGTCCCAGGTTCAATCCCTGCTCCCTGTACTTTAAAAACAAACAAACAAACAAAACAAAAAAACAAACAAACAAACATAAAAACACAACAGCCTATTTTACAGAAATAGAAAAGGGAATTATCAAATTTATTTGGGAGGGAAAGTGCACCTGAATAGCTAAAAACATTCTAAAAAAGAAGAGTGATGTCGAAAAAATTTTACTTCCTGATCTTGAAATATATCACAAAGCTACAGCAGTCAAAATAGCATGGTATTGACATAAAGAGAGTCACATCGATGAGTAGAATAGAATGTATAATCCAGATATAAACCCTCACAGCTATGGCAAACTGTTTTTTGACAAACCTACTAAGTCTATGTCAACGGGAGACAAAACAGTCTCTTCAACAAATGTTGTTGGGACAACTAGATATCCATAACCAAAAGAATGAAATAGGACCCCTATTTCACTCCCTAAAAAAAAGGTCATCTCATAATGGATCAGAGACCTAAATATAAATGTCAGGATCATAAAACTACCAGAAAAAAATGTAGGGAAATATCTTCAAGATCATGTGGTAAGTGGTGGTTTCTTGGATCTTACATCCAAAGCAAGAGCAACAAAATAAAAAAAAAATAAAAAAAATGGGACCTACTCAAAATTAAACACTTTTGCACCTCAAAGGACTTTGTCAAAAGGATAAAAAAGTAGCCTACTCAATGGGAGAAAATATTTGGAAATCACATATCCAATAAGAGCTTAATATCCATGATATATAAAGAGATGCTACAGCTCAACAACAAAAAGACAAGTGACCCAATTAAAAAATGGGCAAAAGACTTGAATAAACATTTGTCCAAAGAGGAAGTTCAAATGGTGAAAAAACATATGAAAAAATGTTCAACATCACAAGCAATTAGGGAAGTGCAAATCAAAGCTACAATGAGATATCATTTCATACCTATTAGAATGGCCACTATTAAAATGACAGAGAGCAACAAGTGTTGGAGAGGATGTGGAGAGATAGGAAAATTTATTCACTGTTGGTGGGACTGTAGAATGGTACAGGCTCTGTGGAAGACTGTTTTGGCAGTTCCTAAAGAAGTTGAATATAGATTTTCCATGTAACCCGGTAATATACCCAGGAAAACTGAGAGTAGTGACATGAACAGACATCTGCACACTGATGTTCATAGTGACATTATTCACAATTACCAAAGTTGGAGATTATCCCTATTCACAGGTAAGATAATCTTATATATAGAAAGTCCTACAGATACACACAAAAAACTATTAGAGTTAATAAGGTCAACAAATTAAAGGTTACAAAATCAACACATAAAATTATTTGCATTTCTATACAATAGCAATGAGTAACCCAAAAGGAAATTAATAAGGCATTTCCATTTGTTCCAGCATCCTAAAGAATAAAATATCTAGGAATAAATTTAACCACTACACTTAAAACTATAACACATGGTGAAAGAAATTAAAGAAGACCTAAATAAATGGAAAGATATCCCTTTTATGGATTGTAAAATTATATTGTTATGATGGCAATATTACACAATGCAACCTACAGATTACATGCAAATTCTATCTAATTTCCAACAGCTTTTTTACATGACTAGAAAAGTCCATCTTTAAATTCATATGGAATTTCAAGTGGCCTTGAAAGATCAAACCGATACCAAAAAGTAAAAATAAAAAACAATTGTAAGACTTACTCTTTTTTATTTCAAAACTTACTATGAAAGTACAGTAATCAAAACAGTGTGGTAGCAAAAGGATAGCTGTATAGACCAATGGAATAGAACTGAGAAGCTATAATAAACAAAAATAATTATGACTGATATTCAATAATGGTGCCAAGACCATTCAATATGGAAAGAATAGTCTCTTCAACAAACGGTGCTGGAAAAACTGGATATCCATCTGCAAATGAGTGGTGTTGGACCTCTACGTCACAACATATCAAAAATAAGCTCACAATGGATCGAGGGCCTGAGTATAACAGCTAAAGCCATAAAACTCTTAGAAGAAAGCATAGATGTAAATCTTCATGACCCTAGACTTGGCTATGATTTCTCAGATATGACACCAAAACACAAACAATAAAAGAAAAAAAAATAGCTGAATTGGAATTCTGCAAAATTTAAAATATTTGTGTTTTAAAGAAAGTGAAAAGACAACACATACAATGGGAGAAAATTGTTGGAAATCATATATTTGGCAAAGATATCATATATACAGAATCTATGAAGAACTTCTACAACTCAAGGACAAAAATCAAACAACTCAATTTAAAGAATGGACAAAAGACATTAATAAATACTTCTCCAAAGAAGATAAATAGATTGCAAATAAACACATAAAAAGATTCTCCACATCATTAATCATCAGGGAAATGCAAATCCTGAGATACCACTTCTCACCCACTAGGATTGCTACAATAAATAATACAAAGAATAACTAAAAATGGTGGGAAGGATGTGGAAAAATTGAAACCCTTGATCATTTCTAGTAGGAATGTAAAATGGTGTAGCCACAGTGGAAAACAGTTTTACAGTTCCTCAAAAAGTTAAACATAGAATTATAAATGACATAGCAATTCCACTTCTAGGTATATACCCAGAATAGTAGAAAATAGGCATTCAAAGAAATACTTTTACACAACCTGTGCATATCAGCACTATACCTAATAGTCAAAAGATTAAAACAATTGGAACGTCCAAGAATTGGACAAAATGTAATACTCATTCATGATTTAAAAAAAAAAAAAAACACTCAAAATACTAAAAATTGAAGGGGAACTTTCTCAAACTTCTAAAGAGTGTCTACAACAAGTCATAGCTATTATCATATTTATTGGTGAAAGTATGGATGCTTATCCTCTAAGATCAAGAACAAAGCAAGGATGACTGATTCCCTAGTATTATTCAACATTCTTGTGGACGTTCTATCCAGTGCAATAACACAAGAAAATCAATTAATCACCTCTTCCTCCTCCGTTCTCACTTCCTGAGGTCATACCAAAATGTTACAGCATTGCCTGTTAACTCTCTTGTTCTTTTATAGAAGGTTTTGTTATTGTTTGATTTTTAAAAATTAAAACCATGTACTATGCATTACTTGTTAATTTGCTTTTCATTTGATGATACATTATGGGAATATTTTAGATCAATATTTTCAAATCAAAATAAGGTTTTTCATGACAGTTGCATATTTTTTATGGCATGGATATTACACAACTTTTAAAATCAGCTCAATTGTGGAAAAATTTACAAACAATATAGTTCACCAATTTTAAGGGTACAATTCAATTCCTTTTGATAAATGCATACAGTTGTGTAACTGCCACCACAATTATTATCTACAATATTTCCATCATCCCAAAGTACTTCCTCATACTTCTTTTTTTTAAAATTGCCCACAGTTGAGCTAAGGGAGAAAGTGAGCCTGGAGGGGAGGGCAGAGACCTCAGTAGAGCTGCCATTGTGCCTTGCCACATGGCAGCAGTCCACGACTTCCAGCAGCTGACCTTCAGTGAGACAGCATCTCTGATGATGCCTTGATTAGGACGTTATGACATTCTCAGAACTGTGAGGATTTTTTTAAGCTTTTAACATAATAAATTCACATTATAAAAGCTGACACATTTCTGGTATACTGCTCCCAGCAACTTTTAGCAAATTAAAATAATGGGAATTTATTAGCTTATGTTTTAAGGCTAAAAGAGGGTGCAAATTAAGGCACCATCAAGGCAATGCTTTCTTCCCGAAGACTGGCTGCTGGCGATTCCTGCTTCCACAATCACATGGCAGCTCCCACTGGCCCCTTTCTTCACTTCCGGGTTTTATTGATTATACCTTCTTGTTTCTGTGGCTTTCTTTTTTTTAATACATATTTTTTATTTATTCTAAAAGACACTTAGATTACATAAAATGTTACATAAAAAATATAAAAATATAAGGGATTCCCATATGCCCCACTCCCCACAGCTCCAAATTTTTCCCACATTAACAATTGCTTGCAATGATGAACACATTTTGGAGCATTGCCACTAGCATGGATTATAGCTTACATTGTAGTTTACACTCTCTCCTACTCAATTCTGTAAGTTATGGCAGGATTTATAATGGCTTGTATCTATCATTACAGTGTCATTCAGGACAATTTCAAATCCTGAAAGTGCCTCCTTATTACACTTCATCCTCCTTCTCCCTGCCCTCAGCACCCCCAGTGGCCACTGTCTACACATCAATAATATAATTTCTTCTGTTTCTAGAATCATAATAAGTGTATAGTCGAATACCAGTAAGTCCATTGTACTCCATATTTTATTTCCTAATCCAGATGATTCTGGGATGGTGATGCCCATTCCACCTCTAATTGAGAGGGGGTTTCAATCCCATATGGATGTTTGATGGGACTGTCTTGTTTGCAGTTGTAGACTCTCTTGGTTCCTTGGTATGGTGGTTGTCCATCCTCACCTCCTTATTAGTTGTCCTAGGTGAGCCCAATGAACTGGAGAGTAGGTGTTGAAACTCTGCTGAGACTCAGGGCCCAGCTAACAATTGGACAGCCCAAAGATTCAAGTCTGTTGGGTGTACACTTACCAACTCTAGCACCAACTGTAGGTTCAAAGAGAAGAGACAGAAGAGGCATGTGTAGAGAAGTCACAACCAAGTCCAACTCTGTCACATTTGGGAACACAAACTCCAAAGTAGGGCCCACTGGCAAGGCACCAAACTCTAGAGTTATCTGCCATGACTATAGGACCTCAGTGTCTCCAGAGCCCTCAGGAGCCCCACTATTTGAGGTAGTATATACTTTGGCACTCTATGCAATCCTTCTGAGATGTGTATAAGCATTACCTCTGGGATGACCTTCCGACACACTTTGTGTCTCTTAGCCATAAAAACTCATTTGTCTTTACCGTTTTCCCCCTTTTCAAGGTCTTTTTCTAGTCACATTGCCAGTTGGTACTTGGTAGCAATCCTTTGGTGACAGGGAGGCTTATCCCTGGGAGTCATGTCCCACACTGGGAGGAAGGTAATGCATTTATATGTTGAGTGTAGCTTACACATTTAAGCAACATGGAGGCTTTCAGGAGGTAACTTTTAGGCACCCTACAACACTAAGCTAAGTTGCAATTTCAAGATCAAAAGCTCATAAGCATAGTCATCAATATCAAGGGCCTATCAATGGACCATCCTTCTTCACTAGTCATTGCCCCTTTACTCAAGGGATTGTTGTTGTCCTATTAGAGAATGTGGCAGAGCTCCCCAGGGTGGGAATTCAATACTCTTTTGGTTACTGTGTGACTCTCTACCACTGTGACAATGCCCCATGTGCATTTAAACACATTTATATACCTTATATGTTTGCCCAGGTGAACTGCCTCCTCTGTATCCCCTGTCCCTGACTCCCCACACCAATGATCTTTCCACTCTGTGGTCCAAAACTTCTTCAAAAATGGAGCCAAGAATATCTCCAAGTACAATTAATAGGAAAATGAAATAATAATGTTAGGTTTGAACTTAAGAAATAAAACACATAATAATTTTTAAAAACTAAAACTAAATTAAAATTTAAAAATTAGGGTATTAAAAAAATAATGACAAATATTTACAATATTTTTTGATGTTCTGCCTTTCATAACTGTAATATCTGTTGTCCTGTATGTTGAGAGACATTTTCTTCCATTTCTTTACCAGTGTTTTTCCTTTTTTTTTTTGTCTTCAAAGAAGTTTTAGGTTATAGTAAATTCACATATAGAATATAGGGGACTCCCATATACCCAACATCCTCCCCTTTGTCCCCTTCCCATATTAATAATCTTTTTATGTGTGGATGGTACATTTGTTAAAACTGATGAACAAAACTTGAAACATAGCTACTAACCATGGCCAATGGTTTACATTATGGTTTACATTTTAGACCATAGACATTAATAAATTTTTGCTGAAATTTAACATTGCCAGTATCCAGCATTGCAAGATCATGCAGAACACTTCCAATGCCCCCTAAATTGCCCCTATTCCATCTATTCTATCCCCGACTCTCTCTCCCCTTGGGGCCCATGGTGACCACCAGGCTTCACTCTTTGAAAGACAAGATTCATAGTTACTTGCAACATCATTAATGGCTTCACACACTGATCTATCCTCCCCTATTAGAAAATGCCCATGCTCTTGAGAGGCAACCATCTCTCTGTTTGAAGAATTATTGGGCCTCCCCAGGCTAGGAATCCAACTCCTTCCTGCTTGTTGTGTGGTTCTCCACCCACTGATAAAACACAACATGACAAAATGATCACTTTCACATTCTCTAGCGGCCTGCCCCAGATGTTCCCTGTCTCAAATGCCCCCCCCATTCCAACACCCTAAACCAGTAACCCTTGTCATAATGCCAAAAGAACCTTCCCAACATTGTAGTTTAAACCACATACACACTAATCCCCAGTGTTCACCTGCTCCCTCCCCCAACCCTCCCCCCAGTTCCCTGGATCATCCAACCCACCATCCCCAACCTACCCCCTCATCAAACTTGCACCATCCAAACCAATAGTATCACTAAACCCTTGTCATATCCCTTCACTGTACAACTACTCACTTCCACCTTATCATAGATTTCACCCATATGGGTGTTGGCTCACAATCTTCTTCTCCCTTTCTATTTCCTATAAATCTATCTTCCATGCTCAAGCACTCTGAGTCTTCTAAAATTGTTGAATTCATACAAAAGAGGTCATGTAATATTTGTCCTTCATTGTCTGGCTTGCTTCACTCAGCATAAGGTCCTCAAGATTCATTCATGTTACCCAGTGTGTTAGCACTGTATTCCTTCTTACAGCTGATTAATATTCCATTGTAAGTGCATACCACATTTTGTTTATCCATTCATCAGTTGATGGGCATTTGGATTGATTTCAACTTTTGGCAATAGTGAATAATGCCACTATGAACATTGGTGTACATATATCTGTTTGTGACCTTGCTTTCAATTATTCTGGATATATCCACCAGCAGTGGAATTGCTGGATCATGTGGCAGATCTATAGTTGGTTTTTTGAGGAACTGCCAAACTGTCCTCTACAATGGCTCGCCTATACTACATTCCCACCAGCAGTGGATGAGGGTTCCTCTTCCTCCAATCCTCTCCAACACTTGTAGTCCTCGTTTTTTTTTAATGGCCTCCATTTTTTTAATGGTCTAATGGGTATATGATGGTATCACATTGTAGTTTTTATTTCCATTTTCCTAATAGCTAGTGATGTCAAGCATCTTTTCATGTGCTTTTTAGCCATTTGTATTTCTTCTTTGGAGAAGTGTCTGTTCAAATCACTTGCCAATTTTTTAAACAGGTTGTTTTTTTTATTTTTGAGATATAGGATTTCTATGTATATGCTGGATATTAGGCTCCTCTCAGAGATATGCTTGCCAAATATTTTCTCCCTTTGGGTAGGCTGTCTTTTAACTTTCTTGACAAACTCCTTTGAGGTACAAAAGGTTTTAATTTTGAGGAGGTACCATTTATCTATATTTCTTTTTTCTGCCCATGCTTTGGGTGTGAAGTTCATGAAACCATTTTGTATTACAAGGTCCTGTAGATGCTTCCTACATTATCTTCCAAGATATTTATGTTCTTCGCTCTTGTATTTAGATCTTTAATCCATCTTGAATTGATTTTTGTTTAAGGTGTGAGGTGGCATTCCTCTCTCATTATTTTGGATAAGGATATCCAGTTCTCCAATCACCACTTGTTGAAGAAGCCATTCTCTCCCAGTTGAGTGGGCTTCATGGCCTTGTTAAATATCAGATGACTGTATATGCATGGATCTATATCAGAACTCTCAAATTGGTTCCATTGTTTGGTATGTCTATCTTTGTGCCAATACCATGCAGTTTTGACCATTGCAGTTTTGTAGTATGTTTTAAAGTCAGGTAGTGTGATTACTCCAATTTCATTTTTCTTTTTCAAAATGTCTTTGACTATTCAGGTCCCCTTGTTTTTCCAAATAAATTGTATACTTAGTTTTTCCAATGCAGTAAAAAATGCTGTGTTGATTTTTATTGGAATTGCATTAAATCTTTAGATCAGTTTGGGTAAAATAAACATAATGATAGTTAGTCTTTCCATCCATGAACAGGGACTATTCTTCCATTTACATAAGTCTCCTTTGACTTCCTTTAACAATGTTGTGTAGTTTTTTGTGTATAAGTCATTTACATCATTAGTTAAATATATTCTTAGGTATTTGATTGCTTTAGTTGCTATTTTAAATGGGAGTTTTTCTTGATTTCCTCCTCAGAGTGCTCATTATTGATGTACAGAAATGCTACTGATTTTTATGCATTGATCTTATAACCTGCAACTTTATTGAACTCATTTATAAATTCTAGAAGCTTTACTTTAGATTTCTCAGGGCTTTTATATATAGGGTCATGTCTGCAAAAAGCGAAATTTTTACTTCTTCCTATCCAGTTTGGATGCCTTTTATATCTTTTTCTTGCTTAAGTGCTTGAGCAAGTACATCTAATAACATGTTAAATAGGAGTCGTGATAGTAGGCATCCTTGTCTTGTTCCCGATCTTAGAGGGAAAGCTTTTAGGATTTCAACATTTTATATGATGCTAGCCATGAATTTTTCATATATACCCTTTATCATATGAGGAAGTGTCCTTCTATTTCTATCATTTGCCATGTTTTATCAGGAAAGGGTGCTGTATTTTGTCAAAAGCTTTTTATGCATCTATAGAGATGATCATGTGATTTTTTTTCTTTCAATCTGTTTATGTGGTGTATTACATTGATTGATTTTCTTATGTTGAATCATCCTTGCATACCAGGAATGAAACTGACTTGGTCATGGTGTATAATTCATTTGATTTGTTGTTGAGTATGATTAGCAAGTATTTTGTTGAGGATTTTAGCATTTTGGTTCATTAGAGAGATTGCTCTGCAATTTTTATTTCTTGTGGTGTCTTTGGCTTTGGTATTAGGGTAATGTTGGCATCATAGAATGAGTTAGGAAATGTTCCTTCTACTTATATATTTTTTGAAGAGTTTAATCAGGATTTGGTGTTAGTTATTTCCAAAATGTTTGTTAGAATTCACCTGTGAAGCCATCTGGTCCTGGTTTCTTCTGGTTGGGAGATTTTTGTTGACAAATTCAATCTTGCTACTTGTAATTGGTCTGTTGAGTTCATCAATTTCTTCTTCAATCAGTATAGGTTGCTGTGTGTTTCTAGGAATTTGTCCATTTCCTCTAAACTATCATTTTTGTGTGTATATACTTTTTTTTTTTAAGTATCCTCTTATTATACTCTTTATTTTTGTGGGTTCAGTGGTGATAGATCCTTCCTCATTTTTTATTTTGTGCATTTGCATCATTTCTCTTTTTTTCTTTGTTAGTCTAGCTAAGGATTTGTCAATTTTACTGATCCTCTCGAAGAAACAGCTTTTGGTTTTCTTTACTTTTTCTAGTGCTTTCTTATTTTCTATTTCATTTAGTTCTGCTCTAATCTTTATTTCGTTCTTTCTGCTTCCTTTGGGGTTTATTGTTATTTTTCTAAGTCCTTGAGGTATGAATTTAAATCTTTGGTTTTAGCTCTTTCTTCTTTTTTCATATATGCATTTATGGCTATGAATTCCCCTCTCAGTATAGCTTTTCCTGCATACCATAGGATTTGATATGTTCTGTTTTCATTTTCATTTGTTTCAAAGTAGCTCCTGATTTTTTTTGTAATTTTTTCCTTGACCCACTGTTTGTCTAACAGTGTGTTGTTTAACTTCCATATCTTTGTGCCTAATCTGGTTCTCTGGCACTTGGTGATGTCCAGCTTCATTCCATTATGGTTAGAGTAATTACTTTGTATAATTTCAAACTTTCTGAAGTATTGTTTTGTGTCCTAGCATGTGGTTTATCTTGGAAAATGATTCATGTGCACTCAAGAAGGAAGTATAGCCCACTGTATTTGGGTGTAGTATTCTGTATATGTCTATTAGGTCTAGATCCTCTAATGTATTATTCAAAGTATTTGTTTCTTTATTGATTCTCTGTCAAGAGGTCCTGTCTAATGGTGACAATGATGTATTAAAGTCTCCCACTATAATTGTAGAGGTACCTATTTCCCCATTTAGCCTTTCCAGTGTTTGCCTCATGTATTTTGAGGTGCCCCGGTTAGATGCATACATATTTATGATTGTTCTTTCTTATTGAAAGATTACCCTTTTTACTAATTTAAAGTGTCTTATTGAAAGATTACCCTTTTTACTATTTGTCTCTTAAAATAGTTTTGTGGGGATGTATGTGGCTCAAATCGTTGGGCGTCTGTCTGCCATGTGGAGGGACCTGGGTTCGGTCCCCAGGACCTCCCAGTAAAATTTTTTTAAAAATGTATATATATGTGGAGGGTGCATGGGCTGCCAGGCTCTGTGTGCCTGGGAGCCATGCAGCAGGATGGTGACGTAGCTGGGGAGGGGCGCAGGGGAGAGGCAAGACGAGATGCTCCGAAAGCGCCAAAAGCCAGGAACCGGGGTGGCGTGGGTGGCAGAGCGCCTCTCTCCTACAACAGAAGTCTCCAGGATAGAATCCTGGTGAAGACTGGAGGAGGAGGATGGGAGGAGATGGCAGGAAATGGACACACAGAGTTGCCCAGAGAATGGACACACACACACACACACACACAAAAAAAAAACCAAATGGGGAAGGGGGGTTTAAAATGGATAAAGTAAATAAATAAATCTTTAAAAAAAAATAGTTTTGCATTTAATGTCTATTTTTTCCCCAGTATTAATATAGCTACTACTGCCATTTTTTGATTGTTGTTTGCTTGTAAAATTGTTTTCTAGCTATTCACTTTCAGCCTCCTTTAATCCCTGGGTCTAAGGTGGGTTTCTTGTAGACAGCATATAGATTGGTCTTGTTTCCTCATCCATTCTGCCAATCTGTGTCTCTTGACTGGTGAATTTAATCTACTAATATTCAGTGTTATTACTGTTAAGGAATTATTTACATTAGTCATATTTTCTTCGGGTTTATGTATGTCATATGTTGTTTCTATTTCTCTTTTTATTTTTTTCCTTACACTCTCCTCCAATTCTCTCTCCTGTTATTTCCTTTCAACCTGCAGCACTCCCTTTAGTATTTCTAGAAGGGCAGGTTTTGTATTGGCACACTCTCTTAATTTCTGTTTATCTGTGAATATTTTGAATATTCCATCATTTTAGTATGTCAGCTTTACTATAAAGACAATTCTTGACTGGAAGTTTTTTTTTTTTCTTTTAGCACCTTTGCTATGTTATACCACTGCCTTGTTGCCTCCATTGTTTCAGATGAGATATCAGCACTTAATTTTATTGAGCTTCCCTTGTATGTGATGGTTCTCTTTTCTCTTGCTGCTCTCAGTATTCTCTCTTTGTCTTGAGCATTGGACAATTTAACAAGTATGTGTCTTTGAGTAGGCCTGTTAGAATTTATACTGTTTGAGGTGCACTGTGCTTCCTGGACATGTACATCCATCTCCCTCAATAGAGTTGGGAAGTTTTCAGCTATTCTTTATTCCAACACTCCTTCTGTTCCCTTTCCCTTCTCTTCTTCCTCAGTGATGCATATAGGGTATACGTTTGTGCATTTTGTGCTGTTGTTTAGATCCCTAAGTCCCTGCTGAATTTTTTTCTATCTTTTTATCTATCTGTTCTACTGTTTGATTTCAGATGTACTGTCTTCCACATCACTAATTCTTTCCTCTGCCTGTTCAAATCTGCTGTTATGCGCTTCCAGTGTCTTTTTGATTTCTTGGATTATGCCTTTCATCACCATCATATCCGCTATCTTTTTATGTGTTTCCATGATTTCTTAAGTATGTTCTCCCAGTGTCTTCTTAATATCCTTAATATCATCTATCACTGCATTAAGTAGGTTCATGATGTTTGTTTGGAGTGTTCTGATTACTTGTTCCATGTTCTGCATCTCCTCCTATTTTTTGGAAACTGGGCCATGTCTTTCTGTTTCTTAGTATTTATAATTTTTTTGCTAGTGTTTAGACATCTCTTTATCTTGATGGGTTTATTCAGTTGATTATTTTCTCCCTATACTCTGGGATTTTCTTTAGTTGCTGTTTTTGTGTGTGGGAGGGTAAGTTTTATCTTTGAGACTTTGTCCCTCTTAATCTATTTCCTTGTTCTTGTCTATATTCCTTTGAATGAAAAAGATTAGGGCCAGAGAAAGGGAAAAAGTTAAGAAGAGAAAAAGGAAATAATAATATTAATAAAAGGTAGATAAGGAACCATATAAGACCTAGTGAAATGAATAGTTAATTCATGTAAGAATACACAGGAATAAGAATTTAAAAAGTGGGGTACAAACAATGAAATAAAAAACTGAATAGAGAAAAATATCTAGAATAAATTAAGAGTCCAGAATGATAAGAAGAGAGGGAAAAAGAAAAGAAAAGACAATAAGAAAAGAAGATAAAAAGAAAGAAAACAGAGAATAAAGGAGATAGAAATAAAAAACAAGAAAAATTGAAGACTAAACAAAGAGAGGTTGATTGTGAGAACAAAAACAGAAAACAAAAGACAGGAAGATGAAGGTAGGAAAAGAATTAGGATAGGTAGACAAAATTTGTATACACAAAAAACCAAAGGAAGGGGAAAAAATAAACAAGAAACAAAACCATAGCACCTAATTCAAAAGAAAAAGGAAAAAAAGTGGGGGAAGAAAGAAAGGGGGAATAAAAGAACAAAAAACAAACACTCAAGCAAATAATCAAACAAAAACTTAGGATAAACAGCCTTCCCTCTTAGGCCCCTATGGATCTTCTCAGGCTGCCAGTGTTCATCAATCAATTACTCTGCAACTTACCCTCTGCAAGTTTTGAATTGGGTTTTAGCAAGAAAACTAAGTTAAGTTTTAAAAAAGGAACATTTTTTCAGAAAAATAAGACACCCCATAGAAGCTAACACAAAAAGAATGTCTATGCGTTCCCTGCCCTAAAATATCAGCTGGGTTTTATTAGTTGATAACTTGGTGGATCTCTAAGGAGAGCCAGGAATCAAACCAGCGACCTTATATATTTAAATCGGAGACTCCTCCACTAAGCTAAACTTTCTTGTTGGGCCAGTTAGCTTGAGAGCTGTCCAGTCACTTTCCCTAGGGTAGGTTTGACTATGTGCAGTTGAATTAAATTCCTGCTGATTAGAAGCCTGACTCCTTTTTATTCTTATTGTTTTCTCTCCCAGGGCAGCAGGATGTGTTCGTCTCTGTGATCAGAGTCCCCCCCGCCTCTCCTGGGCAGGTTGAGTTCCCTTCTGAAATTCAAATGGGACCCTGGTATCTGAACTCACTGCACAGAAATGACTCTCAACCCTCTTCCAGACCTTCCCCTCCTCCAACGGGACCCTAAATAGGCTTATTACTAAATTACTTATTACTGTTGTCTCCTTAAGGGAGTTGGAATTTTGATAGTTTTCAGCACTGGAGTAGTCAATTGCCTGACTCTGCCTTCCCCCAGTACAGGTTCCTCTCTCCCAGGTCAGCTAGGTAAATCAGGCTGCGTTAGCAGATTTGCCTCTCCCCTCTTCCCAGAGCCACCTCTTGCCAGCTGGTAACCTCCCTAAAGTTCAAAGGAGGTCCAGGTATCCAAGCCCACAGAAAAGAAACCTTTCTCCACCCTTCACCAGAGCCCTCTTATTCCTGGAGGTCGCTCCCTAGCTAGTGGGAGTCAGGGGCTTCACAGCAGCTTTTTGTTTTGAGGGTGGAGCTTAGCCACTTACTGTTTCCAGCCACCAGGGGAGAAACTCATGGTTTTACCTTGGGCTTTTTATCTCTGTCCAGTTCCCTCCAGATCGATGCCCCAAAGCCTCCCCTCTCATACTTAACATAATTTCTCTCACCTCGAACCTTGAACCCTGAAAACCACTGATCAGGACAATTTTTCCTTTTAAAAAATTTAAGATAAATTAATCCATACAGTATGGAGCCTTTTGTGTCTGAATATTTTAATTTATCCTAGTAGTTCTCAATTTAGGGTATTTTGCACCCATAGGACATTTGGCGTGCTTGGAGACATTTTTCATTGTCATGATTCAGGCAGTGGGGTATTATTAGCATGTAGTGGTTAGAGGCCAAATTTGCTGCACAAAATTTTACAATGCACAAGAAAACCCCCTAAAATGAAGATTTATCTGGTATAAACGTCAATAGTGCTGAGAATGTGAAACCTTAATTAGCATAAATTTAGTGAGATTAATTTTTGTTTGTGCATGTATCAGTACTTTGTTCCTTATAATAGATGAGTTTTATTTCATTATATAGATATGCAGCAATGATTCATCCACCAGTTGATGGACATTTGTTTTTGTTTTTATTTGCTCTACTTTTGAGGTATTATGAATAAAGATTCTATGACTATTCGTGCATAGTTCTTTGTGTCGACCTTTGCAGTGATTTCCTTTAGATAAATACCTAAGAGCATTATTACTAGGCTATAAAGTCATCCTGTTTCACTTTACATGAAATTGCCAAGGTGCTTTCCAAAATGCATTACCAACAGCAATGTAAGAGATTTCCTATTGCAATCTACTCTATATATATATAAATATTTTCTCCACCTTTTCATTTACCTAACAGTATCTTTATGAAATGTAGAAATTTTAAATTTTGATTTATTCCAAGTTATCAATTTTTAAACTTTTATTCTTGTTTTGTCTTTTGGCCTAACTCTAAGGATTAAAGACTTTCTCCTATGTTTTATTCTAGGACTTTAATATCTTTAGCTCTTATGTTTTGGTCTATATCCATTTCAAATTAATTTTTGTATAAGATGTGAGAGAAAGGTTGAGGTTCTTTTCATACATCCATCTGTCTATCATCTATTTCTACAGAGTGATGACATATGTGTATTCAATTGTTTGAGCACCATTATAAGACTATTCTTTCCCAGTGAATTATTTTGGCAGCTTTGTTGAAAAGCAATTATCATATATGTGTGAACTTCCATTCTGTTACTTCAATCCATTTGTCTACCCTTAGGCCAACAACACAGTATATTGATTATTATGGTTTTATATTAAGTATTGAAAACATGTAGTGTGAGGCTTACAAATTTCTTCTTCTTTTATCAATTTGTTTTAATTATTTTAGGGCCTTTTAAAGTCCATATAAATTTTACAATTAATCAATTTCTAAAAAAAGATGCCTAATGGAATATTGTTTAACATGATGTTCAGTGTATAGACAATTAGGAGATAAATGACTTCTTAACAGTATTTTTTCTTTCTAGAATAGTTTCTGTCTTTATCTTTATTTTATTTATCCTGGCACTCAGGCAGATCGAAAAAAATCAATGGTAGAATCACAACACATTGAAGAAAGCAAGTCACATATATATGGCCATTATAAATAAACTGGTATTTATGCGCATTCCACAGCTGGAGAGGGTCCCTGAAGGTTGAGCCAGGAAGAAAAGGCAGCAAATTTTGAACCCAGAGATGCAATCTAACAGACTTCCAGTGGATAATAATAATATTGTTATTATTCAATAAATATAAGGAGTCATAATGATAAAGCTATTTGGAATTCCTATTTTATTAATCACAACCATGTTCATACTGCTAGTAGTATACTAGCCAAGATCACCTCCTTAGGCTTACTTTATCTAATAATATCCTGTCTTAAATTTCCTTCTCTGCCAAACCATCTGGATAAATTCTCCAAAAATATTCCTGTCAAATTATCATAAACTTAGCTAGGATCTTACAATGGCTACTTGTTGTCTTTTATGTTAATTTGAATATTTTAGAATGAAAGACTTTCCTGTTTTTCTGAATCCAAAACTGAGTATTTTGCTCCACTTCAAGTAAGTTTTTTTAATCTGCAAAGTAACTTTTAACTTTCATTGAGAAAGTATTTCTTAAATCCCTTCCTTTATGCCTTTGTTGCTCTGCCATTCTACCATGCCCCCATATTAATTTTTCCTACTGATTAAAATTTTAGTTTCCATTCTAGCTCAAGTTTATGACATATCTCCTGCAATAGCACATCGGTGGGTCACTTTAGCACATTATAGGTTTTCCTTTCTTTTGAGCTCATTCACTCATGATCTCTGAAAATTCTTTGAGCTCTAGTATTTTTCACCAATTATTTTATGTATGGGTGACGAATATTTGCAAAGAAACTACAAATTACTTGAAGTGGAGCAACATGTTATAGATTTTATTATCTTGTACAGAGTTCAATAATCAAGAATGCTTATTAAAATTGGTTTACGTGATATTTCCTCCTGCTGATTGAAATGATGACGTTCTCAACTTCCATTCCCTCAGTCTCTCAGGTCCACATGAAAATACTCATTTTAAATTCCCATAAGGCTCTTGAAGTATCTTCCTTTTGGGAACCCAATAATACCATCTTTGTTGTTTAACAAATCCCATTGCAAGATTATTTCTTGGTCAATTCCCAATTCCCTACATCGATTTTATCCACAGTTGCAAAAACAGCTAATGATGCAACTAGGTTATATATTTATATTTATAATTACAGCCTGTATGTTCTCCTGCAGAAACCTACCTCCCTCTATGAATACTCTCAAGGCCTGATTCTGCTACAGATCTAGTAAGAAAGGTCATTTTCAAATGATTTTCACTGAACGATTTTAAATATCTGTCCTTACCACTCTTATCTAACCTTTATTCCATAGACCTGAGATCAATGTAACAGTTGCTTATATTGGTGGGTATGACGGGAAAATTCAAATAAGGGTGGAACTAAAGAGGTTGATCTTTAATTAGCACTTCTTTCTCATAAAAATGATGTGATATATCGTTTAAGAGATAAGGGCATATCACATATTTATAGAACTATAAATATTTATAGGAAGAGCAATCTTATATTATAAAGATAAAAGTATGGAAATCAGAAGTCAAATAAATTTCCCCAAACTTACAGATACAGTGTGTAGTAAACTTTGACAATGAATCAGTTCTCTTCCACTGAATGAGCATCACATAAATGAATTTACAATGTTTCTACTAGGTTTCAACCAGATAACTTTTATATGTGGATATGTTTCCAGTTCTGGAAATTTACAGAAATTCTATAGCCACTTATTGACATCTCACTGTAATGTTACTTAAAAGCCCATGCCACTTATATATGACATCATTTTTACATGAAACCTATTTGCTCTTTCAGTAAGGATATCCCTGTGGATAAATTATAAATGACTATACACATACAAAATGCATTATTGGCACAAAGTGCTTACTAAATATAAGGTATTATCTTTAAGGTCATATAGACAATAATACTAAGTAGATAGGTACATTGGTAAATCAGTTCAGGATGATATGATCCCAATCCTTGCCTTTTAGTACTAAAAAAGAAAGTGTTACTTTATTTTAATATCTATGACTTAAACATGGCGTTTCTGTGCAATCTCTAATACCTATAATTCCTTTCAAACCAAACGAGAGGGGTAGAAAGACTAGGAAAGATAAATTTTCATAAAGGAAACTAAGCCTATGAATGCATATACACTAGAACAATCCAGCTAAAAGCAAAATGCTGGTAAACAATTTGTATTTTTTGTACATGAGGCACAAAATTATTGTGACTTTTATTCCCTTGACAATGCCCCTTCCTGAAATGACCAGATTTACTCATAGTTCTTGATTGTTTCAAAGCCACACTAAGGAATGATTATGTACAGTTATTACGGACTAAGTCACTAAAGCAATTTGGTTTGTTTGTAATGTAATGTCATGATGTCTTCTTAAACAGAATATAAACTATGATTAAAACTTTTATTGTGTTGATTTTTCTATTTTATTCAGTACTTTGGTTGTTAGAGCTTCTATTATATTGAGGTATTTGACAAGAAACTTCAACGTGCCTAGTAAGGAAAGCAAACTTTCAACCTAAAATCCATCTTCAAGATTTTTTTCCCTTTATTAGAGACGTTGAGGGCTTACAGAACATCATGAATGAAATACAGAATTCCCATACACCAACCAACCAACAACAGCTTGCACTGGTGTGGAACATTTGTTACAATTGATGATAGCACATTTTATAATTGTACTATTAATTAAAGGCCATGATTTAACTTAGGGTTCACTGTTTATGTAGTGCAGTTGCAAGGATATTTTTTCATTTATTCTGTTACCATTTATGCAGTCTAACATTTCCCCTTTCAGTCATATTCAGACATATATTTCAGTACTGTCATTGTGTTCACAATATTGTGCTACAATCACCACCATCCCATCTTTAAATGTTGATGCTATAGCATCTCATTAATTAATTACACCCATTTACTAACTATACTGAGTTGATAAAGATCATGTTTTTATTTACTTAATCTTGGAATATTATTTAAACCTAATTGTAACAAAATGGAGTACAATGTGATCTGAATGCCATAAAAAGAGTAACTTTAAAAAGATAACTTATCTTAAAAAAAAAAAAACTGTTCTGAACCCTGATGAAGTTCTTCATGGAATAAGCTGTTCAGTGGAACCATATTGACAACTTTTTCAGATTTATGACTTAGATTGGTAAACATAGCATTGTCTTGTAAACCACTATCAACTGAATTAAAATGTGAATTTTTGCTTGAAGCAGAACAATTTCCAAACAGAAATGAAATGATATATAGTCAAAGAACTGTCTGATCATAGCATGAACATAGCATGGGGATCTTAACATTCATATGCTTGGTTCTAGTAAACAGGAAACAATTATTTAAGTTGATATTATTAATAAAAGGTCCTTGATTAAAGTCCTTATCTCCTATACAGGGACACTAGACAACACATGGCCACATAATGGATTGTAAGAGAAAACCAGACTATTATTCATTATTCTTTCAGGAAAGGTAAACTCTTGAAATTGGAGCTTTTGCTTCCATAGAATCATACATTCTTTTGATTTTTTTTTTCTTTGATACAGGCTTCCACCTATCAATTAAGGCAATGGATATGACCAATAAGTCAACTGTGTCTGAGTTTGTTTTGCTAGGACTTTCTAACTCCTGGAAGCTACAGACATTTTTCTTCGTGGTCTTTTCATTGTTTTATGTGGCAACAATGGTGGGTAATAGTGTCATAGTCATTGCAGTTATAGCAGACTCTCACCTACACTCCCCTATGTATTTCCTGCTCACCAATCTTTCCATTATCGATATGTCTCTTGCTTCCTTTGCCACCCCCAAGATGATTACAGACTACCTCACCAGACATAAAACCATCTCCTTTGATGACTGCATAACCCAGATATTTTTTCTACACCTTTTCACTGGTACTGAGATTATTTTACTCATGGTTATGTCTTTTGATAGGTATATTGCAATATGCAAGCCCCTCCGCTATGTTTCAATCATAAGTCCCCGAGTGTGTGCTGCTTTCGTGGTGGTCTCTTGGGTGGTGGGAGTCATGCATTCAATGAGCCAGGTCATATTTGCTCTCACATTGCCATTCTGTGCTTCCAACAAGGTAGACAGTTTTTTCTGTGACCTTCCTGTGGTTTTCCAGCTGGCTTGCATGGATACTTATGTTCTGGGCCTCTTTATGATCTCAACAAGTGGCATAATTGCCTTGTCCTGCTTTATTCTTTTATTCAATTCCTATGTTATTGTCCTGCTTACTATCAAGCATCATTCTTCAAAGGGATCCTCTAAGGCACTTTCTACCTGCACAGCTCATTTCATTGTTGTCTTCATGTTCTTTGGGCCATGCATCTTCATCTACATGTGGCCACTGAGCAGCTTCCTGGCAGACAAGATCCTGTCTGTGTTTTATACCATCTTTACTCCCATTCTTAACCCAATAGTCTATACCTTGAGGAATCAAGAAATGAAGACAGCTATGAGGAAATTGAAGAATAGGTTTCTAAATTCTAACAAGGCAACCCCTTCTCTTTATTTTTAGTTTTAATGCTAATTCTATGAACTTCAAGTTTTAACTTCCTAGGCATTAAGTGCTGCAGTGTTTCTTTACAGAGCATAGGTCACAATGCTGTGTTAGGCTCTTATTTTTGGAGTTATTATCAAATTGCTATTGCTAAGAATTTGTGGCAGCACAAGTTAAATGTGTTTGTAATAATACATTTACCTTGTCTACTTAAAATAAATTTAAATTTCAGAAGGTCAGTCTGACAGGAATAATTTCTTCTAGATGCAAAGACTATCTGTAAAAATGCCAGAAGTGACCAGTGCAATTAGGAGATTTGGTATTAATATCCTATTAATTGGAAAGGAGGAAAAATGAATTAGAAGAGGAAACATAAATATTGGGAGAAATAGGAGATGAATACATTTACATACAGCTAACAACTGAGTTACGCAGACAGTTGCCCCTACATTATGACAAATTAGTAATATTTCGATAAGACTTAGAAACTCCATACTGCTGTTGGAGGTCAGTCTGACTGGTCAGTAATTTTTCTATATACATGCCTCTCCTACTTAAACTTTAAACATATTTGTGATCTCTTCTATTTAAGAAAGCCCTGGATTATGCTTCATTACAAATGTTGATGAGGTTCAAAGAATATGCAGTAAGTAGAGGAGTCTCTACCACTAACTCTTAGCTAACAAGCAGAACAATTCAGCCGTGTTAACTCCTGATAATGCAGAGTGAGTAGAGAGGCTAGAGAATTCTCCAAAATAGGAAACATTGTGATTTGAGGTGCAAATCCATACACTTTTTTTTTTGTATTTACACTTTGGTAGCTTATTGCCTGGGAAATTAAAACTAGAATTAAATTAAAAGGTACTGTTTATAATAATTTAATTTGTGGAAAGCTTATGCTTTCTTTTAAAAGTGTTATATTAGGTTAGATTTTGGTAAAATTACATTTTGCTTTTAATATACTGATGAAAAAATAAGAAATATTCGCTTAGTAATATAACATCAATGTAATAAGCATGTTTATGCATAAAAATGTTTTAAATAAGAATATTAGGTTCAATATCAGCTTAAGGTACAAAAGGTATAACTACCATCTGCTGGTAAGTACTGGAATTGCAAGCATTGCCGGCTATGATAAATAATTCTTCAGGGAACCATGCTTTGCAAATCATCTCCCTTAAGTGATAGAAATTATTAAAGAATTATTATTTGTAAATTGCTAAATGATGTTTATGAAATATAGTGTCTAGTATATGATCCAACTTGCAATCACAAAAGGAGCAATCTGTTGCCACCACAATATTTGACAAATATAAAGTGATTATTATTTTCAGGCATCAAAATAAATGGAGAAAACCAAGAATAGATATGCAGTAATTATCATTAATGAGAGACAAGTTAAGAAAAGGAAATATTTAAAATTTATTTTAAGCCAAATGAGAAAGTGAATGTTTTTTTTTTTCCTTGATCAGTGCTTTTTTTTTTCTTCTTCTTTTTTCTTCTTCTTTAATGTATTCAAGAAATAAGGAAACAACTTTACAGTTTAGAAGTGTGGGGTATTATGTTTGAAACCTAGGAAGGTACGAAATTGTTGGATAAAAGTATTTACAGTATTAACATGAGAAACAAATCATCAAATCAATTGTACAATTTTATCTGAAATAGAGATACAAATGAACATATTTAGGTTGTGTTTGTGAACTTCCTCTATCCCTGTTGCTGTTAAATGTGCAAATACATGGAGAATCATTTATGTAGGAAATACTTTATTTGGTTTTAGAAATAACTAAAAAAATATTTCAAATGATATGTTTATTTGTCTGGGAAATAATTTCAAAAATCAACTTTTTTTCAGTATAAAAATGAAGTGTTTATTTAAAGGAATATCACCAATCTTCAGAAATTTTTTGGAGAATTCTACCACTCACATTAATTTTCACAAAAAAACTCAAAGGTGTAACTGATCAGTAAAGACTCTGTAAGGCAGGCTCTACATCTGAGAATGAAATGAATTGAGGACAGCATCTGGAGAACTTCTATAAATAAATGGAACTACCTACCACCTTCTCTGGTGACTCAACATGGGGAGTCATTATCCAAGATCACTATACATATTATATAAACACTTACATATTAATTGGATGCTATTGGTGGATTGTCTTACCTCCATGTCTTTCTTAACGAGCAGTCCACGGGGTTCCACGGAAAGATTTCAGGGGGTCTGTGAGCTTGAATTGAAAAAAATCAACTTATTATCTTTATTTTCTATGACCTCTAACTGAATCTATCATTTTCCTTCACTTATGAATATATGCAATAAATTACAGTAGTATTGATTTCATATCACATTGCAGTTGTTGCAGATCTCGAAAAATCACTAATGCTCAGCCATACCTTGAAATTACAGTAGTTGTTAGACTCGATGTTAGTTGATTGTCATAAAACTATCTGCCGCTAATTTCTGAGAAGGGCTACGTGTGTTTCACCTGACTGACGAAGGGGTCCGTGGAACAAAAAACATTAAGAACCCCTGGTATAGATAAACATATCAGGTCGAAGATAGCTTTAAATAGTCTGTACCATTCCCAATAACAAAAGTGAGGGTGTGCTGGGATATGCAGGATTTGCAAGACTAGGATGCCAAGTACCTTCATCTCCCTTTGAATGTTTGGGTAGCCATGAAGCTTGGCAATAACAAATTTATGAGCATCTTAAAATTGTATGAAACATGAAATGAACTGATGAATGGTCTTAAAATAAGCAGAACAATTGAATGCAGGGAAAGAAAAACAACTACTAAAAATCACATCCAGATGAAAACAGATAAAATGTAAAATGTAATATGTGAAGGAATTGAGTATACAGAAAGGCAATGTAAAATTTAAATGATATATGCTTCCAAAAACACTCAAGGAAAATTTCAGAATGCTAAAAGGTATAATGATGGTGACTTTACCGTGAAGCTAGTGAAGCTTAAGTTTCAGAAACCCTCTTTTGGACAAGTGTCCTCCAATGTCCTGGAATGGGTCCTAGCAATATTTTGTTCATAATTTTGATTTTGTTTTCTTAAAAAAAAAGTCCTCTTGGGTTTCATAAGCTTTAGTCCCTGCAGAATCTCGATGCACCCTTGAGTGAAGGGGTAAAGGTCATAGACTCTAGTATTTAATGATAGTTTTACAGTTATTAGTGATGTAACTGTGGGTAAGATACTTATCATTTCTTGGCCTCGGTTTCTACTTCTTAAAGGAAATAATAAAGGTACCTATATTACATCATAGGGTTATTTGAGATATAAAGGAAATAATTCTTACAAAGCATATAATAAGTGTTCAATAAAGATTAGTCATTAAAATATCATTCTAGGTGATCAAATCTGGATATCTTTGTTTAAGGGACTTGTTACTTCTCTTAGCTACAACGAACTTGTTTAATTTGAAAAGTAAATGTTAATTTTATAAAATTTAAGTATTTGTGTCAGTGTATGTGTACATAAAATTAATATGCATCAGGGTTAATTCAGAAAATTAAAAATGATTTCCAACAGAAAATTACATTGTATCTCACATTAAATCAAGCTTATGGGAAATTTTTTTACCTGAAGTAATAACTCTGCTCACAATGTTTGAGAATCAGGGCTATTTCAAATTACTGTTTAATCAGGATGTGATTGCTTCTTTACAATTAGTAATTATTAAATTGATTTATTGATTTTATGGTGGATTTTCACTACCATTTTGATCAAATTATGATATTTGGCCTTCTATATTAATGTGAATATATACGTAAATGGATAGTTTAGTAGATAATTAAATAGATATGGAAAGGTTTGTAGTATGTGAATTCTTATGGGAGGTATTTTTGTACAATGATAAGCTCCTGGAATAATGTGATCACAGAACTCTGCTGCCAAATAGCAGAAGTTCTTGGCAGATAACATCATTTGGGAATATTCAGACTCTTTATAAAAAGTGTTTCCAAACAACAACAAAATACCAATGAAAGTCTACTTTTCAATTGAGCTTTTAAACAAAACATTTAAAGCAAAGTTGCTTCAGAAGACAAGAGAAGCTGTAGTACTATTTTTCTCCCTGCTTCTTCTTAAACATCTTTGGTTGCTTAACCTTTTGATGGATAATATAAGAAAACTACTACCTGACAGTAGTTTTAAAACAACTTTGCTAAATTTTGTTTTAAAAGGATTAAAGATGAATTTCATTTAAATATTTTTGTTGTTTTTGTTGATCAGTACCAGGTTTGACGCATTGAAATATGTGGACGTATATGTCATCTGTACAAAAATAAATGATTCTTTAGCCCTTTGCTAGTATTGAGGGTTGCTGTTGTAGGTAATGACTTCACAGAGAATAGTAAATATTTAACTTGATACTACTTTGCATGATGGTTTTTGGATGCAGGTATCCAAATGGAAAAATGCTGGAAAATGGACATAAACATATAATTCATGTGAATTCCCTGCTTGTATTCTCAGACTTTAGTGTAATCTCCTGAAGAGTTTGACAATCTTTCAGTTTATGAGCTTCTATGATATTTGATTTTCTAAAGGTCAGAATTATTTTTAGCACGATTGGTTATACCTGTGATTCAAATATGCACATGTTAGGTTGGAGTTAGAAGGACTAACACTAAAATAAGATTGAAACTTTGATCATGAATTGATGTATTCTCTCTGTATGGTTGCTAATGTATCTTTTTCTCTCTGAATTTTTCTTAAATAAATAAATAAATAAATCACAATGCTTAGCATGTACTAAATATTATGTTTGCATTTTATTTTCTCACTCTGATAATTTACACTGTCCATGTGGAGAGAAAATGCATACCCATTTACATTTGTGACTTTCTTTAAAATTTAGTGTTCTAAGGGGAAGGGCCCATCCTATTCCAGCATGATCAGCTTCTAATTTCATCTCTATTAACCATATTTCAAAAATAAGGTCATAATCTGAGGTACTGTAGATTAAGACATCAACTTCTCCTTTCGTGGGAAACAATTCCAATCACTAACAGTCATAGCATATAATCCTTAGGACATATTATTAGATTTGGTTTGCCAATATTTTTGGTGAATTTTCTATCTATATTCAAGATGGGTATTGTATTTTTGTGCTGTGTTTGTCTATTTGGGCATCAGGGAAATACTGCCTTCATATAAAGATTTGGAAGGAGTTCCATTTTACCCTGTTTTCTGGATGAATTTTTTAAGGATTGTTATTATTTCTTTTTAAATGTTTTGTGGGACTCATCAGTGAAGTTATTTATACTGGACTTTTCTTTGTAGGAATATTTTAAATTACAAATTCAATTACTTTACTTGTTAAAAGACAGTTAAACTTTTCTATTTTTTTCTTTTGACCAAAATTAAGTAATTTGTGCCTTTTCAGGCATTTCAAAAACTTTTCATTAAAGTTGTCTCATTTGCTGGCATAAAGTTGTTCACAGTATTATAATCCTTTTGTATTATGCACGGTCTCTATTGATGTTTCTTTTTTCTCTCCTGATTTTTGTAACATTTGCCTCTTCTTTTCATCAGTCTAAATAAGGCTTATCAATTTTCTTGAACTTTTTAAATAACCAGCTTTTCGTTTCATTTATTTTCTCTATTTTTTGGTTGTGTTCCATTTCATTGTTTTGCACTATAATAATTATTATCCTTTTTTCTACTAAATAATGATAAGTTTGCTCCTCTTTTCTGAGTTTCTGATGGTGAAATATTAGTTTATTGATTTGAGATCTTTCTTATTTTTAACATAGGTGTTTAGAGCTAAATATTTCCCTCTAAGATCTGAATTACCTGAATTCCAGGATTTTAATATGCTGTATTTTCTTTCAGTTAAGCATAATTTTCTAAAATTCCCTGTGATTTCTTCTTTGATATATATTAGTTAGAAGAGTGTCACTTGATTTTCCACATTGCCTTCTGATATTGATATCTAATTTAATTCCAATGTGATCAGAGAACCTACTTTGCATGGTTTTAGTATTTTTCTAAATTTATTGAGTTCTATTTTATGGCCTGGAATATCATCTTTCCTAGGGAATATCCTACATGTCTTAAGAAGAATGCATATTCCTCTGCAGTTAGGAGGAGTGTTGTTAGTTCAAATATTTGATAATGTTGCCCAAGTCTTCTATATCCTTGTAGATTTTTTTTCTAATTCTTCTGTCAATTATAGAGAGTGGAGTATTGAAGTCTCCAGATATAACTGTGAAATTATCTGGTTTTCCCTTCAATTATGTCAATTTTTGCTTCTGGGACTCTACTGTTAGGTGCATATAAGTTTAAAATGTTATATATTCTTGGTGAATTGATTTTTATCATTTCAAAATAACTCAGTCTCTAGGAACATTTTATTTCAAGTGCATTTTCTCTGATATTAGTGAACTCATTCCAAGTCTTTTATTGTAACACTTTCCAAGGAGTTTATTTTCCATTTTTTAACCTTCCTTATACTGTGTCTTTGAATCTAAAGTAAAGTGGCATGATATAATATGAGCATGAAAAAATCAGTAGTGTTTCTGTACACAAGTAAGGAGCAATCTGAGGAGGAAATCAAGAAATAAAAAAATATTTACAATAGTAACTAAAAGAATAAATAATCTAGGATAAAGTCAACAAAGGCAGTAAAGGACTTGTACAAAGAAAATTTTACAATATTGCTAATAGAAATCAAAGAAGACCTAAACAAATGGAAGAATATTCCATATTCATGGATCAGAAGACTAAATATCATTAAGAAGTATCTTCTACCCAAATGTATTTATAGATTCAATGCAACCCCAATAAAATTTCCAAAGGCTTTTTTTTACAGAAGTAGAAAAGTCAGATACCAAATTTATTTGGAAGAGTAAGGAACCCCAAATATCCAAAAACATCTTGAGAAAGATAAGGGAAGTTGGAGGACTCATGCTACCGAACTTTAATGCACATTACAAAGCTGCAGCAGTCAAAGTTGCATGATATTGGTACAAGGATAGATATATTGACCAATGGAAGCAAATTAGGAGCTCAGATATAACCCACATGTCTATGGCTAATGATACTTGACAAGGCTGCCAAGCCTACTCAACTGTGACAAATGGTGCTGTGAGAACTGGATATTCATATTCAAAAGAATGAAAGAAAACCTTTATCTTATACTCTTTAAAAAATTATTCAAGATGAATTAAGGGAGAAGGGGATAGGGTATATGGGAATCCCTTATATTTTCTGATATAACATTTATGTAATCTAAAGCTTCTTTAATAAAAAAAAAAGTGGATCAATTATATCAAAGAGCCAGGGCCATAAGCTATTAGAAGATAATATAGAGAAACATCTATGAGATGTTGTGGTAGGAAATGGCTTCATAAACTTTACAACCAAAGAACAAACAGTGGGAAAAAAAATAATAGATGAGTAGGACCTCATCAAAATTAAAAACTTTTGAGATTCAAAAAAGTTTGTCAAGAAAGTGAAACAGCAGCCTACTCAATGGGAGAAAGTATTTGGAAACCATTTATCTGATAGGGGTCTAATATCCAGCATATATAAAGAAATCCTACAACTCAATAAGAAAAAGACAAACAACCTATTTTTTTAAATGGGCAAGAGACTTGAACAGACACTTTTCCAAAGAGGAAATACAAATGGCTAAAAAGCACATGGAAAATGCTCACCATCACTAGCTATTTTGGAAATGGAAATTAAACCTACAATGAAATATAGTTTTATACCTACTAGACTTACTACCATTAAAGAAAAACAAAAACAAAAACAAAACAAAACAAAAAAAACCTGCAAGTGTTAAAGGGGATGTGGAGAAATTGGAGTACTCATTCCAAGCTGGTGGGAATTTAAAATGGTGCAGCCACTACAGAGGTAGGTTTGGCGATTCCTCAGGAATCTAAGTATAGAATTGCCATATAATTTTGCAATGCCACATGCGACAACATGGATGATCCTCAAGGACCTTGGCTAAGCAAAGTAAGCCAGACATGAAAGGCAAATATTGCATGATCTCACTGATAGGAACTAAGGATGTTGAGCAGACTCAAGTAGGTAGAGTAAGGAAGATAGGTTATCTGGAGACATAAATGGAGTGGAGATTGGTGAGCCGATGACTCAAGTATCCTGCAGATAGCATATAGTTGAATATTTTAATTTTACCCTGTGCAATAATCTAACTTTTGTTTATAGATTAATTTATTTGCATGTAATGTAATTGTTGATGTGGTTTGATTTACGTCTACCTGTTTGTGATTTGATTTCTAGGACTCGTGTTTTTTGTACCTTTGTTCCTCCTGCACTATATTTTTGTTGTTATTAAATGGATATTTTCTAGTATACCGTTCTAATTTTCTTCTGGTTTTTAAATAAATTTTTGGAGTTTTTATCGTTGTTGACCTAAGGATTATAGCATTCACAGTAATTTATCACAACCTACTTCTGGTTAATACCAGCTTCATTCCAGTAAAATATATGATATTTGCTCTATCATATCTCCATTTACTCCCACTTCATTTGAGCTATCACTGTCATATTATCTTACAACTTCATATTTGTTTAATCTTGTGTCCTTTCCTTTCAGCCTAAAGGACTTCCTATCATTTTTCTTATAGAGCTGACCTGCTAAAAATGAATATTCTCTGTATATTTTATATCTGGGAATATCTTTATTTCACCTTTATATTAAATAATACAGGCAACCTCATTTTATTACACTTTGCTTTCTTGTGCTTCATAGGTATTGCATTTTTTTTTTTTTTAATTTAAGTTCTGTGGCAACTCTTTGTCGAACAATATATTGGTACCATTTTTCCAAAAACATGGGATCACTCCAGTCTCTCTTTCACATTTTGTTAAGTCTCACAACATTTCAAAGTTTTCCATTATTATCACATTTCTTATGGTGATCTGCCATCTATGGTCTTTGATGTTACAATGGTAATTGTTTTTGAAACATCATGAACTGTGCCCATATAAGAAGGCAAAATTAATAGATAAATATTGAGTGTGTTCTGCCTACTCTACTGGCAGCCATTCCCCCATCTCCCTCTCTTTCCTCAGACCTACCTATTCCTAGTAAAGATGCTGTGAATATTCTTGACATGACAACAAAGTATTTAATAAATTACATGTACTTTTTTGTGACAGGAAGAGTCAATCAATACAGCAAAATTCATTGTTGTCTTATTTTAAGAAATTGCCACAGTCATCCCGACCTTCAACCTCCCTGATCAGTCAGCAGCCATCAACCTAGAGGCAAGACTCTCCACCAGCAAAAATATTATGACTCACTGAAGCCTCTGATGATGATTAGAATTTTTAGCAATAAATTATTTTTAATTAAGATGTATAAATAGTTTTGTAAGCATAATGCTATTGCATACTTAATACACTACAATATAGTGTAAACATAGCTTTTATATATACTAGGAAACCATTCAATTCATGAGATTCACATTATTGTGATATTTGCCTTATTCTGGTGGTCTGGAACCACACTTACAATATCTCTGAGGCATGCCTATAGGTTTTCTAGCTATAGAATCTTGTTTAATCATTATTTTATTTTTTAGTACATGGAATGTCATCTCTCTGACCTCTGGCCTCCATTGTTTCTGATGAAAAGTCAGCTCTTCATAATTTTTAGGTTTTTTTTTCCTACTGAATTGGTTTTCTCTTATTGATTTCAAGATTTTCTCTTTATTTTTCAGCACTTTGACTGTTATGTCATAGCAGTTCATACTAGGCAGGAATCTCTGTGTTTATTCTCCTTGAAATTCATTCAGCTTTTTGGATTTGTTTTTCATCAACTTTGGGAAGTTTTAGGCAATATAAGGCCACATATATTTTCTTTCTGCCCCTTTCTCTCCTCCCTCTCCCCTTGGGACACTCTTTATGGGCATGTTAGTATACTTGATATAGTTGATAGTGTTCTGCACATTTATGCTAATTTTTATTCTTCTTCCCCTCCCCCATTCTTCAGAGTGGACAATTTCTTATGATCTGTCTTCACGTTTGTTGATTCTTTCTTCAACCAGTTCAAATATGTTATAGAAATCGTCTCATTTTTTTTTTTTCATTCCACTTGAAGTTTTCAACTGTAGAATTTCCATTATTGCATATTGGTAATTTCAAAATATTTATTAATATTTTCTATTTGACAAATCATTGTCATGATTTTCTCCTTTAACACTTTTTTTTTTTTTATGGGTAAAAATCAAAATTCTCACAACACATACAAACATCTGCAAAATGATATATAAATATACATGCACACATGTGCACCTGCTTACAAAAATGTTGTCCATATATATATATATATATATATATACACATATATTCTAAGAGGTGCCCAGATCACCCAAAACACCACATGGAACCCACTGGGATTCCCATGTTGCCCACATCCCACACCTCCCATCACATTCCACACAAACATTTCCCACAGTGTGGCCCACCACCCTCAATGAACTTACACATCCTGGAGCCTTGCCACCAACCATAGACCACAGTTCACACTGTAGACCACACTCTTTCCCACTCAGTTCTGAGTGGTGTGTGCTGATTTAAAATGGCCTACATCCGTTGCCACAACAGTACTCAGGACAACCTCCAACTCCCAAAGAAGCCACTGTATTTCAACTGCTCGTCCCCTCCCTACCCCAAAAGTGTCAAGTGGCCACTGGCTCCACCTCTTTAAACATGGTGTCCTTTAGTTCTTTAAATATTTTAATAACAGCTATGAAGTCATTTTCTTCTAAATCCAGTATCTTTGCCTCCTCAAAGACATTTCTACAGACTATTTTCTGAGTCAGAAACACATTTCCTTTTTATTTTGCCATTTTATCATAATATTATTTTATTTCTCACTGGCCATTTTAGATTATATATTTCAGTAACTCTTGATCCTAATCCCTTTCCCTCCTTAGGGCATGTTGTTGTTTTTGTTTCAGTTGTGCTTTCTTTTTATTTTTTTATCCTTGTATCTTAATGTCACTTCTGTGTCAGAATTGGCTAGTTAGTCATAGAGTGTACTATATCATCTTGAGTCAGTAACATTTCTGTCTTTTGTTAATGTCAGGCAGTTTATAAGATAGCCTGACTTTTACTTTCTGCCAGCCTTTCTTATATCTTCTTTGCCCATGCGCAGATTGGGCACTCAACAAGGAACCAGTAAATATTTACCACATTCTTTGATCTCTCATAAGAATGCTTATTTTGGCACATGCACATAGGTTTCCCAACTACTAGAGGTATGTGGGAGATTTTGAGACTTACCATAATTGTCTCATTTCTCAGATCTTCCTGTCAAACTTTTGGCTGATGTGCCAAAGTCTTGCTTGTTTCTACCAATACCTCAACCTCTAGAACCACCTGCCATGTCAGTCTTTTTTTTTTTTTTTTGGACTTTTTTGCCATCAAGATCATTATTATTTTAAAAAACACTTCTCAACATTGCTTTTCTGTGTTCCATTGCAAATCAAGTCCCACCCTAGTAGACCTTTCAGGTAGAAGGAGCTGGTGAAGATGGTGGGAATGCATGGGCCCTAAGACAAAAATACCAGAGACTTTCACTGTTATTACCTGATTTTCAATAACTTTTCTTGAATAAACACTTCTCAATTTTTTTCATATGATTTGGTCAATATGCACAGTCTTGACAAGTGCATATTGTCCAGTTTTATTGTTGTGTTTTGGGAAAAGGATTTGTCTAGCTCCTCACACCCCCACTTCAAAATTGGTCTTGCCTTGCTGTAATTCATTTTGCATGCTCCAGACAGAGAGATGGTTCTAAAATGCTAACCATATTATGACACTCCCTTTAAAGACTCAGTAACAGTTTTGCAAATGGCTTTATAATGTTTTTAGGAGAAATTCCAAATAATGTTATATCTCTTACCTATAAACATCCCACATACTCTAGATTTCAGCCATATTACATTTCTTTCACCTCTTCAGTATTACTCCTCTCACCAAATATCACATCTTGACATAAGGATAAATATTGCTGTTGTTATTTTTTCTTGTCTAAATCTTCCCCATCTAGAAACATAAGCATCTGCTTAACTCAGCTAAATCCATGTCATCCTTCATGTAACACCTGAAACCTTCCTTAAATCTCTTTGATAAGATTAAAACCTACCTACTTTCCAGATGGTAAACAAGTATCATTTTATTGTAATTACTTGTTAAGGTATTTGTTTTCCTCCTTAGAAAATAATTTCTATGAGGTTAGGAACTGTTATCTTATATCCCTATGTATTCTCAACCCCTAGTTTAGTTTCTGAAATATAGTGTTTGATGAGCATTCATTGGAGAAATAAATTTATATGTTGTTATGAAGTGATTTCAAATTAATCAGAAACTCACCACAAGTTTCTTATAAAATAACAATGAAATGAGCCTTGAGAAAGAAGGAAGATTGAATTGTAGTTAAAAGTAGACTTTACTTTCTAGCTTCTTAATCTGGACATTTAAAAAAGTATGAAAAAAAACAAGAAAGTGCTCTGATGCACAATCCCAATTATTACCCAGTTTCAATAGTAATCAATTTATAACAAATATTTTTTTAAATTCTACTCTTATGAATATAATTGCTAGTAGTAGGGTCAATTGCATATATAAATTTGCTGGAAAGGACTAAATTCCCCTCTGTAAAGGTCATTTCATATTATATTCCCACTTGCAGTATATAGAGTGCCACTTAACCCTGTCAAGAGAGTATATTTTGAAATTTTCAATTTTTGACAAAATGTTATATGAGAGATCACATTTCAGTGTAGTTCTGATTTAAAAATTGAAGTTTTGAAAAGAAAAAGTATAATGTACTGCAGTTCTCAATGCAAAAAATGTGTTTCTTGGAGAGAAAAAAACAATGCATCAATATGTAATTAAATAAACAGGGATTATACATTAATATTTGGAGATTAGGGAAAAAAGACCATAAATTTGTATGTTCAGGAGGTTAAGCAATCATTAAAGAGTGTTATGTAAAATCAGAAGACAACAGATTTACCTAAATTAATTTTTTGATTACCTAAGAAAGCATAAATTACCAAATTTGCCTGAGAGGAAGAAAACTTAAGATGTCAATAACTGAATTACATTGAAAGGGAAGTCAAAGCTTTATCCTTATAAAAGTCACAAGACACATTCATGTCTATGTACGTCTTCTTGCAAATATTCAAGGAACAAATAATACCAGACACAGTGAATAAAAATGTGAAGGTCAATTTCATTTTCAAACCTATAGTCAAAAATCCTAAATAAAAAATTAGTATCTCAAATGCAAATTATATTTTCATATAACAATACCATTATCAAATAAGGTTTATTCTAAGAATGCAGATATGTTCACATTTGATAAAGCACTAATGATGTTTAACATTGAATGTTAAAAGAGGAATTCATCATATATTACCATTGCTAGGGATTAAATGTCTGCTGGGCTTTTTCATATTTTTCTTTTAAGGTAGGGAATGTCACTAAAGTTTCAACTTAACTCTTCATGAACTTATTCAGGAATCCCTTATATTTACAAAATTTCCCAAACTTATTAGAAACTGATCATGTAATTGGTAGTGGGTGAGATACAAGGGAAAACCTTTGGGAGCTGATGGAAAGCTGGAAGTGATTTGGCTCTCTGAACTCAAGCTGTTTTCCTTATTCAAGAAGCCATCAAAGACCTAATGGCAATTAGTCTCTGTGGTATATATCCATCCTCCCATAGTCCAATTCCAATCCCCAATCCTGAATGAAATGAAAAAAATAATAAAAGGAGGAAAGTATGAAATAAAGTACTAAGAAGGGGAGGAAATCTGCTGAAGTTAAGATTTATTATAGCTTTGATATCTGAGCTCGGTTCTTCTGTAGGAACATTTGGTTTGAAAGAAACAATTTTTTTTTTTTTGCCTTTCTTGAAATCTGCCAATAATTGAATCCGGTATATTTTCTTTATTTTATGTCAACTATTTACTTGATCCAATTGCATGAGATTTTCTCTTTGAAAAATGTTAAGACTTTTAACTAGAGAAAGAAACTTGGAAAAATGGTTTGTGATATTTGGACTTAAGGTTTTGTCCAAATTCCTTTGTGTCAACAGCAAAATATTTATACTCATGTTAGTCTGGTGCATTAAATTTGATTTCAGGTTTAGTGTAAAATAGTTTGAGGATGAATTTCTGTAATATTTGAAGTCATATTTTCTTATTTTAAGGTTTATCCTGATTAACTGTGTAGAGGAGACTCTATTAAAGCTACTAATGTCACTTTATATTTATCTCCATTCATCCCATCCCAGGCCAGTGCATGGACAAAAATAGTAGTCAGCAGATGTAAGAATGCCACTCTCTATGAGGATTTCTGAAATTTTTCTTTTTCCTCTTTCCACACCCCATTTGTTTCTATTTCACTTTCAATAAAAGACAGTTGTTATTTCATAGGTGACTAAACAGGCCAAGAACACTTCTATTCTTAAAGTTTTTAAAACTCCTACTTGATGAAAATTTCTGGCCTTACAAAAGAATGCCCCAGGAATGATTCCACCTCTTACCCCAAGTTATAATGATTGAAATTTCAGTATGGTTCAGCTTTAATTATTTTCTCATGGTATGAATAGCTCACTCACAAGTTTCTTTTATATGCTCAAGACTTGGAAGAATCTTTGTAAAGTGAAATATTTCAAAAAGCCATTTAGTAGATTTCATGAGGGAATAAAGTTTTCCAACCTAAGAAGTTGTAAAATAAAATTTATCCTTTTAAGCAAAAAAGTAACCATTTTGGAAAATAAAATATACATCACATCATACCTTTTAAAATAGAGATGAATATTATTATTAATTTCATTTATGCTATATTTAGTCATATTTAATGATTTTACAACTCCCTAAACTAAATCTTTCATTTTCCAACCTCGGTGATTCCTTTGGTGGTATATGTTATTAAGCCATACCTTTTAGATTCCTTTAGAGAATATATTATCAAGTGCAATGGAAAGAGCCCTCAAAATTTGGGATGAAGTTTTGGATCTGTAACTTGATGGTTGTATAATCTTGAACATAGTAGTTAATCTTTTTGATTTTCAATTTCTTTATATGCAAAATGGGAACCATAATCGCTTCTTCATCAAATTTTTATAAAAAATTCAATGCTCACATATTATATTAAAAAAACTTCAAACTAAACTAGTTTGCCCACTAATACCATCCTTTTTCAACCAACTTATGCAAAGTGAAACATCACTGTTAACTATAGCTTAAAAAATGAGGTATGTGAAACTTCTTAATAAAAAAACATACAAAAAATAAACAAACTGCTTTCTTTTCAGTTAAGAGATTCTGGTACTTCTGTACACAATTCGGATGAATACCTTAATCGAAACCTCTCTTCATGCAAAGTTTCTCTGTACTGTTCCTAAGAAGCTACAGAGAAAACACAGGTAGAATGAATTATTTTGCAATCTATTGACAAATTGTTCCTAATCTCAATTTTTTCCCAAGGAGAAAGCATTGTGTTTCTGGATAATTTTCAAAGTCTATACCATATTTTATTATGCCAGAGAACTCCTAGTCAAAGCCTACAGATTCTATATCCTGGGTAAAATTTGTTTGTATGGTTATGTACTAATCAGTTAAATGCTACAGTAGATCTTCAAATGATCTACTTTTCAATTACATTATTTAAATCAGATCTTTACTTTTTGTGGCTATTATCACCTCATCTATTGTTATTCTGTAATGACCAAGTGGCCATCTCAGTTTACTTATTCTTATACGGTTCAACGTTAAACAACATCAAAACAAAAGAGACAATATGGATTAAACGGTTTTAATGGTCATGGTTGTGAGGGTTAAGTAATAGACAAAAGGACAGAGGCAAGAGGAGAGCCTACCATAGTAAAAAAAAAAAAAAAACAGTGGAAAAATAAGGTCTTTTCCAGGTAAGTGCAACATCTTGGGACATACTCTAGAATTGGAGCTGCTTAAATGAGTGGTTAATGAAAAGCAGTAGGGCAAGGAAGGCAGTAGAACAATCTGAATACTTTAGTATTGCCTCATGATTGGGGTCTTCGCAATGTTGATTTGTTATTTGTTTAGCGTTGTTATCTTCAAGAAAGTCAGAATTAAGCCACAACTCTATAATCTGGAGTTATTAATTTACTATATTTATACCTCATAGCTATCCTTCATTAGTAAGGATAATTGAGAGAGAGAATGTCAAAATTACAGATAAAACAAATGTCAAAAATACAGACAAAACATTTCTAAATAGGAATAACTATAGAACATTTTAAATTAATATTAATAAAGACCCTTCAGGATTGTGGTCTACTTGTCTTACTCTTAATAACATTCCATTGACATTTCTCTTTGCAGGAAATATTCTTGTAGCCTGAGACCATGGACCAGGGAAATTATTCTAGGGTGGCTGTATTTGTGTTACTGGGACTGTCCAATTCCTGGAATCTCCAGTATTTCTTTATTGTGTTTTTAACTCCTTGTACATCACCACTGTGTTGGGAAATCTCCTCATTGTCCTCACAGTGATTTCTGAATGTACCTTGCTCACACCCATGTCCATCATGCTCAGAAACTTTTCTATCCTTGTTGTGTTTCTGGACACTTATGCAACCCCCAAGATGATCCACGATTTCCTTCATAAACCCAAGATCATCTCCTTTGAGGGTTGCATGGCCCAGATATTCTTCCTGCACGATTTTGCTGGTGGTGAGATGGTACTCCTTGTAGCCATGGCATATGACAAGTAGGTAGCCATATGCAAGCCTCTCCTCTATGCAACCATCATGAACTTGTGCAAGTGTACAGGCCTGGTTGTAGGCTCTTGGGTTATTGGGGTCATGCACTCCTTGAGCCATTTGGCCTTCACTCAAAACTTGCCCTTCTGTGATCCAAACGTGGTAGACAGTTATTATTGTGACCTCACTTTGGTCATCAAACTTGTCTGTATGGATTCTGTCCCTGAAGTGTTGATGCTTTGGAGCAGGGTCTGATGGGGTGACTTCCTTCTTGCTCTTGCTGATCTCCTTCATGGTCATCCTGGTAACTGTAAGACATCACTCCTCAGCGGGCCTGGCTGAGGCCCACAGCACACTGCTTGCCCACATCACCATGGTGACCCTCTTCTTTGGGCCCTGCATCTTCATCTATGCCTGGCCTTTCAGCAGCTTCCCAGTGGATAAGGTCCTTTCTGTGTTCTCTACAGTTTCCACACCCATATTGAACCCCATTATTTACACATTGAGAAACAAAGAGGTGAAATCAGCAATGAATAAAGTGAAGACCAATATGTAACTTCTGCTGCCTATCCAGTTTCTCTCACAGGACTAGATTTGCAGACAGGAGACTTGAGTAAATGGAACTTTGCCTTTTTTCTTGTGACCACTATTGTTTTCCAAAGTTATTTGATTTGATTAAAATTATAAATATAATGCATGGTCTTCATTAAATATTTGTAGTAAAGAAGCCTACAAATGATTATGCATTCTATAACCATATGTATATTTGATATAGCATTTTAAAAATATTTCCAAATTAATATTTTTATTAGAGTCCATCATTTGCTACATAAAAGCAGTAACAGCATGTTTTACAAACTATTGTATAATTAAACTTTATGTATTTAATTTCATAGAAAAAGGTGAATATTCAAACTAGCCAATCTAAAAATGCAATATTTTATTTATGGTGTAAAGTACTAAGAGTAATATGTGAGATTTGCCCCAGCATTACAAATAATCCCAGTGATATTCTCTTTTCAAATTTTACATCACAAGGTTTGTACACTGATATAATATATAAATGTAAGGAAGGAATGGTTTAAGAATTGTGAACCACCATTAAAGAATATGCAGGTTACTGGAGTCTTCTTCCCACAGGAACCAAGGAATGTTAATTGGGGTCTGGTCCATGGGAGGATGTGCTTGAAGGCCATACAGTCAGCTATGCTTGAAAGCACACAGACAGCTATGTCAAAACTTTCCCATGAATAGAAGAGGGTGCTTCTGAGATTTCATGTCTCTCTTTGGGGGAGCTGGTACTTCTCCATGGACAAACACTGTTTTCTCGGAATGCTTTGATCACTCATGTGTTGCAAGATTGGCAAGAATTCTGAGATTCACAATCCATTAAAAGGGGCAGTCCCAAACACTGCTAGTCTCACTCTGGAGAAGACTGCTTTGCTCTGGTGGTGGTGTTTTTTACCCTGAGAGAGAATGCTTCATACAGATGTTGTTTCCAATCAGGACTGTGTTTGGCTGTTGAACTGGACTTCCCAGCCTTGTGAAAGACCAGATGTTGAGTTTTCTCCTGGTTTAGTGATTGTAAATATACTTTCATTTTTTCTCCATGTTATCTAATTAAACCCATTTCTCTTAGTTATATTGTTATTACTCAATTACTGTGATTGCTTAATCCAAATTCTTAGAAGTATTGTCCATTTAGCTAAATAAAATTCTCTTTTAGTTAATATTTGGAGTTGCTGCTTCTTCCTTAGAAGAGCATACACTCAAGAAAAGTCATAGGCTAAATCAGCATGTAAAAAATATTCAAGGTAGCATTTCCCACAACTGTCTTTATTTTATTTTTTCCTTCTCACATACAGAATTTCAGGGGTCTTCACATACCACATTATTTTGGTATCTTTATAAAATCACTTGAAGGTGGTTAGGTACCATTTATTCTATCATTTTAGTGCTAAAACTGTCTTATCACAATATAAGTACCGGTTTTTTATCCATAAAATATTTATGAACCAAAGCACATTAAGATTTAGATACTTGGCAAGTAAACCCATAAAAATAGGACAAGATCCCCAATAATGGTGTTCTGAGTCAGTTATTTATGGGTCCCTGATATGATAGGTGTATACTGGTTCAAAGGACAGCAGAGGGCATTGAACATTATCATCTGAAAGAACTATATGATGTTACCCCAGTACCATGTAGCACCACAACTTTTTCCAAGGTGGTTTCATTATAAAATGGCAATTCCAACTGACACAAAATGAAGAAAGATAATGCAACATTTATTCTGTCCTGAAATTCCACTCACACTATGCATTCATTATGATATTGAACATTTGTTCCAGGAACTTCTCACTATCATCCTGATTTTTAGATGAGGTGGTCCATCAATTATACACTCTTCTCTGGCTTCTTTCAAGGTATCAGCATTATGATTGAATATAACCTGGTCAGCAAAAACTGGATATAGATGCTCCACATGCAGTGTTTTCTGTAATATAGAAAATATTTTAGGTCCATAATTCCCTTCTGAGGATAAATTATTAGAGCTGCTTGTGTTCTTCCTTTAAAACACAGAGTATCCTTAGGTCGTCTTGAGGTTTTAATCCAATTATTCTGTTCATTTTGCCAAGAACATAGGATTTCCTTTAAAATAGTCAAAATCAGGATGGTCCATAGCACTGCATGCTTTAAGTAAGGTAGCAGGAGACTGACATGCATTATTAAATGGGCCCTTCTGTGCAAAGAGTACTCCATTAAGAGGCTTCTGTTCATTTAACATGGCTTTAGAAAATTATTGAGGTCAGAAAGTTATCCATTATAGGAACCTGAATCAGAAACACTGAATGTATATCCTAAAGCAGTTACTAGTTTGAATAAAGCCTTAAGCACTGGACGAGGAATCTGGTAACCATGTTTTGGAACCTCACGGTTGAGTTTGAAACAGTCCACTTTGTGAATGAGAGGAGTGCAGTCAGGACCCATAAAAGGCTAGGAAGAAGAGCAAGATCAAAATTCACTCCCTCCCTTCTACTACCAGTCAAGGAGCTGGAGAGCTGGGTGATGGCTAGATAGACGCTCTGCTTCTGCCTCGGACTAACGGTCAGACAGTTGACTATGATAGCTTTCTCCCCGATAAGCAGACACCAAGATAGGATGGAGTCTCATCTTCCAGGCAGAACATTTACTGAGGCGTGATTCAGAATGGGAGTAGGTGATCCTGGGAAAATAGCACTTTGGCAACCCCAGTTCTTGGCGGTGCACCCCACAAACTCTACTCTGGTCAGGTAGTTGAAGAACAGGCCGCATTTTGCCTGGCTCTGATTGTTTTCTTTCTCCATCACCACGTGCTTACCAACAGTGAATTGAAAGGTGGCTACCGCTGCAGCTGTGACCCTTGAGGCTTCCTCAAGGGTGGAGGCTGTGAGGAGCAACCGGGCTACTCCTGGCTCAGGCAGCACAGCCCTAGGGAGGCAGAGGGGGTGCGGGGCACCAACCTCCAGAGGTGACTCGCCCTGGAGACCAAAGCGCCCAGCCTTGTCAGGAGGATATTCCAGCTTCATATTGTAAATATACTTATCTATTTCATTTTCCTAAATGTTTGTGACTACTAATAATCATGAATATAATAAGTGCTGTAGGTAGGAAAACAGATGAGTGCTTGCCAGGCATTGTGGAGAGGGGTAGAATTTGTCTATAATGGGGTAACATCAGAACACTTTTAAGGTTTTGGAACTGCCTGTATAGAAGGGTGATGGACAAACGTCTCCATGCATTTCTCACAATCCATAGAACCGCGTGCATTTTACGCTTTGTAAAAAAAATAAAATCATTTTATATTCCCTCATACCCATGAGAGTTCCAGTTCTTCCTCATACTAACCAAAATTTGGTAAAATCAGTCCTTAATTTTAGCCTTGCTATTAGGTGTGTAGTTGTGTCTCATTTTAGTTTTAGTGTTCCTCTAATGATTAATGGTGTTGAACATTTTTTTATGAGATTTTATTTTTTGAAATGTATATATCTTTGGTCAAATATCTCTTGAAATCTTTTGTACATCTCTTTTATTGGATTCCTGGCTTTCTTATTGAATTTTGAGAATTCATTATATATTTTGGGTACTAATCATTCACATATATGTTTTATATAGATTTTCTCCCTATTTGTGGATTGCCTTTTTATTAAAACAATGTCTTTTGAAGACCAAAGAATTTACTTTCCAAGAAGTTAAATATATCAATTAGTTCTATGGATTTTGAATTTCAGGTTATATCTAAAAATATCCTTTCCTAACACAAGGCACAAAGCTCTTCTCCTATATTTTCTTCTGGAAGGTTTATAGGATTAGTTTTACTATTAATATCCATCTTAAATTAGTTTTTGTATATTGTGTTAGGAATGAAATAAGTCCTTTATTTTTGATGTATTTGTTGTTGTTTTGTTTCTGTTGAACATCAAATTGTTCCAGGAACATTTGTGAAAAATACTGTTCCTTTCTCTCCTGTATCACCTTTGCACCTATCTCAAAAACCAATTGTCCTTATATGAGTTGGTGGATTGCTGGGCTTTGTTATGTTCCATTGAACTATTTGTCCATCTTTGCACCAATATCATACTGTTTTGTTTACAGTGGCTTTATAATAAGTAATGAAAACAGAAGGTATTAGCCTTCTAACTTCCTTTTTTTTAATCAAAGTTGTTTTGGACGTTCTACATCCTTTGCACATCCATATAAATTTTAGAATCAGCTTGTCAACTTCTAAAAGATAAAAGCTTGCATGCATACTGATTGGTATTGTGTTGAATCTATAAATCAGTTTGGAAAGAGCTGACCTCTTAACAATAATGAATCTTTCAACTCATGAACAAGGTATATATTTCCATTCAATTACGCTTTTTAAAATTTCTCTTAGCAAGGTTTTATAGTTTCGGTGTACAATTCTTTTACGTTTTTCATCAGATTTATCCCCAAGTATTTCATTCTTTTGGTGGTATTGTAAATGTCATTGTTTTAAAATTTTTTATATACAATAGATTTTTATATGCTGAATTTGTATCAGTGACCTTGCTAAACTCCTTTGTCGGTTCTAGGTGCTCTTAAAATTTTCTCTGTAGATCAGGGGTTTTCAAATTCTTTCTATAAAGGACCAGATAACAACTGTGACTTCTAGACTTTAAGAGCCATACTCTCTCTGTCAGGACTACTTAACTCTGCTGTTGTTATGCAAAAATAGCCATAGGAAATATAAAACAAATGGTTGTGATTTTAATCCAAGAAAAGTTTATTTTTAAAACCATGTGGAGGGCCAGATTTGGCCCAATGGCTGGATTTGCCAAAACTTGATATAAACAATGATCTTGCCTGCAATTAGAAATAGCTTTGTTTCTTTGTTTTCCCAACAAATGCTTCTTTTGTTTCTTTTCTTTGCCTTTTGCACTGGCTAGGTCTTTGATACTGAATAAGTGTGGTGAGAGAGGGCATCCACATTTTGTTTCTGATTTTAGAGAAAGCATTCAGCCTTTTACCATCAATAGTTGAAGATTTTTTTAGATACCCTTTTTTAAGATACCCTTTATGAAGTTAAATTTCCCTTTTATTCTTATTTTGTTGAGAGTCTTTAGAGATTCCATAATTCATTTATTAATTCTGCAAATATATTTAGTGGTTTCTGTGTGCGAAACACCAGAGTTAATGAGTTGAGTTACACAGCCCGTGCCTGAAGAAAATCACAGCCTATTGAATTGTATTTTCTTCATTTACTTTCTCCAAAGAGATAGAAGATTTTAATTCTAATTATATGTGTTAAATATGTGGCTTAGTCACTTCAGGGTACTGATGATGATGAATTTTAAATTAATTAATAGACAAAAAAAATGGGTATAATATATTGTGCACATCCTTGCATATATAAGTATAAAAACAATCCAACTGATTTTTATTTTATTTTTGCTCAGTTTATTGGCATCAAGGTTTAAAATATCCACCACCCTTACCCCTTTCCTTTATAAGGAAAGGGGTACTACTCTTTCTTCTAGATCTCTCTCAGTAGGTTACAACTAAAAGAAAATCTTTCAAGGTAACCAGTGATCTCCATATTATTAAATCCCAAAGTCAAGTCTCAGTCCTCATTCTACTCAAATTATCAATTGTACAGTATTGGTAAAGCTGGTTGCCTTCTCCCTCCTGAAGTACTCTTCATTTTGTTTTTAGAACACTGTTTTCTTCTGACTTCCCTTATATCATTCTGGTGATTCCCCCTCAGTCTCTTTTAGAGGTTCTGCCTCCTCTCTTTGACCTCTTAATTTTAGAGTGTCCCCAGGAATTAGTCCTTGGGACTCTTACTACCTGTTCTACTCCATTGATAATCACGTTTAACTCAAGGATTCAAATACTATTTATATAGTGATGAGATATAAATAAATATTTTCAACTGGACCTTTCCTTTGAACTTTAAACTTCAATGCCCATTGTTACTCAGATTTATGTCACTCCTCACAACCCTGACATGTCCAAAATTGGACTCCTGAAAGTCCCTCAAGTACTTGTTCCTCCAGGTGAATGTAACCACTCTCAGTTAATAGACTCTTCATTTTCCTAATTGATCAGGCCACAAACTTTGGAGTCCAAATTAACACTTTTTCTTACATTTCTCTTTAAATATTTTAGGAAATCCCACTGACTCTATCTTGAAAATACACTCAGAATCTCACCACATGTCATGGTCTCTACCACAATGAACCTGATCCAAGTCATCTTCTTGGATTATTACAGCAACCGGCCAAGTAGGTTTTCATGCCCAACCCTTCCAAAGACTTCATCTGTTACATGCACCATAAGCTAAAGTTGATACTATGACCTACAAGGCACTTGTTTTCTCTCTGACCTTGTCTCCAACATTTATCCTTGTTCACCCTGCTCCAGCCCCACTGGACTTGTTACTGTTACAAGACAATGATTGTTAAACAAATGCGAAGGAAGGAAGGAAGGAAGGAAGGAAGGAAGGAAGGAAGGAAGGAA
>JAKSZT010000142.1:2170786-2318811 GCA_026826555.1 Tolypeutes matacus | reverse complement strand
GAAGGAAGGAAGGAAGGAAGGAAGGAAGGAAGGAAGGAAGGAAGGAAAAGAAAAAGAAAAATCTTGTATATGCAGGAATGTGTCATATTATGTTGATAGAAAATCTTAGCAAACACCAGCCAAATGTTTGCAGCCCTTATCAATGATTGCAAGTTTTAAAATTATTCTGAAGAACTATTAAAAGACTTGTTCTTTTGTGGAAGAGTAGTAATTAAATTAAAAAAGGGGCAGCCCTTTTCCTTACTTTTTCCTTACTTTTTTTTTTTTTTTTTTGATATTGCTGCTGGCTGAAGAAATCAGTCAACTATGGTGGAAAGTGTTGGGCTTTCACTCAGGAGAGTCTACTAAAAATTCCACGACAGTTTTGGGAATCTTGAGGAACTTCCTTGAATTCGAGTTCCTCATGTACAGAAGAAGGAAACTGAGCTAATTCAGTTATTTTTCAACTAAAAAAACCAAAATAAAACAAAACAAAAAGAACTGGAACTCTATCAAAAATATGAAACAGCTTACTATATAAACAGATAAGTGGAAAGCTGCTCTGAGAGAGGCGTATTGGAGGTGGGTGGAGATTTGGAACCTCCACTTCCCTTCAGGAGCACATGGGGCACCTGCACAACACCTCCAGGTGACCCTGGATCAAGCTTTGAGATTTCCTGGATTAGAAAACCCTTCTGTTCCTTCCTATGCCTTTTATATTCTGATTTTCTTTCCTCTTCTTGGCCTTTGTTTGCAATCAGTTAAGTCCTATCCCTGAAATGTTAATTTTATCCTTCCATTGTCTATACCCATCTTATGATTTCAGTAGGCATAAAGGGAACTTCTTCAGTAGCCTACAGTTATGTCCTCTTTCATAGGCTTTTCCTGCCTCCAGTTAGTCCACAACCACACTCAGTTACATATTCTTAAAACATAGTCTCTTGCACTGAAACAGTGAAGAGAATTACATTTTCCATCTGATTAAGCACAAAATCCCAAGGCCTGTACTTGAAATCTTCCAAAATACAGTCCAGTAAAACTCTCTGGCATATGAAATCTATAGCCAAGCTGGAGTAGTTGTTCTTGGATCACTTCCAGTTTTCTTCACTTACAGATTTGTTTATTTTGATCTATACATGCTGGTAATTTTCTTTCACTCACTCTCTCTGCCTTTCAAAACATTGTATCTCAGTTAATACTACATAATCCTGCATTTTTGTCCTCTTCACAAATACTACATTTTTGTCCTCTTCCTTCCCGTTCTGTTTACCTCCTTCTTCATTTTTCACTGAAATTTTTCCCGATTTTTCAAAAAAAAATTATTTCCTAAATTATATTTTGAATTCCCATATCATATATTTGTACATCTCTTATAATACACATACTGTTCTATTTTTCAAAATGTTTCAGTTTGTTTTGTTTAATTGCTTTTTCTAAATTATAAACTACTTGGAGATAAGCACTTGTCTTACTCATTCTTGAATTCATGTTTTGTGATGTTGCATAGATACTCAATTTTTGAAAAATCTGGAACTAAATTTAATTTGGTATATAAAAACAGGGCAATTTGTGTTTTGATAAGTGATTTATAATTTGCTATATTGTAATATTATACTACACTTATCATCACAATATTTAGCATGCAGCTTGAAACAATGTTTATTGCACAGGGAAAGTTAATGTTAGTATTTGGGTCTGAACTGAACCTTCAGAGAGAATAAAAGCTGCTTTATGATAATCCAATTACAACCAAAGAAAATGCTCAGATATCTTGCCTGTGAGTAAATATTCATAGAAAATGAATAGATATTCACAGTAGATATAAGAGGCTGTCAAAAATGTATCAATAGATTGGAAGCATGATTTTTACAAGTATGAATCCCTGAATAGAAATAATATTTGTTATTTATGACATAAAAAGTTTTGTTAGCAATCGCTCCACCTGGACAAAATTACTTGTCAATTAAAAATACATCTCCAACTCTACCTCCTTGTATATAAAGTGTGCAAAGTACAAGGAGAAGTGTTTTGCAAGAAATATGAGAAGAACACATTTTTAATATTGTCACAATACGTCAGGTTATTTATGTGTAATTCCTGAAATAAAAAGAGCAGACAAATTCCTCATCTCTTAAGTGAGTCTATATGGCATCCCAGCAAGGACTCATGTAAGTTTCAATGCTTCTGACACTTTAAATAGTTTCCTGTAGATAGTCTATATTGACATAATATTCTATTATACCAATTATGTTAATAAATGGAATCATCTCACCATGTTTGAACTCCCATTTAATGCTCTGAAATGAAGTATTTTATTTTCCATATGTCACTAAACTTCATGTCTGCAAAAGTGTATTCCTCTTCCTCAGACTCAGCCACTCTGAGCTCTGAGTTTATATTTTCAGTTACATTCACTTAATGTGGTCCTACAGTGAATGGCCAATATATCTGATTGAATTAAATTGCTTCTTTAGGCACACAAGCATATCTATTTTTTAAATCATGTTGATATCTGTGCACATATTATGCCCACATAGTATTTGTGACTGCTTCGCATTCAGTTTTTTCAGTGAAAATTACAGCTTTCTCACTTCTTTGCCCTATGGTTTGGGCAAATTATTTCACTTCACTGAGATATTGTATTATAAGGAAAATACTGTAATGTTTACTATGAATGTTCTAGAGTACACACATACGGAAACACACATTCATAGAATCACTTCTAAATAACTGAATGAAACCAAAAGAGGTTTTCCAGGTGTGTAAATTAGTGAATGAAAAACATTATCCTATTAATGTATTTTAGTTCTTTTAATAACTTTTTTTGATTATTCTAATAAAATATGTTTGATGGACAATTTTCCAACATTTATGGACCACTGTGTTTTCTTAGTTTATAGTAATTTGGAGACATTATTTTAGGTTTCATACTTCGATGATCCAGAAAGTGTTCATATTAATATATTCTAAAAGTTCACCCAAATTAATAGCATACAATACTTTTGTGGTAGTCAGAGAAGTCTGTTTAAAACGAATTCTTAGGTAAACAGCTCTAAGTTCTGATTTTCAATATCTACCTTCTGATTTTAATATTTCTTTACTTTACATTTAATTTTACATGATTTCTCAGCATCAAATAGGCAGAACAGGATGTTGAATATTATCAAGACAAATGAATCATAAGGAGTTTTATCTTAGAGCATTAGAGGACTTTACAAATCCTCACTAAATTAGTGAAAATATAAAGAAGTAATATAATCATCTTGAAAATACTTATTTTAGAAAATTAAAGGATAATATATCACCAATTATAAGGCACATGCAAGAGCTGATATGCTATTTATAGGATTCCTTATCATGGTATTAGGCAAAAGGACCTAAAAGAAATAGAAATTTTGTGGCATGATTTCATTGGTTAAGAGGCATGCAAAACCTGTTCTTTACCCTCTTTCAACTCTTTCATAGTAGTTTTAATATCTATCAGAATATTTCATCTTCTTAAGCCTAGGGATTTGACTTTCAAAGAAATTGCTTCTTTCACAATTACCACCTCTCCAACATCCCCTTTTGTCCAATGGAGGTGACATTTGGAGATGAAACACCTTAAATTTTAAATACTAAGAAGTCACTTAATATATTTTTTCATAGACACCATTGCTTAAAAGTTTTGTCTAAAAACTGTATTATTAATAAGTCTTTCACTACACTGTTTGAAATAATATAAACATATTGTTTGTACAAAGACTTTTTATGTAGGTCAACAGCAGAAATTATTTGAGGAAATAATAGATCTGAATTTATAAGAATATTTCAAACAATTTATAGAAATATAAATAGATTTATGAGGGAAAGAACAAACTAAAATATTTGTGGAATATCTGTAAAAATGATAATACATTAATATGTAAAGTGTTCATATAGCAAATAATAAAAAGGTGAAGAGCACAATAGAAAACTGGGCAAAGGTCATGGAAAGACAAATGAGGAGGGAAAAACTACAAATAGTCTTTTTGTATATGAATAAATGGTTAACCTTTATAATAATTATGAAATGCATAAAAACATCAAAAAGATGCATTTTCATGTAGCAAATAAGCAAGAAGAAAAATGTAACATTCTGTCTTGTCAAGCAAAGGTGAGATGAATAAACCCATGCATCATATCAAATGAGATTTGGTATGAAGAACCAAAAGTTTATGAAAAACATAATTATATAATTAAAATAATAAAAATAAATTTATTTAAATTTCATCTGCACATAAAGTTTTAACTAAAAGTAAATTTATCATAGAACTCTTAATAATAGGGAAAATTGAAATCATCCCTATAATGAAATATAAAATATATCTGATATATTGTTGAACAAGTTATAAACAATATGTACTGGATATATACTTTAAGTAGGATGAGTACAAATTTTAATATTTTGCAACTATGCTAATTTTCACATGCAAATATTTAATGGTAGAGGAAACAAAGGCATATGACTTAACAATAAAATCTACTTAACAACAACTATAGGCAAGGCACTTCTCAAATATTTCAACTTTTATAATTCTTTTTCAATTCTTTTTTTTAGGAACCTAAGACTTCATACATGTGAAGCTTGTGCTCAACAACTGAGCTATATCTGCTTCACTATAATTCTTTTAATTTTACAACAATATATAAGGCATATACTATTATTTCTACCAATTTAGTGATGCAAATCTGAACCATTTTTTGTTTGTTTAATTTGTTTAATATCACACCAGTAGGAATTTTAAGAGAAAAGATTTGCAATTTACTCTAGAGCCTAATGGTTCTGTGTAGTAGGAATTTTAAAGTGGTAGAGAAAAGGAGTAAAATTGTATTTTTAGTATATACTGTTCATGTTTTAGACAGATATGAAAGTCAAGCATGCACAGTAACTATAAAAGAAATGATTGCTTGCAACGTGTTATTGTGTGCTTAAGGGAAATTAAAGTATGTAAGTATTTGATTAGTGGCTTGTCTTTCTTCATTTAGCCTCACAGCCTATAATATTATTTCCATTTCCATTTTACTTTTCAAGAAAATTTCTGAACTGGTGTCAGAAATTGAGTATCATGGACCAAAGAAATAACTCAGGAGTGACAGGATTTCTATTGCATGGTCTTTCAATTTCGTGAATTCTTCAAATTTTCTATTTTGCCTTTTTTACGCTTTTCTACTTATCCATTTTGCTTGCGAACCTCCTCCTTATGCTCACGATCATCTCTGAACCTGCACTACACACACCCATGTACTTCCTGCTAAGTAACCTCTCCTTCATTGATGTATGTTTGTCCAGCTTTGCCACCCCCAAAATGATTGTTGACTTCCTCTTGGAACACAAAACCATGTCTTTTGAGGGTTGCATGGCGCAGATATTCTTTATGCATATCTTTGGTGGTGGAGAAATAATGCTCCTTGTGACCATGGCCTATGATAGGTATGTGGCCATATGTCGACCCCTGCACTACGCGGCCATCATGAGTGTGCTCAAGTGCACAGGCATCGTGGTGGGCTGCTGAATCATTGGGGTTCTGCACTCGGTAAGTCAGCTGGTCTTCACAGTAAACCTTCCATTCTGTGGCCCCAATAAAGTGGACAGCTTTTTCTGTGATCTTCCCCTAGTTATCAGACTTGCCTGTGTTGATACGTATGTCCTCCAGATTCTGATGCTTTCAGACAGTGGTTTAATTGCCATGAGCTCCTTTGTGCTCTTGCTGATCTCCTACTTGGTCATCCTGGTCACCGTGTGACGTTGTTCCTCAGAGGGCATGGCCAAGGCACAGGCCACCCTGACTGCCCATGTCACTGTGGTGACCCTCTTCTTTGGGCCCTGCATTTTCCTTTATGGCTGGCTGTAGCAGTTTGATATTATTGATGAATTCCAAAAAGTAATATTGGATTATGTTTGTAAACTGGTCTTTTCCTCTGGGCATATAAGAGTGTATTGGATTCAGAGGTTTTACTTTTACTTGATTAAATAATGTTTAAGGCTTTGACTGGCCCACATCAATAGGCCATTGCATCCCTTCCCCCTTGGTGGGCAGGTACTCACAGTGAAACCACACTGCAGAGAAAGGAGTTTTGGAGTTTTAATGCTGGAGTCCGGGGAATTTAGCACACAGAGGACCTTGGTCTTGAGGAAGGAGAGAAGGCCCAGGGAAAAGAGATGAGCCATTCGCCTGATATTCTACACCTGGCCTTGTGGAGAGAAGCAATTCTGAGCCTGGAGAAAGCCAAGCCCTGGGAAGAGAGGAACCTAGGAAGCCTGAACCCTGGCAGACATCAGCAGACATCTTGCTCCAACATGTGGCCATAGACTTTGGTGAGGGAATTAACTTATGCTTTATGGCCTGGTAATTGTAAGCTTCTATACAGATAAATACCCTTTATAAAAATCAACCCATTTCTGGTATTTTGAATCAGGATCTCTTTGGCTGACTAATACACTGGCCTTTTGGCAACTTCCCAGCAGTGCTCTCAGTATTCTATACTGTTTTCACCCCCCCTCTTAAACCCTAGATCTATGCATTAAGAAATAAGGAAGTACTATCAGCAATGAGAAAACTGAAGAGTGAACAAGTCAGTTCCTGATAGTCTCCCAGCTTTCCCTTGTGATAAATAGCAGCCCATAATAAAAGTCAGGTTACTGTACCTTCTTTTATGAAATACTGTTAAATTTGTAATATCATAGAACATAATTTCTTTTTTTTATAGCATTTGTTTTTATGATAGAAAACAAACTACCTTGGAAGTGGGGAATGGGACTCTTATCCTTTCCTTATGAAATAATTCCTATTTAATTCATTCTAAAATTAATGTTAAGGGAACAGATGTGGCTCAAATTGTTGAACACCTGCTTCCCACATGGGACGTCCTCGGTTTGGTCCCCGGTGCCTCTTAAAAACAAAGACAAACAAGAAGCAAACAAACAAAAACCAACTGAGGGGAGCCAATATGCCTCAGTGGTTGAGCACTGGCTTCCCACTTACAAGGTCCCAGGTTAAATCTCTGGCCCTAGTACCTCAAAAAATAATAATAAAATAAAAAATAATGTTAATAATAAAACATTTCCTTCTTATAAAATTAATGTTTCTATCAAATTTGTAATTCTTCTATTCAAGTTGATAAATAATGAAAATATGCCTAAAACTTATGTAAGCTATTTAATCATATATTTTAAGTTTCAGAATAGCATTTAATTTACAGATATATCTAGTCAATGTCTTATTTGATGTCACAAATTGGAGGCAGATCTTAACACAGATTTCATAGACAGAACTACTGTGCACAATTCCCACCCTTTTTAAGTAGCAAAACAAATATGGTACAGATTTGAACCTCTCCATTTCCCTCTCTGTATATTTACAAATATGCCTACCTATAACACTTGCTATTCAATTTATTTCTATTTGAACTAAAGAACTAAATGCATTTAGATGATTTTTTAATATATAGAAATAGTATTTCTTGCTATTCAAACTCTCACTACAAACTATCCAAACTTAGGGATCAAACAGCAAACATATTTGCTTGCTAAAGTCATTATCTGAACTCAGAAACAAAATAGATTCATATAGTTCCATTAACCATGCTACAAATAGCCAATATTGGGCTCAAATTACTTTGTCTCAGTGCATTAAGTCAAATTCATAATTGCCAGTCCAAGACAATGGTTCAATGACTACATGCAAAACAAGATATCTCTCAATATACAAGCAGACGGTTTTCACTAACACTGCTAACTATATGCCTTTGCATATATCCCATGCCTATATCCATACCATGGCTACACTACATGGCTATACATGCATGGCTACACTAACCAACAAAAAATAATTAAGAATTCACATATTTAAATGCTCTCAGAAAGTATTGGAAAATGCCTTTGAATTTTCAAAGAAGAAGTCTATATTTCCACACCTAAATTTAAATGTTAATAATTACTTTTATTCTAATTCCTGTTTTATCAATTCGGAAACCAAGAGTTTTACAAGTTTAGTAATTTGACCACATTCACAATTAGCAAATAGAAAAACTAAGGCAAATAGCTTTGTCATCTTACTTCTAGTGTTTGAGAGAGAGAGAGATAGCTGTACTGTAGAGCCAAGTTATCTATATGAAATAGAATATATGGAAGAAATGCTAGTATGGAATAGGATTTAATACCAATTATGCTTCCTCCTGCATAATGTCACCATACTGCAATGTCTGTTGATGCCTCTCTAAAATAAAGAATTTTAAAAATCTACTATAGGGTTGTGTAATATGAGGATTATGATGATGTGATAATAAAGCCAAACTTATATTAAAAGATCACAATATAGTTTTTTTCATCTTTATAAATTGAATTATATTTACATTTTATATGAATGGAATCATTCACTATGTAGTACATTGTGTCTTGTTTCTTTCACTTAGTTTAATGTTGTTTTTCATATGATCGTAACATCTTATAGTATTAACATAAATTGTTCAGTTTCAAAGATAGATGGTCTTATATATGCAATTTTACCCATATTCATATTTCACATGTGGCTTTACTGTGCTATACATTCCAATGTTACCTTTTTTAGCTTTCCTTTTTTTTTAATTTATTTTTTTATTGTGGGTAAAAATAAAAATTTTCACAATACATACCAACATTTGCAAAATGATATATAAATGTATATGCATATATGTGCATTTGTTTACAAAAATGTTATTTATGTATATATATAAATATATTTTAAGAGGTGCTTGGATACCAAAATATTACATGGAACCCACTGGGATTCCCATGTTGCCCACCTCCCACACCTCCCACCACATCCCACACAAAAATCTCCACAAGTGTGGCCCACCACCCTCAATGGACTTACACATCCTGGGGCCTTGCCACCAGCCATAGACCACAGTTCACCCCGTAGACAACACTCTCTCCCACACAGTTCTTAGTGGTATGTGCTACTTTAAAATGGCCTACATCCGTTGCCACAAAGGTACTCTGGACAAACTCCAAATCCCAAAGAAGCCCCTGTATTTCAACTGCTCATCTCCTCCCTGCCCCAAAAGTGTCTAGTGGCCACTGGCTCCACCTCATTGTTATAATTTCTTCCATTGCTAGAATCACCATATGTGAACAACAGAATACCATCAAGTCCATTCTAGTCCATAGTTCTTCCCCCAATCCTGAGGGGACTGTGATGGTGATGTCCACTCCACCTCCAAGTGAGAGAGGGCTTATATCCCATGGATATGGTGGGTGGGATGATCCTGCCTGCAGATGCAGGCCCTCTCCATTCCCTGGGATGGCCATTGCCCATCGTTGTCTCCTCGCCAGGTGGCTTGAATGAGTCCATTGAGCTATAGGGTAGGAGTAGCAGCTCCACCGAGATTCCATGCACACCTGGCATATAGGTAGGCCAGAGGTTCCAGTCTCTGGAAGTATACCTAAGAACTTCAGCATCACATATAGGTTTGAATAGAAGGGACTGATGAACCATGTGCAAGGAGGACTTATTTGAGTCCAATTCTGTCACTCTCAGGAGCACAGATTCCAAAATAGAACCCACTGATAAGGCATCAGTCTCTGGGTCTAACCCCACTTTTATAGGACCAGGGTGTCTCCAGAGCTCTCAGGAGACCCTCTATGTGGGGTGATAGGCACTTAGATGTTCTATGAGCTCCTACTGAGGTGTGCGTAAGAGTCACCTCTGGGATGATCTCCCGACTATCCTTGAAGTCTCTTAGCCACTTGAACTCATTTGTCTTTACCTTTTCCCCCTTTAATTCAAGGTCTTTTCCAGTTGTGTTGCCAGTTGGCACTTGGTATTAATCCCTCATTGCCCGGGAGGCTCATCCCCGGGTGTCATGTCCCACGTTGGGGGGAAGGTAATGCAATCATATGCTGAGCTTGGCTTAGAGAGAGGCCACATTTGAGCAACAAGGAGGCTCCCAGGTGGCAAACCTTAGGCACCCCAAAACTGCAGGCTAAGTCTCAGTTACAAGAGCAAAGACTCAAAAGTGTAGTCATCAATAAAAAGAACACATCAGTGGATCATCCTCTTTTGACAGACACTGTCCCTGCACTCAGAGGACTATTGCTGCTCCCTTGGAGACTGTAGCAGAGCTCTCCAGGCTAGGAATTCAGATTCCCTCATTTGTTGTGTGATTGTCCACCCATCATAACCATGCCCCATCTTTTGATCTTCTGATCGATTTTGTGTATCTTTCATGTATATTCGGATAAACTAATTCCCATGAAACCCCCCTCCTAGACACCCCCACCAATAATCCCCTGCAGTACACATTATAACCCTTCTGTGATCCAAATCTTCCATGAACATGTACTCCATAAAATAATCAAATACACTTACTAGGAAAAAGAAACAAGTATGATAAACTTACATGCAAGAGACAAACATAAGGAAACTCAGGGGAAAAAAAAAAAAGAAAAAAGAAAAGAAAAGGAAAAAAAAACAAACGATATAAAATATAATTAGCAGATTGGGACATTCAGAAAATGGGCGAAAAGGCAAAGGAAATGCCTTTAAAAATATATATATATAAATTCATTCTTTTTTCCTTTCTCTACTTTTTTTCTTTCCTTCCTTTTATCACTGTGTTATCAGATGTCTGGTGTGCCGTGAAACCTTCCCCTTCTCAATCCCCATTGTCTCCCAATTGTTCATTTGATTTTCTAAGAAGTTTTAGGTCACAGCAAAGTCACATACGGAGTGCCGGGGACTCCCAGATACCAAACCACCCCAACTTCCCCACCCCATATTGACCCCCCCTTTTTTTGAATGTTAGCCTTGTTATAACTGTTATACAGATAGCAAAATACAGCAACTAAACATTGTCAATGATTTACAGTATAGTTTACAATTTAGATGATACAGTGTAATAATTTTGATGATATTTACCATGTCCTGTGTCCATTACTGTAAGGTAATGAAAAACCTTCCCCATGACCACCAAACACCCCTTTAGATCTTGACGGTTCCCTTCCAACGAGGCCCCCAGGGCCAATGATACCACCCTCTCCCTACCCATGGAATGTCAAGATTCACAGTTACATGCCCTGGGGATTTGAACCAGCCCTTCCTAATCCATCTGCCCCATCCCCCAACATGCAACCACACTCTATCCCTTTACCATAGATTATGTCCATATGGGTAATGGCTCAAAGCCTGCTCTTCTCTTACTCTCGTTTGTTAAGCTAATTTTCAGACAATGGTTCTCAGAGACTGCTCACTTTCCTCAGTTCAGATCAGTGAGGTCATATACTGTTCATCCTTCAGTGCCTGGCTTGCTTCACTCAACATAAGGTCTTCAAGAGTCATCCACGTTATTCCATGTGTTAGCACTTTGTTCCTTCTTACAGCTGAGTAATATTCCATTGTATGTATGTACCACATTTTGCTTATCCATTCGTCTGTTGATGGGCACCGGGATTGATTCCAACTTTTGGCAATGGTGATCAATGCCGCTATGAACATTGGTGTGCATATATCTGTTTGTGTTTTTGTTTTCAGTTCTTCTGGGTATATACCCAGAAGTGGAATTGCTGGATCATACAGAAGATCTATTGCTAGTTTTCTGAGGAATTGCCAAACTATCCTCCACAGTGGCTGGACCATACCGCAGTCCCACCAGCAGTGGATGAGGGTTCCTATGCCTCCACATCCTCTCCAACATTTAGTGTCTCCTGTTTTTTAAATAGCTGCCATTCTGATGGGTGTAAGATGGTATCTCATTGTAGTTTTGATTTGCATTTCCCTGATAGCAAGTGATGTTGAGCATTTTTTCATGTGCTTTTTAGCCATTTATATTTCTTCCTTGGAGAAGTGTCTTTTCAGGTCACTTGCCCATTTTTTAAATGGGTTGTTTGTCCTTTTATTTTCAAGGTGTAGGATTTCTTTTTATATGCAGGATATTAGGCTCCTATCAGATATATGGTTGCCGAATATTTTTTCCCATTGGGTAGGCTGCCTTTTTATTTTCTTCATAATATCCTTTGAGGTACAGAAGTTTTTAATTTTGATGAGATCCCATTTATCAATTTTTTTCTCTTGCTGCTCGTGCTTTGGCTGTGAAGTTCATGAAACCATTTCCTATTACAAGGTCCTGTAGATGCTTCCCTACATTATCTTCCAAGGTCTTGATGGTTTTGTCTCTTATATTTAGATCTTTGATCCATCTTGAGTTGATTTTTATATAAGGTGTGAGATGGTATTTTTCTCTCATTCTTTTGGATATGGATATGCAGATCTCCAAGCACCACTTGTTAAAGAGGCCATTCTCTCCCAAATGAGTGGACTTCGTGGCCTTGTCAAATATCAGATGACTGTATATGCGAGGATCTATATCAGAACTCTCAATCCGGTTCCATTGGTCAGTAGGTCAATCCTTGTGCCAATACAACACAGTTTTGATCACTGTAGCTTTGTAGTATGTTTTAAAGTCAGGTAATGTGATACCTCCAACTTCATTTTTCTTTTTCAATGTATCTTTGGCAATTCGGGGCCTCTTGCCTCTCCAAATATATTTTGTGGTTAGTTTTTCCAGTTCCTTAAAAAATATAGTGTTGACTTTTATTGGGATTGCATTAAATCTATAGATTAGTTTGGTTAGCATAGACATCTTGATGATGTTTAGTCTTCCTGTCCATGAACTGGGAATATTTTTCCATTTATTTAAGTCTTCTTTGATTTCCTTAAACAGTGTTGTGTAGTTTTCTGTATATAAGTCCTTTACATCTTTAGTTAAATTTATTCCTAGGTATTTGATTCTTTTATTTACTATTGTAAATGGTATTTTTTTCCTGATTTCCTCCTCAGTTTGCTCGTTATTGGTGTACAGAAATGCTACTGATTTTTGAGCTTTGATCTTATAGCCTGCAACATTACTGAACTCCTTTATAAGTTCTAGAAGCCTTGTTGTAGATTTCTCAGGGCTTTTTATGTATAGCATCATGTCATCTGCAAATAATGAAATTTTTACTTCTTCTTTTCCAATCTGGATGCCTTTTATGTCCTTTTCTTGTCTCAGTGATCATGCAAGTACTTCTAAGACAATGTTAAATAGGAGTGGTGACAGTGGGCATCCTTGTCTTTTTCCAGATCTCAGAGGGAAGGCTTTTAGGATTTCACCATTGAAAATGATGTTAGCTTTGGGTTTTTCATATATACCCTTTATCATTTTCAGACAGTTTCCATCTATTCCTATCTTTTGTAGTGTTTTTATGAAGAAAGAGTGCTGTATTTTGTCGAATGCTTTTTCTGCATCTATAGAGATGATCATGTGATTTTTTTCTTTCAATCTGTTTATGTGGTGTATTACATTGATTTATTTTCTTATATTAAACCATCCTTGAATACCTGGGATGAAACCCACTTGGTCATGGTGAATAATCCTTTTGATATGTTGTTAAATGCGATTAGCAAGTATTTTGTTAAGGATTTTAGCATCTAGGTTCATTAGAGAAATTCGTCTGTAATTTTCCTTTCTTGTGGCATCTTTATTTGGTTTTGGTATTAGGGTAATGTTGGCATCACAGAATGAGTTCGGTAATATTCTTTCTACTTCTATTTTTTGGAAGAGCTTAAGTAGAATTGGTGTTAGCTCTTTCCGGAATGTTTGGTAGAATTCAGCTGTGAAGCCATCTGGTCCTGGACTCTTCTTAATTGGCAGGTTTTTAATGACTGAGTCTATCTCTTTACTTGTAATTGGACTGTTGAGTTCATCTATTTCTTCTTTCATCAATGTCTGCTGTTTGTGGGTTTCTAGAAACTTGTCCATTTCCTCTAAATTGTCATTATTGTTGGCATATAATTTTTCAAAGTATCCTCTTATGATACTCTTTATTTCTGTGGGGTCAGTAGTGATATCACCTTGCTCATTCCTTATTTTATGTATTTGCATGTGTTCTCTCTTTTTCTTTGTTAATCTGGCTAAGGGTTTGTCAATTTTGTTGATATTCTCGAAGAACCAGCTTTTGGTTTTGTTTATTGTTTCCAGTGCTTTCTTATTCTCTATTTCATTTAGTTCTGCTCTAATCTTTGTTATTTCCTGCTTTCTACTTTCTTTAGGTTTAGTTTGTTGTTGTTTTTCCAATTCCTCCAAGTGTGCAGTTAGGTCTTCAATTTTAGCTCTTTCTTCTTTTTTTATATATGAATTTATGGCTATGAACTTCCCTCTCAGGACTGCTTTCGCTGCATCCCATAGGTTTTGATATGTTGTGTTGTCGTTTTCATTAGTTTCAAGGTACTTACTGATTTCTTTTGAAATTTCCTCTTTGACCCACTGTTTGTGTAAGAGTGTGTTGTTTAACTTCCATATCCTTGTGCCTAACCTGTTTCTCTGGCCCTTATTGATTTCCAACTTCATTCCGTTGTGGTCAGAGAAATTACTTTGTATAATCTCAATCTTTCTGAATTCATTGAGTGTTGTAATGTGGCCTAGCATGTGGTCTATTTTGGAGTATGTTCCATGTGCACTGGAGAAGAATGTAAATCCCGCTGTATTTGGGTGTAGTGTTCTGTATATGTCTATTAAGTCCAAATCTTCTAATGTATTGTTGAGTGCCTTAGTTTCTCTATTGATTCTCTGTCCAGATGTTCTGTCTAATGATGATAGTGGTGTGTTGAAGTCCCCTGCTACAATTGTAGAGGAATTTATTTCTCTCTTAGTTTTTCCAGAGTTTGCCTCACGTATTTTGAGGCATCTCGATTAGGTGCGTAAATGTTGATGATTGTTCTCTCTTCTTGAGAGATTACTCCTTTTACTAATATGTAGTGTCCATCTTTGTCTCTTACAATAGTTTTGCATTTAAAGTCTATTTTGTCTGATATTAGAATAGCTACTCCTGCCCTTTTTTTGACTATTGTTAGTTTGCAAAATGGTTTTCCAGCCATTCACATTCAGCCTCCTTGAATCCCTGGGTCGAAGGTGGGTTTCTTGTAGACAGCATATAGATGGATCATATTTTCTTATCCATTCTGCCAATCTGTGTCTTTTGATTGGTGGATTTAATCCATTAACATTCAGTGTTATTACTCGTAATGAATTTCTTACTTCAGCCATTTTTTCTTTGGGTTAATGTATGTCATATGTTGTTTTGTTTCTCTTTTTGTCTTTTCAGTTGTTTTTAAACTCTCCTCCAACTCTCTCTCCTTTGTTTTTTCCTTTCAACTTGTAGAGATCCCTTTAGTATTTCTTGAACTGCTGGTTTCTTCTTGACATACTCTCTTAATTGCTGTTTATCTGTTAATATTTTGAACTCTCCATCATTTTTGAATGCCAGTTTTGCTGGATAGAGAATTCGTGGCTGGAAGTTTTTTTCTTTTAGTGTTTTGACTATGTCATACCACTGTCTTCTTGCCTCCATGGTTTCAGCTGAGAAATCAGCACTTAATCTTATTGTGCTTCCCTTGTACTTGATGGTTCTCTTTTCTCTTGCTGCCTTAGTATTTTCTCTTTGTCTTGAGCATTGGACATTTTGACAAGTATGTGTCTTGGAGTGGCCTGTTGGGATTTATACTATTTGGGGTGTGCTGTGCTTCCTGGATCTGCACATGCATCTCTCTCAATAGAGTTGGGAAGTTTTCAGCCATAATTTCCTACAACACTCCTTCTGTTCACTTTCCCTTCTCTTCTCCTTCTGGGATGCCCATAATGCATATATTTGCGCGTTTTGTTTTATCGGTTAATTCCTTGAGACCATGCTGAATTTTTTCTATCTTTTTGTCTATCTGTTCTACAATCTCTTTGATTTCAACTGTATTGTCTTCCATATCACTAATTCTTTCCTCTGCCTGTTCAAATCTGCTGCCATGTGAATCCAGCGGCCTTTTCATTCCTTAGCTTGTACCTTTGTTCACCATAATATCCATTACCTTTTTAGGCGTGTTAGCTATTTCTTAGGTATGTTCTCCCAGTGTATTCTTTATATCCTTAATCTCTTCCTTCAGTTCTTTAAGTTGGTCCATGATATTTGTTTGGAAAGCTTTGATTAGTTGTTTGATGTTCTGCATTGCTTCTTGGTTTTTATTTTGTTCATTGGACTGGTCCATGTTTTCCAGTTTCTCAGAGTCATTTGTATTTTTCTGTTGCCCTCTGGTCATCATATTATCTTGATGGGTTTGTTCAGTTGATTAGCTTTTCTCTATGTTCTAGAATTTTATTTAGCTGTTGGTTCTGTGTGTGAGTTAAATTTTCTCTTTGGCAGTTTTTCTTCTTATTTTATTTCCTTGCTTCTTTCTATGTTCCCTTGAAGGCAAAAGGTTAGGGCCAGAGGAATCAAAAGATGTAAGGAAGGCAGAAGGATAATAGAAATATTGATAAAAGTTAGAAGAGGGGCAAAGTGAGACTTAATGAGATGAATATTTAAGTTGTGTAGGCAGTGTAAAGTACTAGGAAAAAATATGGAGTTCCTATAATGGACTGGGTAAACAAATGGGGAAATATATATATAGTGATTTAGAAGGCTTGAATTATGAGGAGGGAGAGGAATAGTAAAGAAAGGTCTGAAAGGAAAAAGTTAATACTAATAAAAAAAAAAGAAGAAGAAGAAAACAAAATAGATGGAATAGAAATTGACAACATTAAGTTGTGGGCCTATGAAAAAATATTGCCTCTAAGAGCCACAACAGAAAACAGAAGGCAGAAAGATGCAGGAAGGATAAGCGTTAGTTTATAATACAGAATCAATATATACAGCGAGTGGGAAATTACTGTAAAAGAATCCCAGCAAAGAAGCGACAAGCTGGCATCACCTTAAAAAAAAAAATTAGAAGGAAAAAGGAAGGGGGGAGGAAAGAGGTAATAATAGCAAGAGACCAGAAATAAACATAGAGAAAGCGAAGATCCACAAAGGCAAGCAGTCAAACAGAGCTAAGGGGGGTCAATAATTCCCCTAGGGTCCACGTGGATCCTTCCTGCCTACTTGTGTTTATCAATCAATTTCCCCACAGGGTTCTATATGCAGGTCCTGAAGCAGCTTTTAGCTATTAAACTAAATTAAAAAGAATTTATTTTTCATTTGTTGAGGTGACCTCACTTTTTTTTTTAATTTTTATTTTTTTAGCCAAATACAGGACCCAAAATAATTCCTCCTCTAGACCAACCCCCTTATGGAAGGGACCCTAGCTGGGCCCGTGGAAATTAATCAAGCACGTCCTACTTTCCGGACTCCCCAGGTTAGCTGTAGCTCTGTTGTTAGTCAGTGAGGAGTGCTAAAGATGGCAGATTCTGCCCCTTCTGGAGCCGAGATCTAGCGTCACTGGGCTGCTCAGTAAATCAGTTTGAGTGCAGATTCGCGTCTGCTCTCAGCCTAATGCTGCTTCAGGTCGGCTTATCTGCTCCCCAAAGCTATGGGGTGGTACAGGCAGCCAGATCGATGTCTAAAAATATAAAATACCCTTCCCTGTCTTCCAACAGAACCCTCCCTTTTTTGGGAAGTGTTCCTTCTTCCTGGCTCCGCAGTGGCCCGGGTCTTATCCCTGGATGGCTAGGGAAATCAGCTCCGTTCCCCAACCAAAATCCCCCCTTTGGATCACCGGGTGCTGATTAGCTCGTTTGTTCTGTTCACACAAGGTCCAAGGGGCGCCAGGCAGCCAGATCCCCAGAAAATAAAACTTTTTTGCCCTGCTCGCGGCTCCAGATGGCCATTTTATTTTATTTTATTTTTCCTCCCTAACCGCGGGGCTCAGCCGTCTGTGTCAAACACCACCGGGAGCCTTAAAACTCACGAATCTCTACCGTTCCATCCACGCTGTTGATCCACGCAGATATGTCCCAAGCTTCTCACTCCACACGTGCACAGCACAGACCCCTGGGCAGGACCCCGTCCACAATTGGCCTTGCTCTGGGAGCTTGCAATGTGTGCCCTCCTACTCTAACGCCATCTTGGCCTCCTCCCTTCTGCTTTAGTTTTCCTTTTAGTAACATACATGAACTTAGACTTTCCCTTTCGACCACTTTCACAACCACATAATAATACTGCTGGTTATAAATATCATGTTGGGCTTTCACTTCTTCTGTTCATTTCCAAAGATTAACACACATCCTTTTTACCAATTCTGTACAAGTTAACCCTCAGCTACCCATTCTCTAACCACATTCTATTTTTTGGATACCCATATTCAAGTTATTACACAATATATTTAGTTCATAGTAGCACAATCATACACCATTTGTATTTTTGTGTCTGGTTTGATTCACTCAATATAATGTCCTTCAGGTTCATCCACGTTGTCATATGCTTTGTGATTTCATTTCTTCTTACAGCTGCATAATATTTAATCATATGAATATATCATAATTAATTTATCCATTCATCAGTCAATGGATACCTGGGTTGTCTCCAAATTTGGGAATCATGAATAATGCCGCTATGGACATCAGCGTGCAGGTATCTGTTCATGTCACTGCTCTCCGTTCTTCTGGGTATATAACCAGTAATGGTATTCCCTTCTGAATGAATTTGGAAATTGCCTTTTCTAATTCTGTAAAATAGGCTGTTGGAATTTTGATTGGTATTGCATTGAATCTATAATTCAGTTTGGGTAGGATAAACATCTTCAAGATATTTACTCTTCCAATCAGTGAACACAGAATGCCTTTCCATTTGTTTAGGTCTTCAATGATTTCTTTTAACATTGTTTTGTAGTTTTCTGCATAAAGGTCCTGTATTTCTTTGGTTAAATTGAGTCTTAGTTGTTTGAGTTTTTTTCATTGCTATTGAAAAGGAATTTCTCCCCTGATTTCCTCCTCAGATTGTTCAATACTAGTGTACAGAAACATCACTGATTTTTGAGTGTTGAACTTGTACCCTGCTACTTTGCTGAACTCATTTATTAGCTCAAGTAGCTTTGTCATAGACATTTCAGAGTTTTCTAAATATAGGATCATGTCATCCACAAATAATGAAAGTTTTATTTCCTCTTTTTCCTATTTGGATGCCTTTTATTTATTTATTTTTTCTGTATAATTTCTCTAGCTCAAAATTCTAGTACAATGTTGAATAACAGTAGTGACTGTGGTCATCCTTGTCTTGTCTCGATCTTAAAGGAAAAGCTTTCAACTTTCCTCAATTGAATACAATGTTGGCTGGGAAGCGGCTGTGGCTCAATCAGTAGGGCTCCCGTTTACCATATGGGAGGCACCGGGTTCGGTTCCCCGGGCCTCCTGGTGAAGGCAAGCCCACCCGCACGGCATGGTTAGCTGACCCAGCGAGCACAAGCAGCAAGGGGGGGGGATAAATGAATAAATAAATAAAATCTTTAAAAAAAAAAAAAAAAAAAAGAATACAATGTTGGCTGTGTGTTTTTTCATATATGCCCTTTATCATATTGAGGAATTTTCCTTGTATTCCTATCTTTGATGGGCTTTTATCAAGAAAAGATGCTGGATTTGGTCTAATGTCTTTTCTGCATCTATTGGGATGATCATGTGTTTTTTTTCCTTCAATTTGTTAATGTGATATATTATGTTGATTGATTTTCTTATGTTGAACCACCTTTGCATACCAGGAATAAATCCCACTTGGTCATGATTTGTAAGGCTTTTGATAAGCTGTGGGATTCTATTTGCCAGTATTTTGTAGAGAATTTTTGCATCTATGTTCATTAGAGATTGGTCCGTAATTTTCTTTTCTTGTAGTGTCTTTGACTTTGATATTAGGGTGATGATGGCTTCATAAAATGTGTTGGGTTATATTTCCTCCTCTTCAATTTTTTGGAAGGGTTTAAATAAGATTCATGTTAATTATTCTTGAATTGCTTGATAGAATTCATCTGTAAAGCCATCTGGTCTTGGACTTTTCTTTGTTGGGAGATTTTTGATGACAGATTAAATCTCTTTAAATCTGATTGTTTACCCATGTTATCCCGTGTGTTAGCACTTTATTCATTCTTACAGCTGAGTAATATTCCATTGTATATATGTACCACATTTTGTTTATCCATTCATCTGTTGATGGGCACCTGAGTGGATTCCAACTCTTGCCAATAGTGAACAATGCTGCTATGAACATTGGTGTGCATATATCTGTTCATGTCTTTGTTTTCAATTCTTCAGGGTATATACCCATCAGTGAAATCACTGGATCATATGGAGGTTCTATACTTAGTTTTTTGAGGAACCACCAAACTGTTCTCCATAGTGGCTAGATCATTCCACAATCCCACCACCAGTGAATGAGGGTTCCTATACCTCCACATCCTCTCCAACACTGATAGTCTGCTATTTTTTTAATAGCTGCCATTCTAATGGGTGTGAGATGGTATCTCATTGTAGTTTTGATTTGCATTTCCCTAATAACTAGCAATTTCAGGCATCTTTTCATGTGCTTTTTAGCCATTTGTATTTCTTCCTCGGAGAAGTGTCTTTTCAGGTTGCTTGTCCATTTTTAAAATGGGTTGTCTTTTTTTTTCGAAGTGTAGGATTTCTTTATATATGCAGGATATTAGGCTCCTATCAGAGATATGGTTGCCAAATATTTTCTCCCATTTGGTAGGCTGCTTATTTACTTTCTTGATAACATCCTTTGAGATGCAGAAGTTTTCTATTTTGAGAAGATCCCTTTTATCTATTTTTCCTTTTGCTGCTTATGCTTTGGGTGTGAAGTTCATGAAACCATTTCCTATTACAATGTAATTACAAAAGTAATTACATTTCCTATTACAATGTAATTACTATTACATGTAGATGTTTCCCTACATTATCTTCCAAGGTCTTTATGGTCTTGGCTCTTATATTTAGATCTTTGATCTATCTTGAGTTGATTCTTGAAGACAGTATGTTGAATGAAGCCAGCCATGCATTGAAGAACAAACACTATATGATTGCACTCTGTGAATTAAGGAAATTGAGCAGTCTCAGAGAGCTATTGTCTGTAAGATAGATTTATAAGAAATAGACAGAGAAGAGAAGGTTGTGAGCCATCACCCATACTGTTGTAATCTCTGGTAAAGTGATAGAGTGCAGTTGCATATGGAAGGGATAGGAAAGGAGGGTAGTGATATTATTGGGTTGGGTGGTGCCAGGTTGACAGTTGGGTAGATTGGGAAGGGTGGGTCAGAAGGTCCAGAATACTGGGGGGATGGGTTGGGAGAGGGACGAGTGAACACTGGGGATTTGTGGGTATGAGGTTGAAAGCACAGAGGTGGGAGTGCTCTTATGCAAAATGACAAGGAAGGGTCACTGGTTTAGGGTGTTGGTTGCAGAGCATTCAGGAGAGGGCACATCTAGAGCACGCTTCTAGGGAGTGTGTGAGTGTTCATTCTTTCATAATGTGTTGCATTAGTGGGTAGAGACTCACAAATGAGTGGGAAGGAGTTGGACTCCCATCTTTGGGAGGACCGATTTGTTCAGAAATAGACAAGCAGGAGTCTCTCAAGAGCAACGGTGGTTCCTAATAAGGGAGGACAAACCAATGTGTCAAGACCTCTTATTGCATGTAACTATGAATCTTGTCATCCAATGAGTCAAGCCAGGGGGTCTTCGTCGGCCCCAGGGAGATGGGGTGGGAGAAATAGAATAGATCAAACAGGGGGTATTTAGTGGTCAGTATAATTGTTCTTCATTACCATACAGTGATGGACACAGGACATGGTAAATATCATCAAAATTTATAAAAGTGTACCGTCTAAAATGTAAACCATAATGTAAACCATTGGCAATGTTTAGTAGCTATGTTTCACTATTTGTATATCAGTTATAACAGTGCTACTAAATACATATAAAAAGATATTGATATGGGGGGAAGAAAAGGGGGAGGATGTTGGGTATATGAGAGTCTCCTGTATTCTGTGTGTGACTTTGCTGTGACTTAAAACTTCTTTGGAAACAAAATGAAAAATAGTGAGGCACCAAGGAATGAGAGGGGGAAGGTGCCACGGTACAGACTGGACACGAGATATTGCAGTGATGAAAGGCAAAAGGTCAAAAAAAATTTTTTTTACATTTTTCATTTTTTTAATATCCCAATCTTTTAATTTTAGTTTATTTTTAGTTGTTTTTTTTTTAAATTTATGTATTTTGTCTCTTGCATTTAAACTTATCATTATTACTTCATTTTCCTATTAATTGTACTCAGCTATTGTAATGGCTTCATCTTTGAAGAAGCTTTGGATCACAGAAGGGTTACAACTGGGGTGGGGGAGGATCATTTGTGTGGGGTGTAAGGGATGGGGGATGCATGGGAAGAAGTTTACCTGTACATAAATGTAAGGTATATAAAAATGTTCAAATGTTCACAGGGCATTGTCACTGGGGGTGGATAATCACTCAATAAATGAGAGAATACTGAATTGCCATCCTAGATAGCTCTTTCACATTCTCTAAGGGAGCAGCAGCAGTCCCTCAAGTGCAGGGGCAGTGACTGGTGAAGGACGATGATCCCCTGATGGGCCCTTGATATTGATAACTAGCCTTAGGAGTCTTTGCTCTTGAAATTGACACTTAATCTATTGTTCTGGGGTGCCTAAGGGTTGCATCCCGAGAGCCTCCTTGTTGCTCAAATGTGGCCTCTCTCTAAGCCAAACTCAGCACATGAGCGTATTACCTTCCTCCCAGTGTGGGACATGACTCCCAGGGATGAGCCTCCCTGGCACCTAGGGATTGCTACCCAGTGCTAACTGGCAATGGAACTGGAAAAACACCTTGAATAAAAGAGGGAAAAGGTGAAAACAAATGAGTTTATATGGCTAAGAGACTTCAAAATGAGTCAGAAGGTCATCCCAGAGGTAACACTTACATACATCTCAGTAGGATCTCATAGAATTCCAAAGTGGATATCACCCCAAACAGTGGGGCTCTTGAGGGCTCTGGAGACACCCAGGCCCTATGTCAAGGCAGATAGCTCTGGAGTTTGGTGCCTTGCCAGTGGGTCCTACTTTTTAGTTTGTGCTCCTGAGAGTGGCAGAGTTGGACTCAACTATGATTTCCCTGCACACGGCTCATCTGTCCCTTCTATTCAAACCTATACTTGGTGCTGGAGTTTGTAGGTGTACATCCAGAGACTTGAGTCTTTCAGCTGTCCATGTGCCAGCTGGGCCTGGAACCTCAGTGGAGCAGCAACTCCTACTCTACAGCTCATTGGACTCACCAAGGACAACTGGCAGGGAGATGATGATGGACAATGGCCGTCCCAGGGAATGGAGAGAGTCTGATTTTAAATAATTTAATTTTAATATGTGTTTCTTATTTTTATAATTATAATTGGAACTATATCTCACCCTCTTTGTTTCCCACTTCTTCCACTTGCCATTGCAGTTTTAGGTGCTAAATATTAGTCACCTTATATATCTATATTTAATTAAATTGACTCAATTCAAAGTTTATCATACATTTTTGGTATATAAACTACATTTATTGTAATACCAATCACTGTGATATTTCCCTGACTTTCTTTTTTTCAGGTGACTGTAGATTGGCTACATGGCTCACACAAATAAATCAGTGGTACCTGAGTTTGTGTTGCTGGGACTCTCTAGTTCTTGTGAACTTCAACTTTTCTTCTTTGTGATCTTCTCTATAGTGTATGTAGCATCTGTGCTGGGCAACATCATGATTATTGTTATCATTTCCTGTGACTTCCACTTGAACTCTCCCATGTACTTTCTGCTCAAGAACCTTTCCTTTCCTGGGCTGTGTGGGTATTCTTCATTCTGTGAGCTATTTGACCTTTACTGTGGATCTGCCATTTTGCAGCCCCAATGAGGTGGACAGCTTTTTTTGTAACCTTCCGCTGGTGATAGAGCTGGCTTGCATGGGTACGTATGAAATGAAAATTATGACATTAACCAACAGTGGCCTGACTCATTGAGCTGTTTTCTGGCTTTAATTATTTCTTACACCATCATTTTGATCATTGATCGGTGCCGGTCCCCCAGTGGGTCATCCAGGGCACTTTCTACATTAAGTGCTCACATCACAGTGGTGATTCTTTTCTTTGGGCCTTGCATTTATTTCTATATATGGCCTTTTAGCAGATTTTCTGTGGATAAGTTCCTTTTTTGTGCTTTACACTGTTTGTACACCCTTGTTGAGCCGCATCATCTACTCTCTGAGGAATGAAGATGTTAAATCAGCCATGAGAAAATTAAGAAACCATCATGTAACTCCTGTAAAAACTAGGAAACTTCCATGAGAGAGCATAATCCTCAGTGGGAATGAAGAGCTTTCAGTACATCACAGCATCATGCCAACACTCTCTACAAATGGTGTGGATTATGTACTTTTAGAATTGTTATTTTGTTCTAAATGCAAGGGGGAAAATCAGCTTCTGGTTTATTATTTAAATAGAATTTTCACCAATGCTTTTATTCTTTATAATTCTAAATTGCAAATTATCTTGAAACTATTTGGTAATACTTTAAAATATCTTATATAGAAAATAGATGCTAATGTGCGTAAAATGCTATTAACATTATTAAAATCATGATACTCTTCAGTTGAGCACATGGAATTTTTACACGCTGCAATCAATATGTACAAGCAAATTCAGTTTCTGTCTTTATTCATCTTATTCGTAGCATTATTCCATATATTGACATTGTAGAAAAATCTTATTTTACAACGTGAATTTCCCCTCACTGATGTATATGCATTAGATTATCTTTTTATTGTATATTGAATATTTTGGTTATTTGTAATTGTCCTTACCTACCATTAGTAACATATAAATGTCCCTATACAATTTTTGTTTTCTTCTGGATTATTTGATATGCATTTCTACTCATTACAAGACTTTTTCTAGATATATGGTGCCATCAGCAACATGTTTTTAAAACAGGATAAATTGGTTACAGTGAATTCCACAACATGCCTAGAAAATTAAACATGCCCTTGAAATCTTTTGCAAACTTGGCAGGTGTTGAATATTTAAATGCAAAAGTAATTCCAAAAGTATTTAAAACCAAGAACTGCATAAAGTAATAAAAATTATTGATGACTAAGGACCAAATATGCAATGTATTCTTTTCTATTTCTTGAAAAGAGAAGAAAAAAAGGTAAAATTCATGTAATCTAAGTAGACTATTAAATATTGTTTCATTTGTTAGTCATATTTTTTCTATATACTTTCCACCTGAGATTGTATTATGAAAATGTCCTTGTAGTGAAAGACTAAATATATTCTCATAATGAAAAAAGAAATTCTTGACGCAAAACAGAATGCCTGCAATTATCATCATTCTGGATTCGGTATTTTAATTGTAAAATAAGACATAAATTAGTGGCTTTGTGTATAGATATTAACACTGCATGTTGCATAATAGTAAAAGTTAAATTTTACAAATAAACACACAGTCTTATTGAACCATCATATTTTTAAGCTAAGATTTCTAAGAACTTCAGATTTTTAGGCAATGTCATTTCTACAATGCCAGCCATGAATAATGTTCTTTTAACTTTGATTACCTGTTATACAGTACCAAAAAACATTGTAGATATACAGTAAACATTAAATCACTCATGATATTGGTGGTTGTTTTAGTTTGCCTAAGGCTGCCAATGCAAAAATACCACAGGCAGGTTGGCTTTTATCAAGAGGATTTATTTGGGGTAAAAGCTTACAGTTCTGAGGCTGCAAAATGTCCAAATCAAGGCAGCATCGGAGATGCTTTCTCACCAAAGGTCGGTTGCTAGCAGATCCTGGAGACCTGCCACTTGATGAAGCAAGACAGGGGATCTGCTGGTCTCTCCCTGCTTTCTCCTGGAGTTCAGCTGTGGGCAATCAAGCATCTGTTCCTGGGCCTCACCTCTTTGAGTCTCTGGGTCTTCTCTGTCTTTCTGCAGCTGTAGGTGAACCTGGAGTCGTCTCTCTCACATGACCGGGTCAAAATGGTAGGGCTTCTTTTTCTGTGTGTCTCTTTTTGTGTTCTCAGCTTACATAAGACCCAGCAAGAGGGCAGAGACCAAACTTGAGTCACACCTCACTGACATAGGCCAATCAAAAATGATCAGGTTGGGTGTAGCTCAGTGGTTGAATGCCTGCTTTGCATGTATCAGGTCCCCGGTTCAATTCCACGTACCTCTTTTTTTTAAAAAATGAGATCTAATTGAGTCATCTAATCAAAGTTCCCTTAACTGAATTTAAAGTGATCAAAGGGTTCCCCACCCTCCCATGGGAATGGATTAGTTGAAAAACATACTCTTTTATGGGATTCACAAAATTCAAACCATCACAGTGGTGGCAATTTTTTTTTCCTTTTAACTCTGTCCTGATGGTGAAAATGGAAAGGGGTGAATTGTAACCCTGAAAAAGCAAGTCATTTGACTATTCTGATCCTCAGTATTCTAATACGTAAAATGGGATTTTTAATAATAACCATTTCACAGGAATATGTGAGGCAATGGGATATAATGAAAATAAAAGCATTTTATGAATAAATATTAAATAGTGTTATTGATATTACTTTGAATAGATTGTTTTGCAGACAATGAGTGGGGGGAATGAATTCAAGGAATGAGCAATAATAGATTCTGGTTTTCATAAACTGAATACATGTAAATAATTAGTGGCATGTTGGACTCAAGAAGACATGAGAGGCAAGATTCTTGAGAGCTTACAAGGGAGATAAACAAAAATTAAAATTTATTTGGCATGTAATATATGATAATTATTGTATTACTCACTTTAACAAATAAAATAATCACCTAATGGCGATATTATCTTCATTAATGAAGACAGAGAAGAAGGAGGAGAAGGAGAATAAGAAAAAGAAGCAGCAGCAAGGAGGGGGAGGGAGAAGGAGAAGGAAATGAGGAAGAAGAGGAGGGAAATTTGAAGTTCCCAGTAGCTATTTGATTTGATCTGTTCTTTGTAGTGTCAAAGATACAATCTCCCACTTTCTAATTCTTACTTCACCTTTGGGTATATTTGAGTTTTCAGTGATATGACATGGCTATAGCTTATCACATGAAGTATGACAAAAATCTACGTGTCATAAATTTTTTAAAATATGATAAAAATGACTACATAATTTCCTGCAGAGATTTTCCTGCAGAGAGGATGGATACATCACAAAAAAGACAAAAGAAAACTGGGTGAAAAAGTAGAACTCATAGACAAAGGACAAATATCTTTGCATGTAAAGACCTCTTATAGACCAATAGCAAAAATGCAATGAGCCAACAGAAAATTTTGCAAAGAACATGAACATGCAGATTATTATTGTAATGGAAGTGTTTCTTGAACATATAAATAAATGCTAAAACTCAATGATAAGACAATGCAAATAAAAATATAACGATATGCCATTGTTCATCTATAGATTGGCAAAGATCCAAAAGTCTGATAGTATGCTGTGTAGATAAGATTTTGAGAAAGTAAGAACTTTACAGGCACTTTACAAAAGAAGTGGTCAAAAAGCATATGAAAATTTGCTTAACTTCATTCCTGACCAGGAATTTAAAAATTGCAATTGCAATGTGATATCCCTTTAGACACACCAGAATGGCTAAACTGAAAAAGTTACAGCATCCTGTGTACTGATAAGGATGTGGAGCAACAAGGACTCTCAGACCCTGCTACAAGGACATAAATTGGTACAGCCATTTTCCAAAACTGATTGGCAGGATCTATTAAGTTGAACATGTTATACTCTATCACACACTAATTCTTCCCTAATTATATGCCCAACATATACACATTTACATTTAAAAATAAAATAAATGTACCAGAAAAACTCAAAATAAAATAAAACATTATAAATAAAAGACATGTTCATGGCAATTCTCTAACCCCAAACTGTAAACAAGCCATATGTCCACCAACAAAAACAAAAAAAAATTGTGGTATATTTGTAGTAGAATAGTATACAGTAATGAGAATACAAGAACTATAGAGTGGGAAGCGGCTGTGGCTCAATCAGTAGGGCTCCCGTTTACCATATGGGAGGCCCCGGGTTCGGTTCCCGGGGCCTCCTGGTGAAGGCAAGCCCGCCCGCGCGGCGTGGTTAGCTGACCCAGCGAGCACAAGCAGCAAGGGGGGGATAAATGAATAAATAAATAAAATCTTTAAAAATAAATAAAAATAAAAAGAACTATAGAGTACACAATCACTTGTATGAATGTTGAGGGAAAAACCAGAAAAAAAAAATAGCTTTAAGAGGATAAGCACCCCTCACCTCTTTCTCCCCTCTTCCCTTTCTTCCTGGAATCTACATGTTTAGGAAGATAAGCACTCCCTGCCCACCCCTTTCAACTGGAATTTACAACTTTAAATAGATAATGACTCCTTTCCTCCTTAAAAGCCCTCTGCTTTAGGAAGATAAGCTAAACTGGCACCTTTTGCTTTTTTAACCCCCACCTGCCCACTTGTTTAGGAATTTACCCACCTAAAGTCCCTATATAAACTCATGAAAGTCAAAACTCATGGCTCACATTTTGGACACTGGATTCTCCTCTGGGACTGCAGGTAATAAAAACTTTGTTCCTCCATCTCTCTGAGTGCTGCTTGGGTTTCACATCATCTAAGTTTTTTTCACTCCAACATTTGGTTCCCTGACCAGGAAACCCAACCAAACAGGCCCACTGTACCTCCAGCTTGGGGTTGACAGGTGCAGCTGATGGCAATCTCCAAGTGAATGAGGTAGGCACCACCCATCCTCTTAATGGGACCTCCTTCTGAGGTGGTCCCCATGGGCCATGTCTCCCCACACCCCAGACTAACTTAGTGGGAAGGCAGACTGAACAGTGCCAGAATACTCCAGAAAGGTAAGGCCCCAGGGTCCAAGTCTTCAGTCAGACCCATCTCCCAACAGAAGGGGAGACTGATCACCTCTCGAAGTCTAGAATATCGGGATCCCAGGGTAGGGCAGATCCTGCGGGAGGGACTGCATAATCTCTGAGTGATTGTGTGTGTTAATAAGGATGACAGAGACTTGCCTGTGTTATTCCAGTCTGTGATTCCACATCCAGTGCCACAGAAACGGAGTGGGCCCTAACCTGTTTTCTGCTGCTATGTCATATGGCATAACGGCCCACCTGAACTCTGCCCAGGGACCTTAGCTAAGATGAGCCAAAGTTCTCACGAGAGACACAGACAGGCGGGCATCTGAGTGCCCTTGAAAGAGGCAATCCCCTCTTTGTCTGTCTTGTGCCACAGACATAAAGTATGGGCTCATCATAGTCAAAACCCACTGTCTTAGGCTGCATGCTTAAAAATTTTAAAAAGGGCTTCTCTGGAGATTATGGCATCTGGATGAACCCTGGCACCCTCCAAACCCTATGTGAATTAGAGTGGCCCACTTTTAACATTGGCTCGCCATCAGAAGGGACCCTAGATGTAGCCAAGGTCTGCCCAGTGTGGCTGGTTGTCACAGGAACTTCCAGCCATCCCAATCAGTTTCTCTACATCAACTCTTGGTTAAAAATAGCCCAGAATCTGTCCTCTTGGGTTTGATAACTGCGTTTGGAAAAAAGGACAGAGCAGGGTATTAGTTGCACAAGGGACAGGGCCCCAGAAACCAGCCATTCATCAAGAATCCCCGGAAGAAGACCCACCACTCCCACATATACTCCAGTCACTCTAGCCTGCCCCCCTCCTAGCCCAGGAGCACAGGCATATCTACCAGAAACACCTCCACCTTTGGTCCCTCTGGGACCATCGATCCCCTCTGGAGAAAGCCCCAGAACCCCAATAACAAGGAAGCTCTGGTCGGCATAACCCGCTTTACAGATGCCCCTCCATGAGACACAGGTTCCAGCCCAGATCAGCAAGGATAGGACCATCCAAACGGGAGGCTTGTTTTGTACTACCAGCCCTTCACAATGATAGACCTCTTAAACTGGAAGCACCGCACCCCCTCTTACTCAGAAAAGCCCCAGGCCTTTATTGATCTCATGGAATCCATTTTCCAAACCCATTGTCCCACTTGGAATGATTGCCGCCAACTCCTCCTGACTTTGTTTAATATGGAGGAAAGACAATGGATTCTGATGAAAGCCCTAAAGTGGCTGCAGGAGCAGACTCCTGCTGGCATCTTAAACCCAGAAGATGGGGCACAAGAGGTGGTGTCAGAGGCCCAACCCAACCGGGACATCAACACTGATCATGGATGGGCTGCATTCCAGCAATATCGGAAACACACCTTCAAAGGGTCGGAAAAGGGGCAAAACGACCCATAAACATGACAAAGACGACTTTAGTCACTCAAAACCCTGAAAAACCTCTGGGAGATTTCTATGAACGACTTTGCAAGGCCTTCAGAATTTACACCTCTTTTGACCCCAAGGCTCCGAAAAACCACAGAATGGTGAATGCCGCCTTTGTAATGCAGGCAGCATTGAACATTAAAAGAAAGCTCCAAAAATTAAAAGGGGTCATGGGAATAAACATCTCTCAACTCCTTGAGGTCACCAATAAAGTGTTCATCAATCGAGACAAAGCTGCCAAACGAGAGGCCAAGATGCGAGTGAAACATCAAGCCTCCCTACTGGCAGCAGCCTTGGAAATCCTGACCCCACCAGACGAGGAGTGCCACTTCAAAAACGGGGGACAAGCACAAAAAGGGTGCCCCTGGCCAGAGACCAATGTGCCTACTGCAAAGAAAGTGGACACTGGAAAAATGAGTGCCCCCAAAAGAATTAGCACATGGGGGGAACATCCCCAAAGGGAAATACCGACCTGAGCCCCAGTACCATTTGATCGGACTGGCAGGACTCCACTCTGAATAGAGTTGACCAGGCTCATAGAACTTTGCTCCCACAAGCCCATGGTCAAACTACAAGGCGGGGTCAGTCAATGACTTGCATAATAGACACTGGCGCTGAGTATTCTGTAGTCACAACACCTGTCACCCCCTTTAGTGGAAAAACCACTAACATCATAGAAACGACTGGAGACCAGTTAAGCCAAGAGCCTTTTTGCCAGTCGAGAACTTGTCAGCTTGGTGGCCAAAAAGTGACTCATAAATTTCTGTACCTGCTTGAATGTCTGGTTCCCCTACTTGGTAGGGACCCCTTATCCAAACTGGGAGCCCAGATTACCTTCAAACCTGATGGGTCAGCAAGCTTAAGCCTTGGGACTGGCCTCGCTCTCCTCATCACCATACCCTGAAGCGAGGAATGGAGACTTCATGCAGAAGAAAGTTCAAGTCAGAATCCGGAAAAACTGCTGGAACTTTTTCCCCAGGTTTGGGCAAAAAGAAATCCAACATGAATGGCACGGAACCACGCACCCATCAACATCAACCTGAAGCCTGGGGTGGTCCTGTTCTGGCAGAGGCAGTATCCGATCCCCTGTGAAGCACAATTGAGCATTGTCGAACACATAGATCACCTGAGGAAAGAGGGAATCCTGATTGTGTATCAGTCACCCTGGTATACCCCATATTATCAGGAAAGAAGCCAGATGGAACAGGATATTGACCAGTCCAGGATCTATGCGCCATCAACAACAACACTCTCACCTTACATCAGGTTGTTCCCAACCCGTACACTTTGCTAGGACAGCTGCCACCTGAAGCCACCTGGTTCACTTGCTTGGACTGAAAGACTCCTTCTTCTGCCTACAGCTGCCCCCCTGCCAAGCCAGCCTCTGTTTGTCTTTGAGTGGAAAGACCCCAGAACCTGGCAGAAAACTCAACTAACCTGGACTCAGCTCCTGCAAGGCTTCAAAAACTTCCCTATCCTTTTTAGGGAATCCTTGGTGACAGATTTGGCCACCTACCCCCAGGAGGACTGCAGGTGTGCCCTCTTACAATATGTAGATGACTTCCTACTTGCCAGTGAGATGGAAGAGGACTGCTGGAGAGGGACCCAGACTCTCCTACAACTTTTGACACAGACTGGGTGCAAAGTGTCTTGGAGAAAAGTCCAAATCTGTAAACAGCAGGTCAAGTACCTGGGGTTCAGCATCATACAAAGGCACTGGATGCTCGCACCAGAACAACAAAAAAAATGGTCTGCACCATCCTTATCCCCACCACAAAAAGAAAGCTTCATGAGTTCCTTGGGGCTGCAGGGTTCTGTTGCATCTGGATTCCTGGGTTTGCAGCCATGGCCAAAACCCTCTACAAAATTCTGATAGGTCCAGAAAAAGAGTCCCTCAACTGGAGAGGAGCTCAACAGAGGGCCTTTCAGGTCATTAAAAGACAACTCAACCGAGACCTTGCCTTGGGGCTCCCAGATGTAATTCGAAACTTTAACCTGTTTGTGCATGAAAAAAACAAAGTAGCACTAGTAGTTCTCACGGTCAGCCCCTAGCAAAGCCCCATCGCTTACCTCTCCAAGCAGCTGGACCCTGTGGCTGCATGGTGGCCACCCTACCTGAAAGCCCTGGTGGCAACTGTAACCCTCGTTAAAGAAGCCAACAAATTAACCCTCAGACAGTCTATTCGTGTCATGATGCCACATGCAGTCACTGCCCTAATGAACTCACATGGGCACTGGTGGATATATAACCCCCGGATTGCATGTTACCAAGGTTTACTCTGTAAAAACCCCAGAGTAACAATAGAAACAGTGAGCAGTCTAAACCCCGCCACTTTCTTGCTGGACAAGGAAGGGGTCCCTGAACATGATTGTGTTGAAATGACTAAGGAAGTTTATGCCAGTCTCCCTGACCTCCAAGAGAAACCACTCCCTTCCCTGGATCAGACACTATTTACAAATGGGAGCAGTCTTGTTGAAAACGGGGAGAAGCTTGTTGGATATGCAGTCACTACTGCTAAACAGGAGGCGGAAGCAGCATCCCTATCCCAAGGATGGTCTGCACAAAGGGCAGGACTCTGGGCACTGGTCCGAGCTCTGCAGTTAGCCACCAGGCAGGCAGTAAACATTTACACTGACTCTAAATATGTATTCACTACTGTTCATATCCACAGAGCAATTTATAAAGAAAGAGACCTCCTAACTGTAGGAGAAAAGGAAATCAAAAATAAAGAAGAAATCCTTCAACTATTAAAAGCAATCTGGAACCCAGACAAAGTCATCATCATCCACTGCCAGGGATATCAGAAAGGAATAGATATGGTCACTCAGGGAAACAGGCTAGCTGACAAAACAAGTTGGCTGAAGGAACCCACGAAATACAAGTCCCGGAATTGATACCACAGCTGTCCCTCTTAAGACAAGAAGCTGATCACCTAAGCTATACCTGGGAAAAACAGGAATGGGCCGAGGGAGAAGGGAGAAGCCGAACCCCCGAAGGAACTTGACTGCTCCTGGGTAACCGGATTTTTGTCCCGAAAGGAGATGCTTATGCCCTCATCCAGCAATACCACCAACTCACTCACCTAGGGAAAACTGTGCTAGAAGCCTTACTAGGGAGATACTACTACATATTCCAACTAGCTTCTCTCTGTGCCTTCATCAGCAGCCATTGCCAAGTCTGTGCCAAAAACAGCCCTCTGCAGGGCCCCTGAGCTCCAGCCAGCATCCAGCACATGGGGACAGCCAAGATCTCACAGTAGACTTCACAGAAGTAAAATCAATTTGGGGGTACAAATATCTGTTAGTGATAGTATGCACCTTTTCAGGCTAGGTCAAAGCTTTCCCCACTCACACCAAAAAGACAAGAAAAGTGACTAAGGCTTTACTCAGAGAAATCATTCCCCAACATAGGCTACCTCTGTCTATTGGAAATGACAATGGCCTGGCCTTCGTAGCTGCCATAGTCCAAGAACTGGCGAAAATGTTAGGGATCAAGTGAAAACTCCATATGTTTTACAGGCCTCAGAGTTCAGGGAAAGTTGAAAGCATAAATTGAACCCTCAAAGCCACCCTAGCCAAATTCTGTCAAGAAATTGGTTTCCCTTGGGTAGACTTACTTCCCTTAACCCTTCTCTGAGTTAGGTGCACCCCAGGACCCACGGGCTATTCACCCTTTAAAATTTTATTTAAACAACCACCCCCAATTATCCAGGCCTTCAGAGAAAATCTCAAGCTCTTGGGGAGAGGCTAGCCAAGATTCCATCTTCCAGCAGCTGGTAAAAACTCTAGCTCAAATACATAAAACTGTGTTGTCTCGAAACCTCATTCCCCTGGGACACCTGGTGCACCCCCACTGGCCAAGGGACCTAGTCTGGGTCAAAAACTGGAAAAAAAACCTCTTCTACCTTCCTGGACAGGTCCACATACTAAGATCCTTGTAACTCCTACTGCTGTTAAAGTTGCAGGCATCATCCCTTGAATCCATCATTCCAGGGTCAAGAAGGCACATCCAGATAAAGAAGAGAACAGCTGGACAGCCCAACCCATACCTGGCCACCCCTTGAGAGTACGAATTACCCAGGATCCCTGAACACCAACCTTATCAAATGCCTGCTGAATGGACCCCTGCTCCTGGTGAATCCTGTGCTTGTATAGCCTACTTGCCCTGTTATTTGGAGTTGGACTAGCTGCTGTAGCTCCTGCAGACTGAACTATAGTAAATAGAGCTTTAATTTAATACTTTATTGGTGTATAATAGGATGTTTCTGTGCCTTGTCTTGCTTATTCTTTTCTTCCTTGGCCCTTCCCTAGGAGCCAATACCCACCGCCAAAAGCAATGGCAGCTGCAAATCAGTCAAAGTTGAGGCAAACAATCCGTGTTGAACACTTCAGTCCCATTCTTGGCAGGTGAAACCTCAACCTCTGTAACATTCGACACTTACAGGGCAATCAAAGATCACACTCCTTACACCTTGCTGGTTGCCCCGTACCCACACACCCCCATATCTGCCCCCAGGAGAGGGTGTAGGGGCCACAACTATGGGAGTTAAGACAAATACCTCTGCCAAGACCCCCACAAAAGCGGAAGAATCTGCTGCTCTTGGAGCTTGCTGGTAGGTGCCACCGCTCCCTGAAAGGGGGTTCCACTGACTTCTCCATATCTACTATAGAAAATCCCCAGCTTGGCAGGGTGTAGCACAAAAACCTGTGACCCCATAAAACTCACCTTATTAAACATAACCACTGGATCAGAAAATACCTTTTTAAAGGCCCAAACAGGACTAAAACTAGGAATTGGAATATACGACCCAGTGGAGCCGGACCCAAGGGACCTCATACTAGTCCAACTTATCCCAGTATCCCAACCCTCAGAAAAAACCCTGGTTAAAAGTATCAGTAAAGCTGCCTAGACATTAAAAGCCAAAGTTAGAACAGCCCCCAACAACATCTTTTTTAACCAGGTTAGAAATTTCCACCAACTCCTAAATAAATCCCAACCCGACATAGCTGCATCCTGCTGGCTATGTTCTCCTCAAGTCTAACCATCTTCCCCATACTTGTCCCATGGAACATAACCCTCCTAATCCATGACAGCTCTGTGGCAGGAGCCAGGCCCCTCCCAGTCCACATAACCCCAGGAAAACTAGCTAATTGTAAAAACATAATTATCTGCTCTCCTTCAACTATCCTACCTCTTGGAAAGGCTAACTGTAACACCACCTCCCGGCCCCCCCACCCAATGAGTCTGACCAATGCATTGCAAACTCCACCGTCTGGGTATGTGGCACCAAAGCCTACCGATACCTACCCCAGGATGGCCAGGGCATCTGTTACCGGCTAGCCAGTACCATCATTCTCAGTGTATAGAAAAGAATTGCCTGGAGAGCTCTCCTGAGCCAAATGAGCTATACAGGCAATTCCCCTACTCTTAGGACTAGGATTAGTCAGAAGCATAGCAGTAGCAGGGGCCTCACTCACAGTTGGTCAGGAGGGCATACAAACCCTAGCATGGGAAACATCAAATGACCTTAAAAAAATATTGGAGGCTCTCAGTGGGTTGCAAGACCAGTTAGACTCGTTGGCAGAAGTAGTTTTACAAAACAGGCAAAGATTAGACTTGCAGGTTTAGGGCGGACTCTGCCAGGCCCTCATGAAAGAATGCTGTTTCTATGCAAATTCCTCAGGGATAGTTAGGGACAAGGTAGCCCTGCTAAAAGAACAAGCCAAGACCACTTAAACTGTGTATACCAAGCATCTACCAATGGGAACTAGTTCCAGTACCTCCTTTCCTAGATTTTGCAATTCAAGCCAGTAATAACCTCAGTCTTCTTCCTCTTAACTTTTGAGCCACGCATTCTATGGTACCTTACATCATAGTACATCACTTCCTGCCTGAATGCCTTAAAACACCAATTAATGCCTCGTGTTAAATATCAGCCCTTGGGGACTGTAGAAAAATCCCCATGTTAGCAGATGATGCCACATAAGAAATTATAAGGGCATCAAAGGGGGGAATGATGAAGAAAGTGCTACAACCCGTTTCTACCCCTCAGCAGAAACCCACAGCTTTAAGAGGATAAGCACCCCTCATCTCTTTCTCCCTTCCTCACTTTCTCCCTGGAATCCACATCTTTAGGAAGATAAGCACTCCCTGCCCACCCCTTTCAACTGGAATTTACAACTTTAAATAGATAATGCTCCTTTCCTCCCTAAAAGCCCTCTGCTTTAGGAAGATAAGCTAAACTGGCAACTTTTGCTTTTTTTAATCCCCACCTGCCCGCTTCCTTAGGAATTTACCTAACTAAAGTCCCTATATAAACTCATGAAAGTCAAAACTCAGGGCTCAGATTTTGGAGACTGGATTCTCCTCTGGCCCTGCATGTAATAAAAACTTTGTTCCTCCGTCTCTCTGAGTGCCGCTTGGGTTTCACATCATATAAGTTGTTCCACCACAGCATTAAGGGGGTAGCTTCTGTGGGTCTGGTAATAGTTTGTTTCTTAAATTGTGAAACAGTCACATGTCTGTATTCATGTAGTGGTAATTCATCAATTCATCAAGCTGTACATTTATATTTTGTGAATTTTTCTATGTATAAGTTATACTTCAATAAATAGTTCACTTGAAATTAAAAATATTAAGGGAAGGCTTAAGTGAGGCACTAATTTATTTTAAAATATTCATAAAGCATCTATTATGTCCCAGGCTGGCTATCAGTAGTGCATTGATGAGCAAGATAAACAAGATCTCAGACCTAGCAGAACACAAAGATATTTAATCAAATAATAACTATGGAGTATGAATTGCTTTGAAGGACAGTTAAATATTGGAAGGCACATGGCTAAATCACCCCACCTAGTCCAAGAATAGGTCTGACTAATCTGAGACCTAAGGTATGTTAGCAAAGAGAAAACAAAGCTCTTCCTGTCATAGAACTCAACTTACAAAGGCTTGATGATGCAAAAATTACCACATAAGAAGAACTAAAAGAAGTTCAGCCTGATCCAAGTTTATATTTTCAGGAGCAAAGTGAGTCAGAGATGCCTAAATATCCATCAAATTTTATGTTTCTTCTTCCACAGTTTAGAGTTGCTGCTGGAAAATGGCTGCCCATTTCTCTGCTGTCCACAGTATGCCTTAACTGATAATTTCCCTATTTGATGCAGATGGAAGATCAAAAACATGGAAAGAGCCTAGGTTACTCAATCACTGCATAGATGACCAACCAGTTACATGAACAGAAATATAATTCTGTTTAGATGCCAGAAAATTCATGAGTTTTTGTTATAATAGCTAGAGTTATCCAAACTAATACAAAGGGAAACTGAAAAACAAGACTGGGGAGAGAAACCAATTTTAGAAGGACCTTTTAAGCCTCATTCAAAACCTAGACTTCATTGGAAGGGCAATGTAAACACCTTGAAGGGTTTAAGGCAGCTGAGGATTTGTACGTTTTTACACTAAGAAAGATCAACCTGACTGGTTACAGGAAATGTATTAGAAATATGAAAGACTTGGGGTCGGATGTAGCTCAACTGGTTGGGCATCCGTCTCCCATATGGAGGGACCTGGGTTCGATCCCCGAAAAAAAAAAAAAAAAAGAAATATGAAAGACTTAAGAAAAGAGATTGGTTGGCAATCTATTATTGTATGAATCTAGGATAGAACATGTTGGGCTAGAAGAAGATGATGGCAGAAGGGATAAAAAGAACTCAACAGATTTGGAAATAGTGAAAAGCCACATAGTTAAGCCCAGGTGGTTGCCAGCATTTGAATATGATGGAAAATCGAGATTGATTCTCAAGATTCTTTCTTGGGGAATTAGCAAGATGATACTTGGCTCAGTGGGGAATTCATTCACTAATTTTTTTGACTATTCAATGTGCCAAATATGGGGAAGATGAGTTTAGTTTTGTACATAATGGATTTTGCAGTGTGTATAAGAAACTAAGATGGAGATGTTCAGCAGATAACTGGATATATAGTAGAGTGAAAACATACTATTTAAAATCAGAACTAACTTTGATGCCTTCCTCTCACGAAATAATGACATAATTCTTCCTAAGACCAAAATGCTCTACTTAGTGAAATACCTTGGAATATTTTTTGCAAGTTTTTAGCAGGCAGCTAAAGCAACAGATTAATTGGTGTAGTTTTAATTGAATGATGAGGTCTAAAATCAGATTTCAAAGGGTTGACAAGTGTATTAGTCAAGGCCCTATAAGAAAACAGCAAACTAAGCAGAGATTTTGAATAAAATATACAGGATTAAATGAGGCACCCAGGGACCAACAGCAGCAGGAATTGTTACTGTCTTCAGCCTGAAGAGGCAAAAAGAGAGAATGGGAGTGAGAGCGGGAGTCATGAAGGGTGCTACAAGATTTTAAGTAGTCAAGGATGAAATTATTTCCAGAATCTTGGTGATTAGGCAGGGAGAAGGGGAAGAGCTATCCAGACCTCTATCTCCTCTTGCACTCCAATCTCCTGTCAGGATCTTTTACTCTCTAACCCCAGTACAAACCAGAGGGCAAAGGTTAATGTGGCCCATGGGGGTCAGCTCACAGGTGCTCAGAGCAGAAAAGATTGAAGAATGAACTCTCTCACAGCTCCCAATCTCAGGGCTGTCTTTCAGTGGAGGACAGTATTTCACATCCTGCCCCAGCTACATGTTACCGAGGCTAAATTCTGTGCTATTGTAGCCAAGTATCTACACTAGCTTGTAGACTAGAGGCTCTGCCACTGAGAAACTAATGCCCTGATCACCATTGTCCTAGCTCTGAAGGAGGTGCACACCCCCTACTTTGCATTACCCATCTCCCCCTACTCCATCTAGAACTCCTCTCCTAGATCAGGGACATCACTCAGAGAAAAGTGCATCATTTTCCTCTCCCCCAGCTTCAGAGCCTGTTTGGAGATTATGTCTGGAGGGAGACACAGACCATAATGCAGAGAGCTCCTAATCTCAACTGACTTACTTTGCAATAGAGTATGAGAAGTTCAAGTTAAAGAGAATTCTTAAAATCAGTGGAGGTTGCGGTAAAAGGCTATCAGGAGAAGATAAATGGAGCCATTAGACATAGAGAATAAATTATAGTCAGTATGGTTTGCCCAAAAGAACCTGCTAGGGAAATAGCTGGGTATTGCTGCCAGGGTATCAGAAACAAATATCAAACACAGACTTCCAGGATCCTGAAATTCGTGGTTAAGTCTATGGAGTAATTTATGCCCCAGGGCATTATTGGAAACAATAGAGCAATCTGCTGGCAGTTAGTGAAATTTAACAACTGGGTGGGGACAGAGGGCTGGGAAAGAGCCAGTGAAAAGAAGCCTTGCCAAAGCCACTGTCATGCCAGGGAACATAACAAACTCAACTAAGATAATCTAATCACTCACAAAACAAATAAGCAAATAATAATAACAATCCCCAGAAAGGGGTGCTAGTACTCAGAGCTGTTGCAATACATTATCTAAAATATTCATTTCCAAAAAAATTAAAAGACATGCCAAGAAACAGAAAAGTATGACCCATACACTGCGGGAAAATGCAAGAAAAGAAACTGCTTGTGTTGTGACTGGATGTCAGATTTAATAGACAAAGTTTCAAAGTAGCAATTATAAATATGTTCAAAGAACTAAAATAAACCATGTTTAAAGAAGTAAGGAAACATATAATAATGTCACATCATATTTATGTCAATAAAGAGAGAAATTATTTTAAAAAGTACCAAATTAAAATTTTGGAGTTTAAAGTTACAATTATTGAAATGAAAAACTCACCAGAGGAGCCCAACAACAGATTTGAACTGGTAGAAGAAAGAATTAATAACTTGAAGACAGATCTAAAGAGATGATGCAGTCCTAAGAACAGAGAACGAAGAATGAGGACAAATAAGCAGATCCTCAGAAAATTGAGGCACACTTGTAAGCCCTTCAACATAAATGTCACAGAAATACCAAAGGAGAGGAGAGAGAGAGAGAAAGGAGCAGAAAACATTTTCAAAGAAATAATGGCTGAAAATCTGCATTTTCTTACATTAGACTTTAGTTACATACAGTTGTTCAGGAACACACACACAAAAGGAAAGGGCTGGAAATGGAGCAAATGGAGAAAAAACAAAACAGCGAAATTGTGATTGGTGGGGTGAGGAAAGTAGGAAAGTTATGTAATTATCTCTCTCAAGAAGTTTGGGTATAAATAAGGAAGAGTTTATAGTTGGAGAAGATAAGTAAGAACTCAAGTTTCTTAAAATAGAGAAAGCGGAAGGAATCAAGATTAAAGGTAATGAGACTGGTTTAGATAATATAGGCAAAGTTAATCTAGTACAAAAACCATATCCAAGAACTTATGTAAAGAAAATCCACATGTCCTGCTCTAGAGGGCTACTATGATGAACAAACCAATTTTCTACACTTTCTCCCCCCTTCCATTACATAGGTCCATAATGATTAAACCTTTCATTGCCCATCTGTGCAAGAAAGAATCTAATTTTACGAGGTCTAATTTTTTTCCACCTTAATTATTGTGCACAAAAAATGTTCAATAATAAAAAAAATTAAAAAAATGTTCAATAATCAAAATTAGCTCCTATTCCACCAGGTTCTAGATGGGCTGATTTAAATTTTGTCTTGCCTTAGAAGAAGATCAGGAGTCTCTAAATCTTTCTTTCAAATATTTGGTTTTAGTTTTTGGTTTGGGGCTCAGTTCTGACCACTTAAGTTAAAATATAATTTACTACATGGATGTTGTATGAAATTCTTCTACTGATGTGTTTCCAAAAAGATACAATAAAATATGGAGAAAGAAAACAAAGTAAAGTTAACTGCACTGGGAAGATAGTGTCACCAGCTCATTTATATTTCTGTGGTTGCAACCCAGATCTTCTGTTGTTTTTAATAAATAATTCATCTTCCACATCAACCTATCAGTGCACTAGAAGCATAACAAAAACATAGTCACTCATCTGAGTGAAAAGAAAATTTTGCTGATTGTTCATTTTACTGTCTTATAAATTTCAGTCTTTAAGAAATTATTTATTTATTTGTTTATACTATTCAAGACATCTTTATGGTGATCTGGAAAGAAATGATATTAATTAGATGTTGTTACATAGAAAGCCACCCCAAAACTTACTGGTTTAAAACAATGACCATTTTATATTACAAACGAGGTGGGTCATTTCTCTGGTCTGGGCAATCATGATGGATTTCTAGCCGGCTGCTTCATGCATCTGGAAGCCAGGTGATCTAGAATGATCTCACTCATGGCTTTAGTGTTTGGCAGGCTGCACCAGGAGCTGACTGACTGTCAGCCAATGCCTGGTTCTTTCCACATAATCATCAGGCCTCTCATCAGTGACATGCTGGAGAAGGCTCATGCCAACTCATGAAAACTCATTGTTAAATTATCAAGGATTTTGTGAGCTGTTTTTAAACCATTGGTGGCTTCAAATCAGTCATGGTGGGAATATTTACACCATGGACATTGTCAACCACTATAAATTATGGTCTCCCCAACTCCTAGAGCTGGTTTGTAAATATTTAGCCTCATACCACTGCCTCTCATCCTCTAGTGGGTGACTTTGGACTCATTCATATTGTGGTCTCAGGATTTTAACAGCAACAATAGACGGTAGCCCCAGTGCAAAAGCACTCTTCAATTCTCTGCTTCCATCTCATGTAATATTGCCTCATTGGACAAAAAAAGGCACATGACTAAGCCCATAGTCAGAGTAGAATACTCCTCAAAGGAATCAACTATTGATTCATGCAACAACCTGGAGGAATCTCAAAGGCATTATGCTGAGTGAAAGAAGCCAGTATCTAAAGGTTATGTACCATATGATACCATTTATATGAAATTCTCCAAAAGACAAGTTATTTTGAAAAATAAAAAAAGTAATCACCTCAAAGCCACTTATTATTATTATCACAGCCAAAATATTATTGAAGCACCTATCATTTGGTGGTTTCTTTACCAAGAACCAGGGCCACAATGGTGATCCAGAGAGACTCTGGTTTTGTCCACTTGGAGCTTACAGTCTTGAGGTGGAGAGAGGAGAGGAAGAGACAAATAAACACTTGTAAACAAACAAATACATAAACAAATGAAAATGCTGATGAGTGTTATGAAGGGAAAGAATAATGTCTTGATATAAAAAATAAAAAATAGGAGCATAAGGAGAGGGAAATGTGCTCAGGAAAAGCCTCTCTGTTAAATGACCTTTTAACTAATGCTGAAAGATAAGAAGGATATGGCCATGTGAAGAACCAGAAGAAGAAATATTCAGAAAGATTTCTCAGAACTTTATGTGGAATTTAATCACAGCAAGTGAAATATTTAAGATAGATATTATCTTCAGAATGTTAAAGGGATTCTGGGTTAAAATTATTACCAGATTTAAGATGACCTGGTTTCTTAAACATGAGAACTTGGAACTTGTGTATGAGATTCTAAAATCTCCAACAAAGTGTCAAACAATGTCTGGATATTATCACTGCCGACACAAGTGATTGTTTGAAGGACCCAGATCAAAGTGAGCACGTTGATATTTAATCCAGAAAGATGATGTTGGAGAATAGCATGGGACACAAAATTGTCATTTTAATGAATAAGTAGACTTTTTCAGCTAAGAGATAGGTTCTTAGTGATTAAGCCCTTCTAAATGGAGCAGAGGAGAGTGAAGTATGTGTCTATGCATATAAACTTCCATTTACTAGCAGTATGGCCTTGTGACAATGACTTTACAATTAAAACATCTTTTGCAGTAAAGTTAAGATAATAATAATACCTCCTTTGTAATATTTTGTAAAGATAAACGAGATAATGCTTGAAGTGTTTAGCACGGGTTTTGCATAAAGTTGAACAAGAAAATAATGGTTATTATAATTATGAATAGCAGAGGCCTTTTCTTCCCAGCATTTTACAAATACATAATGCTGTAAGCTGATTTTTTTCCTTTGAGAACCTTTCCTAGTATTTCCTAGCTTTTATTCTTTATATTCTCTTGCATCAGAGTGAAATATATATTATTGCAATGATTAATCACGAATATGAACACAGGGCAACTAAATCAAGTCCTTCATGTCCAAAAGTCTTTACCCAGTCTGATCAATTATGCAGACACAAGATGACAGTTTCCTCAGATAAATCTGCTTGTCTTCATTGCCAAACTATCTTCTTTCTCTTGCATATATTTTTTGATACTTTTCATATCTCACATCTTCATCAACAACAGAAAACCTTTAAATTATTATTTTTGTTAATCTGAACTGAGCAACCTAAAGTTTGACCCAAATAAAAAGCTGCTACAATTTACCCTCTTGCTTTGTAAATTTCACTTCTCTCTTTTTGCTCACCTGAAATGATTTCTACAGTGCTTTTAGTTGAAACTCCTGCCTGAGTCAAATCAATTTTCAAGTCCAGAAAGTACTACATCTGAATGACACTTTATCCTTTAATTGAAAGGCTGGTTTATTGGTTAGTATTATCTTTAGCCTAGATAGAGATGTGAAGTTACTTCCCAGAATAATGATAAAAAAAGACTACCCCTAGGTCTCCCTGGTGTCCAAATCAAGGCACTAACCATTTACCGCTATTTGAAATCTGAGATTTCATTATGAAACATCAGAGAAGGCTTTCCTCTCTCTCAGAATGATAACTACTGGGAACTTAATTCTAGCTCAGGTTTATCCCTCTTCGCCTTCTTTTACAGATTAAAAAACTCTAAAAACTGGAAGTAGCTACCGGAGAGCACAGAGATAATTGTATGCAATCCTAACTCGCCTTCTCTTCAGTCTTTAGTTTCATTTTTGTCAGATTTCCATTTCATTATGAGTTTATTATATAAAAGATAACTTCATTTAATATTATTTCATTTTAATCTTATTTTTGGTGTTTTAAGGCCTCATAGATTGTGAATCTACTCAGAGGCATGTATATTTCCGCTTAGATTGGCTTTACCTGTGTCGTAGTAAAACTTTATTATGTGAATTTCCATTATAATACTATGCTAATGCAATAAAAATTTCAATAGCATTTTATTGTTTACACAGCTCTTTCAAATATATGTTATCACAGAAAAGCAAGCAAAAGATCAGAGAGTTGTGATCAATTGCACAAGAATATGAATACCATCAGTTTTGGTCTTTGTTATATTCCCTGTCTACAAATTGCTCGGCACATAGTCAGAGCAGATGTTCAAAAAGTTGAATGAATGAATGAATGAACAATATCATTAAAAGTAAGTAGTGAAGCCAGGAATTAAACACAGCTCTTCTAATTCCAAATTTTATGTTCTTTACATTTTAGCATATTGTGAAAGTTTTCAGTTTTTTCCTTTCCGTGAAGACTGGCTAATCACACAGCTTTGAATAAGGAAGATGATTTGTCCTTAATTAGGAAAACACACTTTTAAATGGATATTCAGAAATTCTGCTTGTACATGTAGAGCTAAACAAAAGTCAATTCAATGAAAAATAATTGTAGACAAAATAGAGTAGTTGCAGATCAGAAAACTTTGGGTTTAATACATTTTACTACTCTTTAAATTCCTGTCAGGCCCTATATACACATAACTAGAGTACAGTAAGGCATTTTAAAAAGCATAAGAGTCTATGAGTTCTGGCCATAAAAATAATGACTATTTTTTTGTTTTGTTTTTTAATGGCCTCAATATTTAAAAGTTATGGCATGAATAAATAATACATCTCAACTAATTGTCATTGAATGTCACTACAGACATGATGAGAAAATTCTTGGTGATGAACTTATTTCCAAGGGCTCTTCTTGGAAATCACAGATCATTTCAACTTTATTTTAAATCATCAAAGTAAAACCATACATTTTTATGGAAATACAGAATTTTCAGAGCGATTTTATATGCATGTTCATTCCAGAAAATAAAATGGTTGGTTCTTTGTGAGTCATTATTTTAAGACTGAATTTATAGTTTCTTAACATATAAACATATTTAAGCCTATGAGGCAGACTAAAGTTTAGAAAAACCAACTATGCATATGACAAGTCTGTAATAAAATAAAACCTAGATTTTTCTTCATTTCATTTCTGACAACCCTACCAATTTTTACAGATGTTTCCCAAAAGAATATTTATTTAACATAAATAAGTTACGGGGCTTTTGTACTTGGTTGATCCCACTGTTTGCAATGGGTTTCCTCATGCCTTGCTCTTCATTTTCCTCAATCTTTGCTGAAATATACCTGCTAAGTGAGTCTTTCTCTGTCTACCCAGGTACAGTCTGTACCCTTTTGCTCTGCTTTATTTCCTCCATTGTACTTACCATGAACTAACATATTTTACTTATTTATTTCTTAATTGCCTCTGCCAGACCTCCTCTTCTTTAAGCTGTAAGCTACATGAGGGTGGGGAAGTTTTCCATTTTTGTTTACTGCTTTGTCTCTAGAGTCTATAATATTTCTGGGTGCAGAGCAGATGTTCAATACTTATTTGTGGAATGAATTAGTTACATCAGAAAACTATTCAATAGGCTTTGGAAAACGTTTTTGCTATTATGACATTAAATTTATTGGAGAACAAATCGGTTAATAAAAACATCAGCAAAAATAAGTAGTTCAAATATAAATTATATTTGAGAAAATATATGATGCTAATTAAAATTTCATGCAGTCTCATCTCTGAAGGGCAGGTACGTGGATGGATCAAACAGTATATACAACTGCTGTAAAGGTAAATCATATTGAGGTAGAAAGTGCAACTGTGAAACTAAAGGAACCAGTTTTTATTAAAAAGAATATATACTTTCAAGATTCTAGGAAGCTGTATCTTTTACTGCTAACACATTTAACTCACTGCTATAAAATCTAAATTTGTTTTAATATAGAAAAACAAATGCAATCTCTTACTCATGCTAGCTTAACTTGTTTCAAATTAATTTCTCTTTATTCTTATACCTGCAGGTATCTCAAATAAGTGACCACACCCCATTCCTTTGTCTTGTCCTTTACCAAAGTAACTGTGCTGATTTCCATGTCTTTACACCTAGCCTAAATTTCCTCTCCCTCTAAGATTTTGTAAAAGTTGCTAGAACCATTTTCTAAAATCTGAATGTGCAAGTACAGAATGTGTGACATTCAAAATAGTATATAAAATTTGCACATTTCTTCTGCATTATGATTTTTAGAATATGATAGGAAATATTGTTTTCTCTCAACTTCCTCCTTCTTTCTATAATGACTTATTTGCTAAATAGATAAAGGTTTTCTATTATCTACCTCTCTATCTATCTATCTATCTATCTATCTATCTATCTATCTATCTATCATCTATCTATCTATCATCTCTTATCAATCCAGCTTGCCAATACATAAATCCATAAGTAAAGAATAATTCATGTTGAGAAAGTAGGCCAGGAGGACCCACTTTTAACTTATTGCATCAATCCAGTAGAAAAGTTGATGACAGTAAAGGAAGAAAAAGGAAGGGAGTAACAATGGGGGATAAATGGGGTGGAATCCACAGGGTTTGGTGACTGTGTACGGCTGTGAAAGAAAAGAATCTAGAATGACTCAGCTTTCTGATTTGAGTAACCATAATATATATAATATAATTCAAACAGGTAATAAAGGAAAGGAAGCAGTTTTAAAAAATAATAATAAAAGTATAACTGATGTAATTATCCAAATAATCACAGGGATATATCTAGTTCCTAATAACAGTGTGAATAATCACTGTTTTACAGTTTCTCATATTGGAATTTAAAAATCTATTTAATTTGCATGAAAGATGAAGGGCTTATCCATATCCATTTCAATTATTTTTCTTCCTTCTAGATAACTTCAGCAGTCCAGATACAGCTAATGGATGGAGAAATAAGTCAGTGGTTACTGAATTCATTTCATTGGGCTTGTCTAACTCTTGGGAACTCTAATTGTTCCTTTTGTTTATCTTCTCTGTTTTTTATGGAGCTGCAGTGTTGGGAAACATCCTTATCATCCTCACAGTAATTACCGACTCTCACTTGCATTCCTCAATGTACTTTCTTCTTAGTAACCTCTCCTTCATTGATACGTGCCAGGCTACATTTGCAACTCCCAAGATGTTTGCAGATTTCCTCAACAAACACAAGACCATCACTTTCCAGGGGTGCATGTCACAAATTTTTTTCTTGCATGTCTTTGGTGGTACTGAGATGGTGCTTCTTGTTGTCATGGCCTATGACAGATACATTGCCATATGCAAACCTCTGCACTACATGACCATCATGAGTCAAAGGGTGTGCACTGTTCTGGTGGGGGTGTCCTGGGTCATTGGCATTCTACACTCAGCCAGCCACTTGGCATTCACAGTTGATCTGCCTTTTTGTGGACCCAACAAGGTAGACAATTTTTTTTGTGACTTCCCCCTTGTGATCAAGCTGGCCTGTTTAGACACCTATGTTTTGGAGATCCTGGTGCTCACTAACAGTGGCCTGCTCTCACTTATCTGTTTCCTTCTTTTGTTAATTTCTTACATTGTCATCCTTGCTACTGTCCATCACCAAGCCTCTGGTGGGATGTCCAAGGCACTCTCCACCCTGTCTGCCCACATCACTGTTGTGGTTCTGTTCTTTGGTCCATTGAAAGCTTAATGGGCCAATAAATATTTGGCCCTTTGAAAGCTTCCCAATTGAGAAATTTATCTCTGTGTGTTTTACTGTCTTCACTCCTCTCCTTAACCCCATTGTTTACACACTGAGGAACAAAGATGTAAAGGAAGCCATGAGCAAGCTAAGGAACCGACATGTGGGTTCAAAGCAAGTCTTTAGACGACTGTGAGGAAAGAACACAAATCTTTACTTCTAGGTCTTTGTAGAGACCATGTATGATTGTTAACCTTGTGTTTCTATCACTATTAGTGTTTCATTATTAGAAAACCTGAACTTGGTGATCTAAACTTGATAAATACAATGTGGAATCTACTATTATATCAGTTCCGATAGTCTCTGGCTGACCTTATCTTCCCTGAAACACAGGAACTACATAAATTAAAACTTTTAAGTTTTTGATTCCCCTTATACAGGAAATATTTTTAAAATATCACTTGTAACATTTTTAAATGAGCTCTACATTAATGCAGATTTGTTAACTCATCTGACTCAACTAGAGTGGCATAAAGAATAATTTAACTCTATTTGAGTTAAAAACAGAATCTGCATTGTCATGCTAGGCTATATGAAATCTCTTAAAATGAATGCTCCTCTGCCTTTATCACCTATAGTTCATAAGCTCATAATTATTCCTGCTACTAACTTGGGTCCTATAAATAACTGCAAACTTTTCCCATTTACATATGAGGCAGTAATGTTTATAAAATCCCACCCTTCTTTCATTTATCAATTGTGCTAAATTTAAAAATCATAGAATACTGTAACAGTTATTATGGAGCTCAGTTTTGGTGCTCTGGCTTTGAAACAAAGAAAAACACACCAGAAAATATAACTAAATCCTTAGTAAAATTACAGAAGTACTCTTACACCCTGCAGGGGAAATGTCATAGTGCTTATATGCACATTCTGTTTATACTTTATAATAAACCTATCATCAGAAGAATATCACTGCAATATATCTGAATAGTCAGTGATTTTGATTGGTTAATTTTATTTAGGAGTGCAAATATTAAAGTAGTCACAAAAGAAGCACATACATTAGTAATCAGAAAGTATATTACATTCTCTTTTTTTCCTCAAATTTAAAGTGAAACTTTAGAAACATCTCACCAAATCCTAGAAGTACTAAGAGCAGGAGGGCAAGCACATGATTGACTGATTCCCTTATCAGCCACAGAAGATGTCTCTATCATCACTGGATGATTTAATTCATGCCAGGAGAAGTTTATTCTGTTTTTCGCTACTTTCAGTTCAAATATAACATTTTGAAATGAAGATGTGATTGTGCATTTTGTTTTTACTTCTTAGAATAGATTATAAGTTCCTCCAGCAAATATTGTTTTTTATTTATGCCATATTTGTCAATGTTCCAAAAGTTTAACATATAAGAATATATAGTCAGTGCCATAAGGGTGATATAATACCCAAAGCATTGATTTTTCAGGTAAGTTAAATAGTATTTTCATACAAATGTGGCATTTGGAGTGATTGAGTAGAAAGCCTATGGAAAACTAGGTTGTCCATCATTGTGTCTCAGAATTTTACGTGGTTCATTAAGTTCCATAGGATCCTGATCTTGTTTTCACATTTAGGTTTCCACGTATAAGATTACTAAATTGGAAGATACTTTAACAAACTGACACTGATTAAAAATGGGCTGTACAGATATCACTGTACTGAGCATTGACAGGTTTTTTAAAAAGAAGCAAAAGTCATAGACCCCTTCTAAGGAAAAGCTTTCAAATCAATCAGTTTAGCAATAAACAAGTTCATAAATAATTAGGTAATAGAGGTAAGTGAAGGATATTATATTTATTATTAAACACATATATTGAGTTAATAATCTCATTGTAGAAAAGTTCAGTCTATTAAATTCAATGCGACCCAATATATTTCAGCAAATTTTTCCTCACATAATTTATGCCAGGCACGGTGGACACATAAGAGAGAGTAGGGAAGATAACTGACCTCGTGGAAATGACAGCACATTAAGGAAACAGAGAATCACTGATGGAGTTTCAATTAAAGGCCATGACTACTGACAGAAAAGAAGGTCACCTTGGAATGTGATAAACTAGCTCTTCAGTCTCATGCTAATAGGAGCTGGGTGGGGAAACATTCTGAGCTTGTAAGATTTACAATGTCTGTGAATTGCAGGAAGGAAAAGAGGAACTGAGCCATTAACATTTAGACTTGTTAATTTCAGTAAAATGTAACTGTCAAGTATCTATTGCCCTTGTACATGCTCTCACGTATTTTCTTTGTTCTAAAGCCAATTAAAAGCCACACTTTATGAGGTGGCTGGGCTCTTCTCTCTATATTGGAGGGAGAGTCCCCTGATCCCAGTTTTTCTTCTCTTTGTCTTATTCTTTCTTTCTCATCTGCGGCACCGTTTTCACCGACCCAGTTCCTGAGCGCCAACATAGGGCGCCCAACGTGGGGCTCTAAAAACGAAACTTTTCTTCCAGTCAGTGCACGGACCAAGGAGCCCCTGAGAGCAGTTTTAAAAGAAAAAAGAAGACAGAAAAGGTAAGCTTCATCCTTGGAATCATCAGTGTAATGGGTAATCAGCAGTCGAACTTTGAAGAGTTCTCTAGAGTGTTAAAAACTTTATTAAAAAGGACCGGTGTAACTATTAAATCCTCGGCTTTTGAGGAATTTTCTTTTCTTGTACAGAAATGTTATTGGTTTCAGCCGCAAGGGCGGGATATTTTAAACCTGAAACATTGGGAGTTAGTGAAGAAAGCCTTAAAAAGGGTTTATCAAAAGGGAAAAATAATTCTCCTTCATGTCTGGTCTTTATGTAGTCTTATTTCTGTTGCTCTTGAACCTTTACAATCAGATGAAGATGAAGATTGTAAACTGGATACTGCTATTGCTGGACCGATAGCAGAACAAGCTAATGGTGATTTTAATGAAAATATTAATGAAAAAATTAATGAACAGGCAAAAACAGATAAACTCAGGTCTAATAAAAAGAAGGAAAGGAAAAAGGAAGTTTATGGAGCTTTTCCAGTGGTCGCTATGCCGTCTGCTCGAAATTATGATTTATTGTCTTTTGAACCAGCACCTGCACCTCCTAAGGTATCTACTACAATATTTGATGACCCTCCTAAAGTTTCTGTTTTTGTGCCAGCACCATCCTCCTCAATTATGAAAAGTACAGCACAGGGAAGTAGAGAGGGAGATTCAGAGGCTATGCAACTCCTTTCTACTTTTCCGGTAACAGTAACTCAAATTCCAGTAGATGCTGACAATCCCCAAGGGGGTGTACAGTATGAGCATGCTCCTATTCCTTTTAAACTATCAAAAAATTAAAACAAGCATGCACTCTATGGTGTAAATTCTCCTTATACTCAAGGATTGGTGCAAGGAATGGCACAAGCAGACAGATTAATACCCTGGGACTGGGATTTGTTAGCTCAAGCTGTTCTTAATTCAGCAGAATTTTTACAATTTAAAACTTGGTGGGCTGATGAAGCTAATATTGTAGCATGACGAAATCAACAGCAAAATCCACCAGTGCCTATTACTGCTGAACAAATATTAGGAATAGGTCAATGGGCTGGAGTTCCTTGCCAAGCTCAATATGATGATATTGCCATTGTACAAGTTCGATTGTGCTGCCTACCTGCCTGGCGATGAATCGCCACCCCTGGACAGGCTGTACAATCACTTTCAAAAATTGTTCAAGGAAATACTGAACCCTATGTTGAATTTGTAGCTAGGCTGGAAGATGTAGTCAACAAGACAGTAACTCAGCCTGACCTTAAAGAAATGATTATTCTAATGTTGGCTTTTGATAATGCTATTAGTGAGTGTAAAAAGGATTTGGGTCCGATAAAGGTAAATAGAGGTACTTTACAGGATTATATAAGAGCATGCCAAGCCATTGGGTCTAATTCATATAACATGACAGTTCTTGCAGCCGCTATAAAGGGCCATAGTCCTATGATTAATAATTTAAATTGCTTTAAATGTGGGAAACCAGGTCATATGAAAAAAGATTGCCGAGCCAAAACTGGTGTAAGAGCTCCATCTAGTGGCAATAATAGATCAATACCGACTTGTGTATGTCCTATATGTCAGAAGGGGTTGCACTGGGCCAAGGAATGCCATTCTAAATATCATAAAAATGGCAGTCTCATTAATAAGTCAGGAAACTTCCAAGCGGGCCTCGCTCAAGGCCCTCAGACAAACAATATGAGCACATTTCCCAACCTAGCCCAAATCTATCCAGTCAGCAACGGGGCAGCTCACTCCTGCCTATAACAGAACTTAAGGCAGTTACCAAAGGCGGTGCAGCTGTCGATCTTCCTTCAGCTGAAACTAAGTTTATTATACCTTCATTTGGTATACAAAAAATAAGGACAGGAATTAAAGGGCCTATCCCAGAAAACAATGTAGGTTTCATTATTGGCCGTAGCAGTCTTACGACCCAAGGTGTTTTAGTACAAACCGGGATCACTGACTCAGATTTTGATGGCAAAATTTGTTTATTGGTACAAACTTTAACTCCCTATCAAATTGAATCAGGAGATAGCATAGCTCAACTTCTTTTGTTACCGTATAGTAAACCTCCTTTAAAACGTGCACAGGAATTTGGTTCCATTAGGCCTAAAGTTTATTGGCAAACAGCAATTGGAGATGAAAGGCCTGAAATTACCATAAAAATAAATGGAAAGATATTTTTAGGATTGGTGGATACCAAGGCTGATGTCTCTATCATTGCTAAAAGATATTGGCCACAAGCTTGGACTTTGCAAAAGGTGCCTACAGTTTTCACTGGCATTGGAACAATGACAGATGTTTACCAGAGTACTCAGATATTTATGGTAGAAGGTCCAGAAGGACAAGAGGCTGCTCTGCAACCTTATTTATGGGGAAGAGACTTATTACACCAATGGAGAGCTTATTTGAATATTCCTCACATTTCTGCGACAGCTAAACATCTTATTACCCTGACTCTTAAGCCTCTTCAAACAGAATCTAGTAAACCCTCTGAAAATGCGGAGGTGGAAGATTCTGTCTCTGATCAGGCTTGAGGCCAATTTATACCTGTATGACTATGAATGTTCTGAAAGTGACCACCCAGAGCCTTCTATAGAGGCTTGTGGTGCCATGGCAACCAGGAAGGGATCCCTAGGGCACTTTTCAAGCTATTAATAGCTCTTCAACTCCAGCTGTGGATGTTAACCCTTCAGTTCCAGCAGCAACTTTATAAACCTCCTACTGTTTACATAATGATAAGGCTGTGAGTTGATAGAAGCTAATAAAATTAAGCCACTGGAAAAGTAAGAAAACTTAACAATACAGTTTCCAGAAAAATTCTCAAAAGCAGTGAAATCAAAGATATATGTTTCTGTTGATGTGTTGTAACTTGTTTTGTGTTTGGTTGTTCAGTGTCTGTATATTTTGATACCGCCAGATGGTAATATTAAATTGATGAATAAAAATTATTAAAAGAGCTCTATTCAAATGGCCAGCATTAAATAAGTGCTTATGTTAATAAATAAATATGAGTATTAATTTAAAACAATAAAAATAGATATAAACAAACTAAATCATTATTCTAACAAGTTTGTTTAATGTTGATGGTAATTGTATGTTGTTAGAAGTTTGCTTAGAAACAACTTCTAAAATTATTGTGGTAACTTAAGTATGGAAGGTATAGAACATGATTTTATTATTAAAGAAAAGAAAGTAATTTTAACCTAAGATAAAATGACTAACTATTAAAACAAAGTTAAAGTTTTGTTCTTTCTCAAAGTTTCTCAAATCATTAATCTCTTTTATTAAAAATTAACAGTTTTTCTCCTGAATAATCAGTATGCAAAAAAGAAAGTGTTTTATCGAAGTAGCTTCTTATACTTTAACCTTAACGTTTCCTTGAAGAAACAAGTTTTATACCTAGATAAACTTAAGTTTATCTAATTTACTCCACCTCTGCTAATAAAATATATATATATATATATATATATATATATATATATATAATTAAAAAAATGGAAACTAAAAGAGTGAGCACATCAAGGATGTTTTGTAACAAATTAAAAAAGATAAAGTACATTTCAAAAGGTGTTGTATTCCTCCCTGGAGGAGCTGTCCACTCTCCCAGGGACTGATGCATAAACCTTAAAATATACTGCCCAAGGAGTGTTGTGTTCCTTCTTGGGGAGGTTGGCCCCTACCTCAGGAATTAGCAGAATACTCAGAAGTTGGCATTTATAGTATCAAATTCATTAATCCTAAACACAGTCAACCAAAACTCTAGTATCAGTTGCTAATTCAACATTTCCCAGCTAAAAGCTAAATATTGATAAGTGTGTATATATATATATATATATATACTGCTCTATTTATCTGTGATTCTGTAAGTTTGTTCAATATTAACTTAATCTTTTAATTGATTATGTTATTCATGTTTCTCTAATTGTCAGTGTAAGCTTATTAAAATAAATATACATATTAACATTTAACTTGTATCTATCAAGAACTCTAGCTAAAAATAAGTCAAGTATATCAGTGTGTCCCCTGGTTTGGAAAGCATATGAATACATGTATACATATTATAAAAGATTGGAATATAACAGTTAAAGCCCTGTTTATAAACAATAAAATTAATGTTATAAAAACAAAAAGGGGGAGATGGAGGAGAATCTGCTAAAGACAAACTATCTAAAGCATTGCTTACCATAATTTTTTTAATAGACAACAAATTTGTAATACCACAGCAGCAGAAAGACATTGGGAGGTTAATAAAAGGAATGAAAATGAAAAATGTGGACAACCAATATATTGGAAAAATGAAACAACCAATAAATGGGAAAAAGGAGAGGTAAAAGTTTGGGGCCGAGGTTTTGCTCTTATCATTACAGAAACAGGAGAAGAGCAGTGGATCCCCTCTAGAAGAATCAAGCCTAGAGTTGAAGATGGTGCCATGACTTAAACTATGGACATGGTGGTTTTACATTGGATTAATTATAGGTAAAGTATTAGGTCAAGGTAAGATACCACACCATAATTTACACTTATTGGGCATACATAACCAACCCACCTCTTCTAGAGCTATTAACTTGGAGTGATGAGTCTTACCCAATTTATCTTAATCAATCTCACCATTTTCCAGGACCTATAAATATATGACTACCCTGAAAGCCAAAAGAAGAAAGGAAACTTATAGAAAATTTAACTTTACCTTTTATAGACTGCCCTACTTGTATTGGATATGGTTCTGTATGCATGCAACCTAAAAATCACAGTCAAATTTATGTTCTCATTTTCCCTTCTTTGCCATATAAATCAGAAAATATGGTAAATCTTACATGTCTCTGTCACAACAGACTACTTAATGACAAAAGGCATATTTGTCATGGGCTTACAGAGGTTGTGTTGTTTAATGATTCCTATGGATTTGTAAAGGATTGGGCCCTTATAAGGATATTGAAACCTATTAAAAACACAACCATATCTTGGTTCATTAATAATTCAACCATAATCACAAATGACAGTAATCCTCATTTCTGGAATTTTGGTAATACAGCATTTACTAACAGCTCAATAAATTGGAAAAATCAAGGAAGATATATCCCACAACCATGGGACACTAAACTTAACAAAACTCAAAGTTATTTGTGGAAATTATTTTTGGGAACTGTTCCAATTTTTGAATGGCAAGGCAGCAAAACTAATATTACTATTTAAAAAAGAAAATCAACTCAATTTCTTACAGTATGTGTATGAGATCCTATAGTTTTATCATTGGAAAAGTAACTTTTGGTGAAACGAACATTAGGTGCTCCAATTGCTCCTTATTTATATGTCTTAAGAATTCATATTTGCAGGAAAATCAAACTCTTTTTATAGCAAGAAGAAGAAAAGGACTATGGTTACCGGTTCAGATGACCAGACATTGGCAGCAGTCTCCAGAATCCTAGTTCCTGTGGCATTTCCTCGACCATTAATTAAAAGGAAATAAAAGACTGATTGGACTTTTAATAGCAGAAATTTTGGGACTGATTGGCATCATAACTGCTGCAGCTGTCGCTGGCACAGCCCTGCATCAAAGAGTCCAGAATCAACAATATGCTAATGACTGGCATAAAAATGCAAGTGAGATGTGGCATAGCCAGTTTCACATTGATATGGAACTGAAAAATCATAGGAATGATCTTAAAACAGCTATTAAACATTTGGGTAATCAAATTTATAATTTAAACTTGTTAAGAGCTCTTAAATGTGGTAGGAATGAAAGTTCTTTTGTTTTACTCCTTTGGAAGTGAAAAAATCATTTGATTGGATATAAGCACAATGTTTCTATAGATATTTTAGAATTGCAAAAGAAGGCATTGAGCATATATCAAAATGAATTGAAAGAAACCACTGGTGCAGCCATTTCATTGGTGGAAACAAAAAACTGTTTAAATATCATTTTGGATTGGATTAGGAATTATTGTTATATGCATTTTTATTGTCAAGGGTAGAGTAATAACATATATTCATAGAAAAAATGAAGAATTAGACCAGATAAATGCATTTATGTTAAGAAACTTGGCCATGACAAACTAATTTTGCATTATTTAGTAGAAAGATTCTACTAATAACCCCTTGATCTTAATACTAATTATCTGCACAGAAAAAAATATTCACTTAAGGAACCTGAAGAAGCATAAATATTAATGAAATTGCCTTCCATGTAAGAGCTCAAAAGCTTGACTGGTAGTCAATGACGGGTAAGATTCTCAGAGGACAACCTAAGACAGGCACAGTCACCAAGAGCCTATGGAAGAAGACAAGTGGGACAGGAGGTCACCTTGTATCAGCTTATAAAATGGTTCCTATGAGCTTTAACTAATAAAAAATGGGGAAATGATGGAGTTTCAATTAAAGGCCATGACTACTGACAGAAAAGAAGGTCACCTTGGAATGTGATAAACTAGCTCTCCAGTCTCATGCTAATAGGAGCTGGGTGGGGAAACATCCTGAGCTTGTAAGATTTACAATGTCTGTGAATTGCAGGAAGGAAAAGAGGAACTGAGCCATTAACATTTAAGCCTTGTTAATTTCAGTAAAATGTAACTGTCAAGTATCTATTGCCCTTGCACATGCTCACACGTATTTTCTTTGTTCTAAAGCCAATTAAAAGCCACACTTTATGAGGTGGCTGTGCTCTTTTCTCCATATCAGACGGAGAGTCCCCTGATCCCAGTTTTTCTTCTCTTTGTCTTATTCTTTCTTTCTCATCTGCGGCACCGTTTTCACCAATCCAGTTCCTGATTTGAATGAAAAATGGCTTATTCTGTATAAGGGCTCCAGAAAGGTATTGCCTGGAGGTGATACTTACCTGGGCAATCACCAGGAATCCTCATAAAATGACATTAACTGAATGAATTTGCTGCAGTTCACAGAATCACAGATCTAGAAACTCCAAGTTGTTGATAATTGCAAGAAACTTGAAAAAAAAAATTGTCTAATTACATTGAAAACTATAATTGTCAAACAAAACAAATAATTATTGTGATTGGAACAGAAGCCAAATTACTAGTAAGTGGTTTTAGTGAATCTGTTAAAATTAAAAGATTCAGTTACCTAATTGACATGTGTAAGGTCATCAGACTTTAATAGCTTGACAGTAAATCCCCACCCGAACAATGTTGGGATGGGCATTGTTATATGTCTTAGTGACTCCCTCTCTTATTTTTCCATACAATCAGAAGTGGATATAGTCTTTCTGTAGGTGTTTTAATACCTTTAGCTGGGTTAAAATCAAGGCTCACTGATTTTGAACTCACTGTAGTTGAGAGCTGCCATTTGTTCTCCTATATGTCTATAGAATTCAGCTTTCAAATGACAGCCTTATTTCATCATTTTTAAAGTCTAAGGTCAATATTATGAGCAGTAAATTCACAGAAAAATATTTACAAACATTAAACATCATAAAAAATCAAGCTAACATAATAAAAATTTAAATCAAAACTAAAGAGAAATATCAATTTTCCCTTTCAAGTTGATAAAGAATAAAACAAAAGGATAGTAGTAAATGGGACTGAAAATTTGGAAATAAGGGGGTTTTATTTTGTCAAAAATTATTAAACAGTTTTTAGAATACAACATGGCATATTTATGAAAATATATTCATACTTATGACCCAATAATATTATCCATAGGAGCCTATCTTGAGTAATGTATCTCTCAATTCTGTAGCACAAAATTAAACATTTATATATGTTGGAGATGCTGGATTCTATAAACATACATAGTCCCTTAAAAAAATTGGTGTAATCAAGTCATAAAGCAGAAGAAAACTTATGATTCCCTCTGTTCAGCATGCTTCTGAGAAAAAATAATGACATTTATTATCTTTTCTGGCAGAACAATTCCTCTACTCCTTTAATGATGCCAAGACACTCTTAATTCCAAATTTTGACAATGGTAATGTAAGAAGACGATATTATAGGCTGATATCACTCGTAATCAAAGATACAAAATTCCTTAAACAGCATTTTGAATCCAGTAATACATACAACAGGATAGAAAATCATGATCTAGTTAATATTATCCAGAAAGGATAATCATTCACTGTAATTCACCTCATTAACAGAAAGAAAAATATAATTACCTCAATAAGTGAAAAGAATAAAGTGTTTGAGAATAGTCAACAATCATTTTTGGAAATTACTTTCAGTAAACTAAGAATAGAAACAATGTCTGTGGCTGAAAACTGCACTATCTAGGCATCAGTAACATAAAGGTATCTAGGAATGATGTGGTTATCTACTCCACTTATCTAGAATACCAGCCCAAAATGTGGGGTGGAACCAATAAAAATAAACACAAATGTAAACTTGGAGTAGAGGGAGGTGACGTTTCAGAGTATATCTGATTCAAAAGGATTTTAATGTTCAACTCGTTGAGTGAATCCCAAATCGATCTGATCATTAAAATCTCCAGGGGACAGACTTCCAGAAAGATGGTATCAAAGTAGCTAGTCAGGGCTCAACACTCTCACAAAAACAATGGAGGAAGGGCAAAAAGCTCTCTGACAGAGGTGCTTTGGGAATCTGCAGACCAGGAGAGTGCTGCACATCATCCAGGAAGGAGAGAGTCAGAGAGACAAAGAGGCCAAATGAAAGCCATGAGTTACTTGCCCCAGTGGCTGTGAATGGTACACATACCCCACCCTCTAGGAGAGTAGCCTCGGTAAAATCTGTCTCACTGCAGCCAACTGAGAGGGGGAAAATGGTCGGTCCTCCCTGGGAGGAAGAGGGGTCTGGAGGAGGGCAGAAAGTGATTTTGGCCAGCTGATACCACTTTGAATTTCAACTGTAACCAGCCCAGCAAATGGAGGTTATAAGTGACCCATCCGTGGGGGAATTGAGGGCAAATAAGTGTGGGACAGGCCCCAAGCAAACTCAGAGAAAGAAATGTAAAGGAGGAGGTTAGATATGCTCGGAAGAACAGAAGAGGAAAAATAAAAAATAAAAATACAAAATAAAAACTCCAGCCAGCACTGAGATGGCCCCAGGGCTAAGGGATGGTGGATGGGATTAGACAGGCTTTCACACCCACCCCCCCTGGGAGAGAGAGGAACGGCATCAGTGAGGGGCTGTCAAACAGGCACCTAACAGCCCTGGAGAGAAGGAAGCCAGAAGAGATAGCCAGCAAACTGTTAGAAACCCAACTCTCCTGAGGGAATGGAAAGAAGAGAGAGGCAGATAAACTTTCAGAAGCTTACCTAACCTGTGGGACAGGTAGAGCTAAGTGGATGAATGCTTACCTCACATCTACTAGGTCCCTCATTCAATACCCGGTACTGCTTAAGTGAAGGGAGCCAGAGAGTGATCCAGATGCAAAATCAGGCATCCATTTGGCACCTTGTGACAAGGAACTCATAGAACAAGACTTTTTAAAAGTATTTTTGTTCTATTATTATATATTTCTTATTATTTTTAATTTTTTAATTTTTAGTTTTTAAAATTTTTATTCTATATTTTATTCTTTAAAACTGGAGACCTTACCTGTGGAGGGCAGGCTGCAAGGTGATTGATTGATGAACTTTGGAATGCTGAGACAATTCCTAGTGGACTAAGAGGGAGGCATGTTTTTCTTGGGTTGTTTTTTGTTTTTCATATTTTCTCTTACTTGTTTCCTTTATTTTTCTTTTCCTTCTTTTTACTCCTCCTTCCCTCTCCCCCTTTCTTCTTTCTGTCCTTTTTCTTTCTTTCTTTCTTTTCTTCCTTTTCCACTGTTTTTCATTCATTCTACCTTCTCTTGCTTAGTCTTCTTTTTTCTTTCTCTTCTCATCTTTCTGCTCTTTTATATTATTCTTTTTTTCTCATTTCATTTTGTTCTTGTGTCTTTTTCCCCCATGTTTTTTATTCTTATACCTTTGTATTTTTTATGATTTTTCATTCTTATTACTTATTTTTTTTTCCTGGCTCTTTGTGATTCCTTTTCTTTCTTCATTTTTCATTATTACCATTATTCTTTTTCTCTTCTTCTATCTTTCTTTTACTATGCTCTTAATTTTTTTCAGGGAAACATAATCAACTATAAGGATATAGAATAAGAAACAACATATAGATAGGAGAAAATATAGATAAAAAGTTAGAAAAAATTCAGCAGGGGCTTAAGGAACTGAATGACAATGCAAAACACACAAACATGTGCATTATAAGCAAACCAGAGGGAGAAGAGAAGGGAAAGGGGTCAGAAGGAGTGATGGAGGAAATAATGGCTGGAAATTTCCCAACTCTTTTGAGGGATATGGATATACATGTCCAGGAAGCACAGCACGTTCCAAACAGTATAAATCCTAACAGGCCTATCCTGAGATATATACTTATCAAATTGACAAATTCTCAAGACAAACAGAGAATACTGAAGCAGCAAGAGAAAAGAGATCCAACACATACAAGGGAATCTCAAAAAGATTAAGTACTGGTTTCTCATCTAAAACCGTGGAGGCAAGAAGGTGGTGTTATGACATAGTTAAGGTGCTAAAAGAAAACAACAACAACAACAAAACACTGCCAGACAATAATTCTGTATCCAGCAAAGCTGTCATTGAAAAATGAGGGAGAGTTCAAAATATTCAGATAATCAGAAATTAAGAGAGTTTGTCAACAAGAAACCTGCCCTTCAAAAATAATAAGGAGTTCTACAGGTTGAAAGGAAACAAACAGGAGAAAGAGGGTTGGAGGAGATTGTAGAAAGGAAAATTATTAGTAAGGATAACTAAAAAGATAAAAAGAGAAATAAAAACAAAATATGACATATCCAAATATAAAGAAAAAATGGCTAATGTAAGTACCGCCTAAACAGTAATAACATTGAGTATGAATGGATTGAATGGATTAAACTCTCCAATCAGAAGAGACACAGATTGACAGAATGGATAAGGAACTATGACTCATCAATATACTGTCTACAAGAAATCCATATTAAACCCAGAGATGCAAGGAGGGTGCAAGTGAATGGTTGGAAAATGATTCTAAATGAAAATATTACCTAATAAAGAGCATGAGTAGTTATATTGATATCAGACAAAATTGACTTTAAATGCAAAACTATTGCATGACACAAAGGAGAACATTTTATATTAATAAAAATGGTAATCTTTCAAGAAGAAAGAACACTCATAATCATTTATGCACCTAACCAAGGTGCCCCAAAATAATTGAGACAAAAATTGGAAAAGCTAAGGGAAGAAATAGATGCCTCCACAATTATAGTGGGGGGAATTTAATACACCACTATCACCATTAGACAGAACAATTCATCACGGGATCAATAAAGAAACAGAGACCTTTAATAACACATTAGAGCAGAGGTTCTTAACAAGGTATCAGTTAGCTGAAATTTAAATTAAAAAAAAACCATTATTCTTGCAAGGACATGTTGGTGCAGGAGTGACATATTTATTAAATAATAGACAGTATAGTGTGGACTTAGTAAGCAGTCTGTAGTTTTCACCTCACTGGCAAAGGGGTCCCCAACAAAAATGGTTAAGAACCCCTGCATTAGAGGATCTAGAACTAATAGACATATACAAAACATTACACACACATACAACAGGATATACATTCTTCTTGAGTGCCCATGTATCATTCTCCAGGATAGACCACATGCTAGATCACAGAACAAATCTCAATGAATTCAGAGAGATTGAAATTATACAAAGTAATCTCTCAGACCACAATAGAATGAAGCTGGCAATAAGGAGCAGAGAAACAGATTAGTCACAAAGATATGGAAATCAAACAACACACACTTAGAAAATCAGTGGGTCAAGAGGAAATTACAAAAGAAATCAGTAACTACCATGAAATGACTGAAAATGACAACACAACATATCAAAACCTATGGGATCCAGCAAAACCTGCTCTGAGAGGGAAATTTATAGCCATAAATGCTTATATTAAAAAACAAGAAAGTGCTAAAATAGAAGACCTAACTGCACACCTGTAGGAACTAGAAAAAGAACAACAAACTAATCCCAAAGCAAACAGAAAGAAGGAAATAACAAAGATTAGAACAGAACTAAATGAAATAGAGAATTATACAATCCAAATAAAAATTACAACAGCATATTGTACTGAATTGGAAAAGCTAATTATGATATTTATTTGGAAGAGCAAGGGGCCCTGAATAACCAAAAACATATTGAAAAAGAAAAATGAAATTGGAGGAATCATGCTACCTGAATTTAAAGTATACTACAAATCTGCAGTGGTCAAAACTGCATAAAATTGGCAAAAGGATAGGTATACTGATCAATGGACCCAAACTGAGAGTTCTTTTATAGATCCTCATATATATGGCCAACTGATATTTGACAAGGCCACCAAACTCACTCAACTGGGATAGAATAACCTCTTCAACAAATGGTGCTTGGAGAAATGGATATCCATATTCAAAAGAATGAGAGAGGATCACCATCTCACACCCTATACAAAAAGTAACTAAAGATGGATGAAAGATCTAATTATAAGAGCCAAGTTCATAAAGCTCCTAGAAGATAATGTAGGGAAGCATCTATGAGAACTTCTAGTAGGAAACGGTTTCATAAACTTTACAACCAAAGCATGAACAATGAAAGAAAAAATAGATTAATGTGACCCCCTCAAAATTAAATACTTTTTTACTTTAAAGGAGTTTCTCAAGAAAGTGAAAAGGCAGCCTACTCAATGGGAGAAAATATTTGGTAACCGTTTATCCAATAAGGGCTTAATACCCAACATAAATAAAGAGATCTTATATCTTGAAAATAAAAAAATAGAAACAACCATTTAAAAAATGGACAAGAGATTTGAATATACACTTTTTCAAAGAAGAAATACAAATGGCTAAAAAGCACATAAAAAGATGTTCAACATCACTAGCTATTGGGGACATTCAAATAAAAACTACAATGAGATATCATCTTACACCTATTAGATTGGCAGGTATTAAAAAAACAGAGAATTCCAAGTTTTGGAGAGGATGTGGAAGAAAGGGAACCCTTATCCACTGATTGTGGGAATGTAGAATGGTGCAGCCATGTGGAGGACAGTTTGGTGTTTCCTCAGGCAGCTAAATATAGAACCGCCATATGATCCAGCAATCCCACATCTGGGTATATACCCAGAAGAATTGAAAGTAGGAACATGAACAGATATATGCACACCAGTGCTTTTAGAAGCATTATTCCCTATTGCCCAAAATTGGAAGCCACCCAAATGTCCATCAATAGATGAATGAATAAGCAAATTGAGGTATAGAATATTACTCAGCTGTTTGAAGGAGTGCTATATTAACACATGGAACAACATGGATGAATCTTGAAGGCCTTATCTTGAGTAAAGTAAGCCAGGTACTGCTATGACTTAAGTAAATTGTTGACTCACAGAACTAGAGTCTGGAAGACAGGTTATCAGGAAACAGAAAGAGAGTAGTATGGTAAGCTGATACTCAATATGGGCAAAACCTATAAGGTGAAAGGGGAGTTGGATGCTGGATGTGGGTGATGTTAGTGTAGGGATGTGAGTAGGGTTGGTTGTGTTGGTAAGTAATGGGGAGTAGGGTGGGGGGATGGTTTGGACTATCTGTGGAATTGGGTGGAGGACTGGAGTAAGGAACAACTGAATTCTGAGAATTTGTAGGTCTCTGGTTAAAACTACAATAGTGGGAATGTTCTTTTAGCAATAGGTGGTGGGGGAAATGTGTAATAAGGCACACTTGGGGAATGCTTCTATGGAATATGAAAATGTTCTTCTTGTCATAGTGTGTTATCTCAGTTTGTGGAAACCCACACAATAAACAAGAAAATATTAAACTTTCATCCCAGATAGTCTTACTGTGCTATCAATTAGAGGGGCAAGAATCCCTTTAGAATATAGGCAGTGCCAATAAAAGAAAACATTCAAATATGTCAAGCCGTCAATATTAGTGCATGTAATTATGAACCTTATTCTTCAAAAATTGAAACCATGGTGACCACAGTTTCCAAGGGGAGAGAGAGGGAAGAATAGAATAGGTGGAACATAGAACATTTTTAGGGCATTGGAATTGTTCTGCATGATCTTGCAATGATAAATACAGTCATTATAAATTTTGACAAAACATATTAAAGTGTTTGGTGCAAAATGTAATCCATAATGCAAACCATTGATCAGGGTTAGTAGCAACGCTTCAATATTTGTTCATCAGTTATAACTCATATAAGATGTCATTAATAGGGGAAAATATGAGAAGGTGAGGGGTAGGGGTATAGGGGAATCCCCTATATTTTCTATGTTACTTTTTGCAAACTAAAATTTCTTGAAAATAAAGCTAAAAAAAAAATAAGTCTCTGGTGGAACATACAAAAGAAATTGTCACTGTACATAAAAGATGACATATCTTAAAGTGATGCGAAACAAAATGAAATTTTTTTCTTATTTTTTTATTTTTGTATTTTGTTTGCCTTTTATTATAATTTTATTTTTAAATTATTTAATTTATTTATTTATTTTTGTCTTTTGTTGAGGGGCAGGTTTTAGATTGCAGGAGGCTCACAATAGTGGCAGGGGGCAGATCACTGGTGCAGGGTGTTCGTCATGGGGGGATGTGTGAGGAGCAGTGCACCTGGGGCATGCTTTTATGGAACATGAATATGTTCAAGTGGTCATGAGGTGTTGTCTTGGTGGGTGGAAACCCACACAATAACCAAAAGAATATTGAATTCCCATCCAGTGAAGTCCTGTTACATTCTCTAGTAGAGCAGCAATAATCCCTTGAGTACATGAGTAGTGCCTAGTGAAAGATGACAGACCAATATGTCAGTCCCTTGATATTGATGGTTATACTTATGAACCTTGTTCCTGTGAAATTGAAACTTAGCCTAGTATTATATATTGCCTAAGAGTTACCTCCTAAAAGCCTCCTTGTTGCTCTAGTATGGCCCTTCTCTAAGCCAAACTCAGCATATCAACTCACTACATTCCTCCTGGTGTGGGACATGACTCCTGGGGATGAGACTCCCTGGCACTGAGGTATTATTATCAAGTGCCAACCAGAGATGCATTTGGTAAAACACCTTTACCAAAAGGGGTAAATATTAAATACAAATGAGTTTTTATGGGTCAATCAATTTCAAAGTGAGTCAGGAAGTCATTCTAGAGGTGGCACTTATGCACATCTCGACAGGATCTCACTGACTGCTACAGTATACAGTGCCTCTAATAGAAGTGCACCTGATGGCTCTAGAGATATCTAGACACTATAGGCAGGGCAGAAAATCTCAGGAATTTGGCACCCTGTCTTCAGCGGACCATACCTTGTAATATATGTTCCCCAGTATGTCACAATTAGACTCATTTATAATTTCCTGTCACATGACTCTTCTGCCCCTTTTATTTGAACATATAATTAGCACTATGCTTGTTAAATATATGCCCTGGAGACTTAAATCTTTGCTCTCTTCATATGCTGATTGAGTCTTGAATCTCAGCAGAGTTGCAATACCTACTCTCCAGTTCATCAGATGCATCCAGAACAACTAACAAAAGGATGGTGATGGACAACATTCATCAAAAAAACCCAGAGAGTATCTACAACTGCAAGCAAGATAGTTCCATCCATCTGCTCCATGGGATCTAGGTCCCCTCTCAAGCAGAAACATCGTGGGCATCATCATCCTAATATCTTCAAGACTAAGAAATGAACAAACATAATTTGAGAATGCAACTATGGACTAAAGTAGCATATTATTATTCTAACAGTGGAATAACTTGTAACAGTGATATAAAGGTAGTGGTCACCAGAGGTTATGAGGGGAAGACAGGGAAGAATAGGTGTAAACAGGGCGTTTTTGGGACATTGGAATTTTTCTGAATGACATTGCATTGATGGATACAGGCCATTATACATTTTGTCAAAACCTATGAAAATGTGCTGTGCAAAGTGTAAACTATAATGTAAACTATTGATCGTGGTTAGTAGCAATGCTTCATATCTGTTCATCAATTGTAACAAATGTATCAAATTAAGGAAAGATGTTGTTAATGGTGAAAGATGTGGGTGGAGTATATGGAAATCCCCTTGTATTTTTATGTATCATTTATATAATCTAAAGTTTCTATAAAAATTAAATTAAATTAAATTTTAAAAATTCTGGGTAATTTTTAAAAGTGTGCTATTGTCTACAAATAACAGAAAATCCTTACTGAAATTGCTTTAAATGTTGAATATAAATATATCATGTCATGTGAAAAGGGGTCCAGAGATAAGGTAGTATAGAAATATCACAGTTAATAGCACTATCATCAAGGAATCATCTTCCTGTCATCCCTACCCTTTGCTAATCTCAAGCTGTATATTATTCTTGCTGATCCCCTTCTTGTTTCAATTGTACGGCAACAGTTCCAAGTGTTATAGCCAGAGGCAGGATATAAAATTGAGAAAATATTTCCAAAAAAACTACCTTTGGATAACTTCCTTTCTTCCTATTGCCAGAACCAGGTCTAAATGCCTTTTATCACATACACCTCTAATAAAAATTCTCCCACTTGTACAAAAATTCACACTTCTGTCCCAAAGATTTACCCTGTTATTGCATTTGACAACAACTTCTAACCTGCTGATTGTCATTAAAATTACATTATCCTTTACAACATACCAAAGTAACAATTGGCATTGTTATCATTGAGAAGGAAAATATTAGAGTAAAAATTCCCACACAGAGTAAAGGTAGTGTGATGGAAAACATGTTAGTCACACATCACTATTGTACTAGAAAGGAATAATGAGGTATCTGTAGCTTCTTCAGGAATAAATTCTGTGCCTAGTTGAAAAGGAAGTCCTCATTTCGGTTTTTAAAGATAATTTTCCTTGTCTCTTTTCTTCTATGGCCATCTCCCAAAAAGGATATTGCCAAATAATTTACTGAGATATTCAAACCCACATCCTTGAACTTGAGAAATCCTAAGCTGTTTTCATTAAATCACAGGACTTCTTAATGCTAATTTTATCAAGAAATTTAGAAAAAATGACATCAGTTAAAAAGACAGAGTGAGGACCTCTGAAAATTCTCTTCTCCATAAAATCAGCAGAAAAACTGGTAAACATTGTCAAAATCAATTTTTTTTTCAGAACTCTGGAAATTAACTAAAGGCCTGAGGAAATTAGTGGAGTATTCATTTTTAAAAAGGCTGACTATTGGTAATAACAGCAAAATTAGTGCAGTTTTACCTGGTCTTGATCTCACCCCTGCTCTCCAGGTCTGTGGTAGTCTTGAGAACCTACTTCTCACATTCACAATAAAAACCAGTGGCCTCACAGCCACTGTCATTGACAGAATGGGTTTAGAGTTTCCACAAGCCCATTCCTAAAGGATTGTCCTTATTTGACCTGTCTGTTGGTTTCTACACAGATCCTACTTGCAAGGCAATATTCAACCTGTATGTAATCACCTATTGCAGAAAAGACTTTTCCCTGAGGGTTTTGTCAAAAACAATTATAGGTCATTGTTTAACTTCCAGGCTACTTGAAGTGGTGGATAAAGTTGGAGCAAGCGATAGAATACCCAAAAATTTTAAAAGAAAAAATTGTGTAATGAGATATCTATAAGTGGTTTTGAAAAATCCAATATTTTCCTGGGAATCTAGAAGACTATACAAAAATGTAGGGTTATGAGCATGCCTGAGGCTGAATGAATGTTCAGGAAATGCCTGAGAAAATCCTAAGCTCTAACCTCTGACTGATCTTAAGTCTTTTAACAAGCATGAAGTAAACGCTAAAGCAGATTTTTTAACTGTCTGACTGTTGAAGGCATACTCCAAAACATACTCAGAGCAAAGACTATGAGACTTCTTGGTTCCAGAAGTTAAGGAAATCTCAATTCAATCATTAGCTGACCACATAGCAAACTGAACAGGGATTTCAGTGACTAAAAATGACAAGAACAGACTTCACACAATTAGTTCTGAAACTCACAAAACAAGCAAACAACAATTGCTATAACAAACAGCAGCAACATCAAATCCTGGAGAGGAGGAGAATCTGATTTCCTGAGTTTTGACAAGATATTATTTTAAATGTCCAGTTTTAAACAACAAATGACAATAAATGCAAAGAAACAAAGTATAGCACATATACAGGGGAAAAAAAAAACAATAAAAATGACCCTGAGGAAGCAGAGATGTTTGACTTACTAAATAAGGACTTCAAAACAGCTGTTTTAGATATATTCAAATAATTAATTGTTAAGAAATAATGCCTCGAGGACTAAAGTAAATATTAGAATGATGTCTCATAAAATAGAGAATACCAATGAAGAGAGTAAAATGAGGAAAACAATCAAATAGAAATAATGCATTTGAAAGTTATAATAACTGGAATGAAAAATTCACTAGTATGTCAGAGCAGAAGATTTGAGCAAGTAGAAGAATTAATCATACACCTTGTACATCAATCCATTGTGATTGTCCAGTCTGAAGGAAAGAAGGAAAAAATAATGAAGAAAATAAAATTGAACCTCAGAGACCTTTGGGACAACATCAAGCATACCAACATATGCATTATGGGAATTCTAGAGAAAGAATAAAGAGAAATAAACAGACACAAAGAAGAGTCAAAGAAATAATGGTCAAAAATTTCCCACCTTTGATGAAAAACATTATTCTACACAGCAAAGAAGCGCAACAAACTCCAAGGAGGATAAATAGCTTCAAAGAGATCCTCATAGAGCCAAACAATAGCTAAACTGTTGAATGCAAAAGACAACTGATGAAGCTTGAAGCTAGTAAGAATAAAACAAAACAAAAAACCAACTCATTACCTACAAGGGACACTTAATAAGAATAACACCTGTCATCTCATAGATGTATAATATGAAAATGAAGTAGGTTGACATGTTCAAAATGATGGAGAAAAAGATTGTCAACAAAATATTGAAATTACCTTGTTTAAACCCAAACTAGTTTGTTACAAGTTAAGATGATAGTTGAAAGCCCTAATGCAACAACTAAGAACATAATTCAAAATGCAGAGTAAAATAAACAAGGAAATTAAAGTGGTACACTATAACATATATATTTAACACAAAAGTAGGCAAAAACAGAGAAATGGAACACCAAAGACTTAAGACACATAGGAAAAAAATAGTAAAATGACGTATATCCTAACATTTCAGGATTAAATTTATTAAATATAGATGAATTGAACACTCCAATTAAAAGGCAGAGGTTTGCAGAATCCATTAAAAGAAACATAATTTATCTATCTTCTGTCTGCAAGAAACTCACTTCAGATTCAAAGACACAAATAGTTTGACAGGAAATGGATGGATAAAAATACATACTATACTGTGACAGTTTAAATTTGGTGAATCCTAAAAAGGAGATTATGTCTTTACACTAATCCATAACTGCAGGTGTGATTGCATTAAATTAAGTTAAGGAGATTTTGATTAGATTACTTGATTAGATCACTTTAGGGCTTTTGCTTGGACTATATCAGTGAAGCATGACACAGTTTGGGTCTCTGCCATCTTGCTGGGTCTTATATAAACAGAGACACAGAGAGAAAGGACATGCAGAGAAAAAGGAAGCTTCCATTTTGATTCTGCCACATGAGAGAAAAGAGAAGATGGAGAGAAAAAGGACTCCACATTGACCTACTGCTGAACTCAAAGAGAGAAGCCCTGAAAGGCTGAGAGAGATCTTAGAATCTGTAATCATCAGAGTACAGAGGAATGGAAAGAGGCCACTGAGGAGCTGGGCTCAAGGAGAAGCTCAAGGCTTAGGAGATGAGTCCTGCCGTATGACTGATCATCATGTGGCAGGATGTCAGGATCACCAAGAGCTGACTTTGTGAGAAAGTATCTCTGATGGTGCCTTGATTTGGCCATTTCTTGGCCTCAGAATTGTAAGATTTTCACCTAATAAAATTCCCATTATAAAAGCCAACCCATTTCTGGTCCTATGCATTGACAGCCCTGTGGGAAACTAAGACACATATCAACAGCAATCAATGAAAGTTGGAGTTGCTATCCTAGGAAAAAAAATTTTCACTAGAGAAGATACACATATTTTATAATTATATAAGAGCCAAGCCATCAAGATGATATAACAAATATACGTATATATATCTACCAAGCAAAATATGAAATACATGAAGCAAAAGTTTATGAGATTCAATAATAATAATGGGAGATTTCAAGTTGCACTTTCATTAATAGATAAAACAAGACAGAGGATCACCAAGAACATAGAAACCTTGAACAACTCTATTAAACATCTAGACTTAGCAGACATCTTTTGAACCTCCACTCAATAGTAGTAGCATAAACATTCTTTTCATGTGCACCATCTCAATGATAAACCATATGATAGGCCAAACAACAAATTTCAGTAAACTTCAAAGTACTGAAAGCATAAAAAGATGTTAAAAAACAATGGAATTAAATTAGAATTCAAGAATGGGAAAAAAAACGTGAGAAATTCACTACAATGAAGAAATTAAACAACATACACCTAGCAACAAATGTTCAAAGAAGAAATTACAAGAAAAATTAAAAAATATTTTGGGATAAATAATAATGAAAGTACAACACACCAACACCTAGGTGTAAATCTTTATGATATTGTATTAGGCAATGATTTCTTAGATATCTAAAACAAAAGCAACCGAAGAAAAAGTAGATAAATGGATTTCATCAAAATTAAAACTTCTGTGGTTAAAATGACATGATCTAGAAAGTTAAAAGGCAACACAAAGATTAGGAGAAAATACTTGTAAATCACATATTTGATAAGGGTCTAGTAAGCAGAATATATTAATAAAACTCTTACAACTCTACAACAAAAGACAAAAAACCCAATATTAAAAAAAAAAAGCAAGAGGCTTAAAAAAACTTTTATATATAAATATATACACACACACATGCACACACACACAAATATCCTTAAGAGCATGAAAAGATATTCCACAGTATTAGTCATTAGGGAAATGCAAATCACAACCGCAATGAAATCCCACTTTACACCCACAAATACGACTATAGTTAAAAAGTAGAAAATAGCATACTGTTGAGGATGTGGAGAAAGTGAAGCTTTGTACATTGCTGATAGGAATGTAAAATGAAGTATCTGTGGAAAACTGTCAATTTCTCAAAAAGTTAAAAATAGATTACCATATGACCCAGGAATTCCATGCTTAGATATATACCCAAGATAACTGAAAACATATGTTCATAAAAAAAAAATGTGTACACAAATCTTTGTAGCAATACAACTCACAATAGCCAAAACATGGAAATAACCCAAATATCTATCAACTGATGAACTGATAAACAAAATGTGGTATATCTGTACAATGGAATGTTATTCAGCATTAAGAAGAAGTGAAGTACTGATACATACTAAGTGTATGAATGATACTTGAAAATAATTATGCTAGATGATAGAAGCCAGATACAAAAGGACACATATTATATGATTCTATTTATATGAAATATCTGGAATAGGCAAATTCATAGAGTCAAACAGTGTATTAATAGTAACCCAGGGTCTATGGAGTAGGGGAAATGGGTAGTGACTACTAATGGACATAGGGTTTCTTTTTAGAGGTGGGAAAAATGTTCTGGAATTTGATAGTGGTGATGTTTGCAAAACCTTGTAAATATACCCAAATCCACTGAATTGTACAATTTAAAAGTATGAACTTCATATATGCGTAGAATATCATTAAAACATAAGTATGCAGTATTCATTATAAAATAAAAATAAAGATCTTCCATTTCTAGACATGATGGTGGTAACTGGAACTGGACTTATTCTCCCCTTGAAATGAACTAGAAAAATGGACAAAATATATGAAATGACTGTATTAAAACATTGGACTATAGGTAAAGCAAGACTATGATCCCTGAAAGGAAGGAAAGAAAGGTGAACAATGTTTTCAACCCCATTTTCTATCATGAGATACTTCCTACACCTCAGTGCATATGCCTAACCATGCACAGTTGGCTTTGTTAATGTGGGAATATGTGGGGCATGTGGGAAGTGGGGCATATGGGAACCCCCTATATTTTTATGTGACATTTGTATAATCTAATTATCTTTTTTAAAAAAAGAATAATGAAAACAGAGTTCAGGCAGTGAAATGCGACTGAAATTTTCATCCAGAATTAAAAAAATAAATAAATAAAAATAGTAAGCTTCAAAGAGAAAAACTCCAGAAATATGTATAGGGTATCTTGAATTTTATTGAATAATAATATGTGTGTGCAAAGGCTAAAGCTCCAAGAGTATGGGCAGAAAACATCTTTAGAGCTGAAATCTGAATTGCAAGAGCTTGCACTAGGATGTGGCACATATGATTCTGACCAGCCAGAGAGAACAGTCTTTCCTGAATACCCAGAACTTTGATCATCAAAAGGGTAATTCCTTAGGATTTGAACTAATGCAGCCCAGAAATATCTACTCTAAATCCACCCTACATTAAAACAAACCTCAAATAATTAACCTGATCCCCAAGTGAGTTAATTGATTAAACAAAGACCAATGACTTTTGAAGAATGAAATTAAGAACCCAACACTCAGAGATGTAAAATTTATAATGTCCGTCATTCAAATTTCCTAGAAATGTGAAACTTGAGAATATGAACCATAGTGAAGAGACATTGAAATCAATAGAAATAATCTCAAAAACCACCAAGACAATGGAATTAGAAGGAAATAACTTTAAAAGAAATCATATAAACATGATCAAGGATGTAAGGAAAGGATGAATACAATGAGGAGAGAAACAGAAAATATTAAAAATAACAAAATTGAATTTCTAGACATGAAAAATATACTCTTTAAAATGAGTAGTGCACGAAATTTGATTAGCAGCAGTTTAGATACTATAAAAGTAAAGATCAGTGAATTTTAAGATATAGCAAAAGAAAATATCTAAATAAAAGTACAGAGTCAAAAATAGGAAAGGAACTACTGAACAGTCACAAGGTTTTGTAGGACATTATCAATTGAACTATTATTACATAATTGGAGTCCCAGAAAGGGAGTAGAGAAGGGAGGTATTGAAAAAATTATGTTAAGAAACAATGACCATTTTTTTCCCCGAATTTGATGAACATTTTAACACAAATATTAAAGAATCCTTTTGAACCCCTTGAAGGATAAACTCAAAGAGAATAACACCAAGATATATCACAATCCATTGCTAGAAAATTAGAATAAAGAAAGTCTTGCAGCTGCATAGAAAAAAAGAAAGACCATGTACAGAGGAATGAAAATAAGAATAACTGAAATTTCTTATCAGAAGACAGAGGAATAACATTGATGAAGAGCTGGAAGGAAACAAAGCTGCCAAAAAAGAATAATTTATATAGAAAAGTATCCTTTACAAATGAAGGTGAAATAAAAACGTTTTAAATCAAATGAAAGCTGAGAAAAACATCATGATTGGCAAACTTCACTACAAAAATAGCAAGATAAAGGAAGTCCTTTGGACCAAAGGAAGAAATACCAGATGGAAACTCAGAATAAATGAGTAATGTCTACTGGAAATGGTAAATATGCAAGGGGATAAAAATGGCTATTTTCTCATTTTTAATTTTTTAAAAGAAATTTATACTTCATCTTTCAGACACAATTGAGAAGCAAGTACCACATCTACTCTTCTTCCTGAACCAACTAAAAACACACAAAATATATGAAAGAAGAGTTTCTATACATTTCCATGCAATGCAAGAAAGTGTTTCTTGAGGAAGGGGAAACAAATATGGTAAACCCAATGATTATTCTTGATTTAAATGTTATGTGGAAGTTCTTTGGATCATGCACAAACACAGATAGCCAGCAGGCTGAGAATGCATGAAAGGAAAGCTTTGTTAGATCAAAGCCCCTGGAGAAGTAAAGGGGGAAGTGAGGGTGTCAAAGGGACCAGGGCTTATATATCCTAGGCTCCCATAAGTGTCCATGATGTGGGAGGGAAGAAGAGTACATGTGGGTGTTAGGATCTTGCCTTTATTATGACCCAGAGGGGAGGGGAAAGCTTTCCCACAGATACTTGGGGTTGGCAATTTCAAACTATAGGCAAGAAAAGCAGAAGCAGCAAAGACCATTTGGTGAAGCTGAGGGCAGCTTCTTATTATCTATGCCATAAAAGGATGCAGGCCTTGCTAGTAAATTATGCAGCATGAAAGGGCAAGGTGGCAAGGGGCTGTTCATAGAAGTGGCAAGGGCCATTTAGAGAAGCAGCAGCAAGGGTCGTTCAGAGAAGTTAAGTGTAGCTCTTACCCAAACCATATGGAGATGTAGGCTTTACTAGTTGTAGTTACACCCAGGTCAGGGCTAGCTGGGATGGTCATTCAGACCACGAAATCACTCCCAATTTACTAGTTTTTGCCTCCTTGTCAAAAATCAGATGGCTATAAATGTGAGGATTGATTTCTGAGCTCTTAATTAGATTCCATCAGTCTATACGTCTGTCCTTGTGCCAGTAACATGCTGTTTTGATTATTGTGACTTTGTAATGAGTGATTTTTGTTTGTTTGTTTATTTTTTAGGTCCTAGGTGCCAGGGATTGAACCTGGGACCTCATATGTGGGAAGCTGGTACTCAACCACTGAGCCACATTGGCTCCCCAAGTTGGTTTTTTTCATTTGTTTTGCTTGTTATTTGTTTTTGTTTTTTTTTCAGGAGGCACTGGGAACTGAACCCAGGACCTCCCATGTGGGAGGCAGAAGTTCAACTGCTTAAGCCACATTCGCTCCCCTTTGTAATGAGTTCTAAGCTCAAGAACTGTGATTCACCATCTTCATTTTTCTTTTTCAAGATGGTTGTACCTATTCTGGGCTCTTTATCCCTTCATATCAATTTGATGACTCACTTTTCCATTTCTGCAAAGAAGGTCTTTGTAATGGGATTGTAATGAATCTATACATTGCTTTGTGTAGGACTGACATCATAATTATACTGTCTTCCAATCCATGAACACAGAATGTCCTTCTATTTATATGGGTCTTCTTTGATTTCTTTTAGTAACGTTTTGTATTTTTCTGTGTACAACTCTTTTACATTCTTAAATATATTTATTTCTAGATATTTAATTCTTTTAGCTGTTATTTTTAATGGAATATTTTTTCTTGATTTTTCTTTCCAATTTTTCATTGCTTGTAGATATAAAAACGACTGAATTTGGATTTTTGATCCTGAACTCTCCCATTTTGTTGAATTCATTTATTAACAAAAGGAGTTTTGTTGTAGATTTTTCAGAATTTTCTGAATATAGGATCATGTCATCTGCAAATAGGGAAAATTTTACTTATTCCTTTCCAATTTGGATGTCTTTTCTTCTTCTTCTTCTTACTAGTATTTTATTGAGGATCTTTGAATCTATATTCATAAGAGATATTGGTATGTAGTTTTCTTTTCTTGTGGTATCTTTTTCTGGCTTTGGTATGAAGGTGAAGCTGACTTTGTAGAATGAATTAGGGAATGTTCCCTTCTCTTCATATTTTAGAGAAAACTTGAGCAAAATTGGAGTTAAATCTTCTTGGAATGTCTGGAAGTGTTCCTCTGTGAAGCCATCTGGTTCTGGGCTTTACTTTGTTGGGAAGCGTTTATTACTGACTCAATTGAAATTAGTTTGTGGAGTGCTTGTATTTCTTTTTGATTCATTGTAGGTAGTTTGTGTGTTTCTAAGAATTTTTCCACTTCATGTAGGTTATCTTATTTATTGGTGTACAGTTGTTCATAGTATCTTCTCATAGTTCCTTTTACTTCTGTAGGGTCTATGGTGTTAGGCCCCTGCTTTATTTCTGATTTTTGTTATTTGTATCCTTTCTCTTTTTTCCTTTGTCTATTAAGCTAAAGGTTTTCTTTTTCTTCTTCTTCTTCAATTTTATTGATCTTTTCATGAATTAACTTTTGGTTTTGTTGGTTCTATTTTTGTTTTCTGTTTCATTTAGCTCTGCTCCATTCTTTGTTATTTTTTTCCTTCTGCTCACTCTGTGTTTAATTTGCTCCTCCTTTTCAAATCTTCCAGATTTGAGGTTAGGTCTCAGATTTGAACCTTTCATCTTTTTAAATAAAGCATTTAGAGCTTGAAATTTCCTTCTCATCACTGCCTTCGCTACATGCCATAAATTTTGGTATGTTGTATTTTCATTTGCATTTGCATCAATTTATTCCCTAAATTCTCTTGTGATTTCCTCTTTAATCCATTGGTTGTTTAAGAGTACGGTGTTTAATTTCCACATATTTGTCAATTTTCTATTTTTCCCTCTGTAATTGATTTCTACCTTCATTCTGCTGTGGTTGGAGAATATACAATGCATGATTTCAATATTTTTTAATTTATTGAGATTTGTTTTGTGACCTAACATATGGTGTATCATAGAGAATGATCCTTGTGCACTCAAGAAGAATGTGTATTCTCTTTTAATTGGTTGAAGTATTCTTTATATGTGTGTTAGGTCCAGTTGATTCAGAATATCATTCAAGTCTTGTATTTCCTTGTTGATCTTCTGACTAGAGGTTCTCTACATTATTGAAAATGGTTTCTTAAATTCTTTTTCTGTTAATGTAGAACTGTCATTTTCTCCCTTCAAATCTATCATTATTTGCTTCATGTATTTTGCAGCTCTGCTGTTAGCTATCTGTATATTTATAACTGTTAAATTTTCTTGTTGAATTCTCCCTTTTCTCCATATGTAATGACTATTTTTGTCTCTTGTAAATGCTTTTGACTTAGAGTTTATTTTATATGATATTAGTATTTTTACCCCAGCTTTATTCTGCTTACTACTTTCACAGTATATGTTTTTCTATCCTTTCACTTTAAACCTACTTTTATCTTTGAATTTAAGGTGATTCTCTTCAGGACAGCATATAACTGGGACATGCTTTTTAAAAATTTTTTTAAACAAATCAATTTTATTGTTACATATTAATAAAGCATACAATTCATCCAAAGTATACAATCAATGGTATTTGTTATAATCACCTAGTTGTATATTCATCACTTCAATCATTATTAGAGCATTTTCATTACTTCAATAATAATAAACAACAACAACAACAAAAAACCAGACAAACAAACAAACAAGAGAATTCCTTACCTCTCAATCTCTCTATGCTTCCCCGACTGTGCATAGCTGCTGTTTCTGGCTAGTATATCCAAAGTGTATAATCAATGGCTTTTAGCTTTTAGTATAATCACAATGCTGTACATTCATCATCTCAAAAATTTTGGAAAAGTTTCATTACTCCAAAAAGAAAGACTCCAAACCCCTTAGCATTCCTTCCTCAGACTTACATGACAACCAATCTCCTTCCATCTTTATAAATTGATTTATATTTACATTTCATATAAATGGAATCATAAAATATGTAGTACTCTGTATCTGGTCTCCTTCACTTAGTGTGATGCTTAATTGTTTTTTGTCTGATATTAATATTGTGTAGTATTAACTTATATTTGTTCAAGTATAAAGAAAAATGGTCTTATATATGTAATTCTACCCATATTCATATTTCACACAATATATTTAGCTCAGGATAGGGAAATCATACAGTATTTGTCCTTTTGTGTCTGGCTTGTTTCCCTCAACATAATGTCCTCATGGTTCATCCATAATGTCATGGGTTTCACGATTTCATTTCTTCTTACCACTGCATAATATTCCATTGTGTCTACACTCCAAAATATCTTTATTCATTCATCAGTTGATAAACACCTTGGTTTTTCCAACTTTTGGCTGTTGTGAATAATGCTTCTATGAACATCAATGTGCAAATATCTGTTTGTGCCACTGCTCTCAGTTCTTCTGGGTATTTACCTAGCAATGGTATTGTTTGATCCCATGGCAAGTCTATATTCAACTTTGATAGGAAATGCCAAACAGTGCTCCACAGTGGCTGTACCATTCTACATTCACACCAACAGTGAATAACCATTATTAACTCTCCAAATCCTCTCCAACATTTACAGTTTTCCAACTTTTTAATAGCAGCCTGTCTAATAGGTGTGAGATGATATCTCTTGTAGTTTTGATATGCTTTTCTCTAATCATTAGTGATGTTGAAAAATTTTTCCATGTATTTCTTCACCATTTGTATTTCTTCTTTGGACAGTTGTCTTTTCAAGACTTTTGCCCATTTTTTAATTGGGTACTTTGTCTTTTTATTGATGATTTGTATGTTCTCCTTATATATCATAGATACTGAACCCTTATCAGATATGCAATTGCCAAATATTTTCTCCCATTTGAGTCAGTTGCCTTTTCACCCTTTAGACAAAATCCTTTCAGGTGCAAAAGTGTTGAATTTTGAGGAGGTCCCATTTATCTGTTTTTTCTTTTGTTGCTCGTGCTTTGGGTGTAAGGTTTAAGAAACTACCATTTACCACAAAATCTTGAAGATGCTTTCCTGCATTTGATTCTAGGAGTTTTATCTTTGTTGTTTATATATTTAAGTCCTAGATCCATTTTGAATTAATTTTTGTATAAGGTATGTGATAGGGGTCTTCTTTATTTCTTTTGGATATGGCTATCTAGTTGTCCCAGCACCATTTGATGAATAGACTGTTCTGGGCCAGCTTGGTGAGCTTAACAGCCTTGTCAAAAATCACTTGACTGTAGATGTGAGGGTTAATTTCTGAGTTCTTGATTCAATTCCATTGGTCAATCTGCTTGTCCTATTCCAGTGCCATGTTATTTTGATCCCTGTAGCTAAGTAATATGCTTTAAATTCAGGAAAAAAGAGCCCTCCAACTTCATTCTTCTTTTTAATACATGTTTTGCTATTTGGGGCCCCTTACCCTTCCAAATAAATTTGATTATTTGCTTTTCTATTTCTGCAAAAAAGGCTGTTATTTTTATTAGGATTCCCTTGAATCTGTAAGTCAGTTTGAATAAAATTGCCTTCTTAACAATATTTGGTCTTCCAATCCATGAACACGGAATGTCCTTCCATTTATTTTTCTTTGGTTTCTTATAGCAAATTTTTTGTAGTTTTCTGAATACAGAGTGTAGCAGTTTGGCAATTTGATATAGTTATGAATTCCAAAAATAAATATTAGATTATGCTTGTAAACTGGTCTGTTAACCTGGGCATGATTAAGTTATGATTAGGGCATTGACTGGGCCACGTCAGTAGGGTGTTGAGCCCCACCCCTTGGTGGGAGGAGTCTCAAAGATAAAAGGCATGGCAAAGACAGAGTTGGAGTAGTTCTTATGTTGGTGTTTTGATTCTGGAGCCCAGGGAGGCGAGCAGATGGAGGAGCTTGGTTGTGAGGAAGGAGAGAAGACCCCAGGATAGAGATGAGCCATTCACCTGATTAGTCTACAGCTGACCTTGTGGAAGAAACAGAGGAGCTGAGCCCACAGAGAAATGGAGCCCTGGGAAGGGAGGAACCCAAGAAACCTGAACCCTGGCAAACATTGGTAGCTGTATTACTCCAACACATGGCAACAGACTTTGGTGAAGGAAGAAACTTACACTTTATGGCCTAGTAACTGTAAGCTTTTACCCCAAATAAATACCCTTTTGTAAATGCTGACAGATTTCTGGTATTTTGCATCAACACCCCTTTGGCTGACTAAGACAGAATTTGGTACCAAAGAGTGGGGAAATGCTTTTGCAATTACCAGAATGCTGGAACGGTTTTATAAATGGGTAAGGGGTAGTTTTTGGAAGAGTTGTGAAATGCTTGATGAAAAAGATCTAGATTGCTTTGAAGAGACTGTTGTTAGTAATATGGATGCTGAAGAGACTTTTTATGATGCCTTAGAAGTAAATGATGAAACTATTATTGGAAACTGGAGGAAAGGTGATCCATGTTTTAAAGGTGCAGAGAACTTAGCAAGATTAACTCCTGGTGTTTCATGGAAGACAGATTTTGAAAATGGTGAGCCTGAGTATTTAGCTGAAGAACTCTGCAAGGTAAACTCAGAGAATGTGTCTTTGCTTCTCCTTGCAGTTAATAGCAAAATATCAGATGAGCAAAACACAGTAAGGACTGACCTTTTGGGCACAAAGTAAACAGAAACTGATTCTGGAAATTCCAAGCCTCTGAAAATCAAGTTCCCATAAAAAAAGTGCCCCATTTTAAGACTTAGCTAAACCTGGAATCTGTAAATCAGGATTGAAGATGCAGTTATCTCTGAAAGACTTGTGGAAAGTCTTATTGTCTGATGGCTTGGACCCCTGCTTCTTGCATGCTAAACCAACAACTTTTTTGAGAGTGCTGTATGAAAAAAACCACTGTCAACTTGGACAAAAAAGGACATGGAAAGGAGGGATTGAAGAAGAAACAGCTTCAAGAGGAAAACCATGGAAGCTGAGAGCTAGAATTAAGACATTGCCTTGAGCCAAAAAAGGAACCCCACCCATGTGTACAGAGAGGGTGAGGTTTGCCCCTGCAGTTGAAGAGGGTGGATGTTCCTACCCAAAGTTATGGGAGAGTTTTGCCACCCCAGGTGGAGAGAGGATGAGTTTGTCTCAGCAGTTGAAGAGGGTGGATGTTCCCACCTGATGTTCTGGGGGAGTTTTCCACACCAGGGTGCAGAGAGGGTAGAGCACATTCCTGAAGGATTGGTGGGTGTCTCAAAGATAAAAGGTATGGCAAAGGACAGAGTTGGAATAGTTCTGATGTTGGAGTTTTGATGCTGGAGCCTGGGGAGGCAAGCAGATGGAGGAGCTTGGTCATGAGGAAGGAGAGAAGGCCCCAGGATAGAGACGAGCCATTCACCTCATAAGTCTACAGCTAGCCTTGTGGAGGAGACAGAGGAACTGAGCCCAGAGAGAAATGGAGCCCCAGGAAGAGAGGAAGGAACCCAAGAAGCCTGAACCCTGGCAAATGTCAGCAGCTGTCTTGCTCCAACACATGGCAACAGAGTTTGGTGAAGGAAGAAACATGCTTTATAGCCTGGTAACTGTAAGCTTCTACCCCAAATAATTACCCTTTTGTAAATGCCAACAGATTTCTGGTATTTTGCATCAGCACCCCTTTGGCTGACTAATACACAGGTCCTTTATGTCCATGGTTAAGTTTATTCCTAAATATTTAATTGTTTTAACCGCTATTATAAATGGATTTATTTTTCTGATTTCCTCCTCAGATTGCACATCAGTAGTGTATAGAAATACTATTGATTTTTGCATATTAACCTTGTATCCTGACAAACTGCTGAACTTGTTTATTAATTCTGGTAGCTTTCTTGTGGATTTTTCAGGATTTTCTAGATATAAATCATGCTATCAGCGAACAGTGAAAGTTTTATTTCTTTCTTTCCTATTTGGGTGCTTTTTATTTCTTTTGGTCTAGCCTAATTGTTCTGTCTAGAACTTTTAGCACCATATTGAATAATAAAGTGACAGTGGGTGTATTAGTCAGCTAAAGGGGTGCAGATGCAAAATACCAGAAATCTGTTAGCTTTAATAAAGGATATTTATTGGGGATATTACCAGGCCATAAAGCATAAGTTAATTTCCTCACCAAAGTCTGTTGCCACTTTTTGGAGCAAGATGACGGCCAATGTCTGCCAAGAGTTCAGGCTTCCTGGGTTCCTCTACTTCCGGGATTCGTTTATCTTCGAGATCAGCTGCCCTTCTCTCTCCACAAAGCCAGCTGTAGACTATCAGATGACCAGCTCTGTCTCTCTTCCTGGAGATAAATTTTCTCTGGGCTCAGCTGCTTTGCTCCTCTGTTTGCTTACTTCCCAGGATGTAGCTCAAAACTCCAACATCCCTTCTCTGTGGTGTGGTTTCCCTGTGAGTCCCTGCCCCCATGTCCTACTGACATGGCCCAATCAAAGTCTTAATCATTGTTTGATCAAGTAAAAGTAAAACCTCTGAATCCAATACACTTTAATATGCCCAGAGGAAAAGACTAGTTTACAAACATAATCCAATGTTTTCTTTTTGGAATTCATCAATAATATCAAACTGTTACAGTGGGCATCCTTGTCTTGTTCCTGGTTTCAGTGGGTAAGCTTTCAGTCTTTCCATTGCATACAATGTTAGCTATGGGTTTTTCATACATGCACTTTACCATACTGGGAAAACTTCCGTCTATTCCTATATTCTGGAGTATTTTTATCAAGAAAGTTTGCTGTATTTTGTCAAATGCCTTGTCTGCATTCATTGTATCATGTGATTATTCTTCTTCAATTTTTCAATTTGTTTGATTACACTAATTGATTTTCTTGTGTTGAACCACTCTTGCATATCTGAGATAAAACCTACTTGATTGTGGTGTATAATTCTTTTAATATGTGCTTTTGTATTCTGTTTGCAAGTATTTTGTTGAGGAGTTTTGCATCTATATTCATTAGATATATTGGTCTGTAATTTTCTTTTTTAATAGTATTTTTTACCAGGTTTTGGTATTAGGGTGATGTTGGCTTCAAAGAATGAGTTTGGTAGCATTATTTCCTTTTCAATTTTTTAGAAGAGCTTAAGCAAGATCAGTATTGGTTCATCTTTGAATGATTGGTAGAATTCACCTGTGAAGCCTTCAGGTCCTGGGTTTTTTTTGTTGTTGTTGTTTAATCTTTGGGAGGTTTTTGATGACTGTTTCAATCTCTTCACTTGTGATTGGTTTGTTGAGGTATTCTATTTCTTCTAAAGTAAGTGTAAGTGGTTCATTTATTTCCAGGAATTTGTCCATCTCATCTATATGTCTAGTTTTTTGGTGTTCAGCTGTTCATAGTATCCTCTTATGATCTCTCTTATTTCTACAGGGTCAATGGTAATTTATCCCTCTTATTCTTGATTTTATTTATTAGTGCTTTCTTCCTTTTTTTCTTTGTCAGTGTAGCTAAAGGTTTGTCAGTTTTGTTGATCTTCTCAAAGAACCAACTTTTGGCTTTGTTAGTTATCTCTGTTAGTTTTTGTTGTTGTTGTTCTCAATTTAATTTATTTCTGCTCTGATCATTACTATTTCATTAGAATTTGTTTGCTGTTCTTTTTCTACTTCTTCCAGTTGTGCAGTTAGATCATCAATTTTAGCTCTTTCTTTCCTTCTTTTTTAAAAATGTAAGCATTGAGGACTATAAATTTCCCTCACAGCATTGCTTTTGCAGTGTCCTATAAGTTTTGAAATGTTATGTTATCATTTTCATTTATCTCAAGATATTTGCTGAGTTCTCTTGCAATTTATTCTATGACCCACTGATTATTTAGGTGTGTTGTTTAATCTCCATATATTTATGAATTTTCCCTTTTTCTGTCCATCATTTATTTCCAGCTTCATTCTATTATGATCAGAGAATGTGTTTTGTATAATTTCAATCTTTTAAAATTTATTGAGTCCTGTCTTGTGACCCAATATATGGCATATCCAGGAGAAGGAGCCATGAGTGCTTGAAAAGAATATATATCTTGCTCTTTGGGCTTTATATCTCATTTTATTTTCACCACTCTTTTGACACTTTTAGTTACTGTCACTGATACAGTCATCATTTCTAGGCTGTCTTTGAAACCTCTCTCTTCTGTCTTTTCTTTTCAGGCTATAATACTTCCTTTAGTATTTCCTGCAAAGCTGTTCTTTTTGTTATAAATGCTCTCAGTTTCTGTTTATCTGTGGATATTCTAATCTCACCCTTTTTTGAAAGATAATATTATGAGATATAAAATTCTTGGCTTGCAATTTTTCTTTTCTAGTATCTTAAATATATCATACCACTGCCTTCTTGCCTCCATGGTTTCTGATGAGAAATCAGCACTTAATCTTATTGGATATTCTTTATATATATTATGCATTGCTTTTATCTTGCTGCTTTCTGAATTCTTTCTTTGTCTTTGGCATTTGACATTCTGATTAATATGTGTCTTGGAGTTGGTCTATTCAGATTTATTCAAAAGGGAGTATGTTGTGCTTCTTAGACATGAATATCTGCATCCTTCAATAGGGTTGGGAAATTTTCCACCATTACTTCTTCAAATATTCCTTCTGCCTCTTTCCCCTTCTCCACTCCTTCTGGGACACTCAAGACATGCATATTTGCACATCATTTGCTGCCTTTTAGGTCCCTGAGACCCTGTTAAATTTTTTCCATTCTTTTCTTCATATGTTCTTTTGTATGTTTGCTTTTGGAGGTCATGTCTTCAAGCTCACTGATCCTTTCTTCTGCTTCTTCAAATCTGTTGTTATATATCTCCATTGTATTTTTAATTTCATTTATTGCACCTTTCATTCCCATAAGGTTTGTTTGTTTTCAAAATATTTTTTGTGCTCCCCAGTGTCTTCTTAATCCTTAATCTCTTTAACTATCTCATTGAATTTATTAAGGAGATTTGTTTGAACCTTTATGATTAGTTTTCTCAACTCCTTTATGTCATCTGCAGGGTTGTTTTGTTTCTTTAACTGAGCCATATCTTCCTGTTTCTTGGTATGGATTATAATTTTTTGTTGATGTTTTCCCATCTGGCTTGATAGATGTATTTATTCTGGGTACAGTTTGTCCCTTCAGTTTAGAGCTTTCTTGTCTTTTCTCCCTTATTAGTTGTGTAGTTGAGATCTAGTATGTAGTTGGTGCTGTAAGCTATGGAGGCTGAAGCTGCCCACATTGCCCCAGTAATTGATGAATTTTCCTCCACCTTTCCCCTCTGTCATGAGTAGGGATAGAGCTGCAGCCATGTGTAATAATCCAAGTTGAACAGGACAACACTGTTTGTAGTTGCCCGGAGATACCGATGAAGCTTCACACCTCTTCCTCCCCTACCTTGGGTGGGAATGGAGCTGTAGTTGTGGACAGCAATCTATGCTATGTGGGTCCAAAATGTCCACAGTGGCCCAGGTAAACTGATGTAGCACCAGGCCCCTTCCCTGCCAGGGGTGGGAATGGACCCTCTGGAGTGCCCAAAAATATAATCTGTGTGGGCTGAATATGCCTGCAGTTGCCCTGAGAGGCTGAGGAAGTACTGTCCTTTCTGCCCTTTAGGGGGTGGGAATGAAATCACCAATGCCCTACAGTTCAGTCCCTGTAGGCCGAAAGTACCCTCTGTTGCCCAGAGAGGCTAAGGGAACACCAGGCCCCTCCTACCCTACTGGATGGTGGGGGTGGTTCTATGGGTGCCCAACAGTTCAGTCCCTTTAGGCCAAGAATACCTGCTTTTGCCCAGAGAGGCTGAGGAAACTCCAGCCCTCTCCTATGCTATTAGTGTATGGGGTTGGATCCACAGGCACCCAACAGTTCAGTCCCTGTAGGTTGAAAGTACCCGCTCTTGTCTGGAGAGGCTTTGGAGACACCAGGCCCCTCCTATCTTATTGGGGCATGACGGTGGATCCACAAACACACACCAGTCCATGCTGTGTGGGCTAAAAGCACCTGCAGTTACCCAGAGAAGCTGGGAAAACAGTCTATCTCTTGTCTTATTGGGGATGGGAGTGGAGCCGCAGGTGCCCAAGGGTCAGGTTTCTGCAGATCAAAAGTATCTGTAGTAGCCCTGATAGTCTGAGAGAACACCGGCCCCCTCCTATTCTATCAGGGGACAGAGGTAAAAATGGACTTGAAGGCATTCAACAAACCAGTTTGTGTGAGCTGAAATGCCTGCCATTGTCCCGAGAGGCCAAGGAGACTCAGCTCCTCTCCTATCCTATTAGAGTGCTGGATGCAGCCCCAGATGTCTGACTAGTTAGTCTGTGCTGACAGAGAGCACCTGCAGTTGTCTGGAAAGCCTGCTTCCTCCCTGCTGGAGGTGGGGCTGGAATCTAGGCTAGGGCTGCAGTCCAATCTTGGTGGAAAGAAACCAATTATAACTTCACTGGCTTTTTAATCAGCCAGGCTCTGGGGGCAGAGCCATAGTGACAGTCATAGTCACTATGACTCTGGGGACAGAGTCATAGTGACAGCTACTGGACTCCTTCCAACTTGGACAGGCTCAAACCCTAGCTGTTTCTAGGATTATACTTTAGCCAGACAAGTCCTTTAATCAGTAACTGCAATCAGTGGACAGCTGTCTCTTCCTCCACCATTCACCAGGAATGGAGCTCCAACTCCTGCCAGGGAGTAGCTCCTGAGGCAGCTTGTGCCAGTAGAGTAGGATGGACACCGACCTCTGTGGTATGGCTTGCAGTTTCCCACAGAGGTAGTACAGGTCCCCCCATCTTCCTCCCTGCCAGGGATGGGACTGGGGTTTAGGATAGAGCTGCAATCGGATCTGTGTGGAAAGATGTCTGTCCCTATCAGCACTGTGATTTTCAATCAGCCCTGTTTCCCTTCATACTGGGGGCAGAGTCAAAATGACAGCTAGCAGACTTCTTCTGACCTGGACAAGCTCAAAATTTATCTGTTCCTAGGATTATACTTTAGCCCGGTGAATTTACTAGTCAGTAGCTGAAGTCAGTGTCACACTGTGTCTTCCTCCCCCATTTGTTGGGAAATGGAGCTTCCAACTCCAGCTACAGAATAACTCCCAAGGAGGCTTGAGCCATGGGCATTGACCTCCACAACATGCAGTGTTCTACTCGCAAATCCTCTCTGCAGATGAGCAGTCTCCTTCTTCCATAATTTCAAGGATGTTGCAGGATACTTTTCTGGTCTACTGGAGCCCCCAAACAGATGCTTTATATAGCTCTGGGTGATAACTAACTGCCCTGTAACAAGAGCTGATTCCAGGAGTTCCTTACTCTGCCACCATCTTGGTTTCCCCCCACCCTGTGATGGGTTTTTAAAATATCATTAAACAAGTCTAGTCTTGATATCACTGTAGATTTTGTGAAGTGGTTGTCATGACAGATCTCCATGACTTTTAGGGCATCATCTAAGATGCACCTAGCTAAAGCTTTGGCTGCATTTTCCCACACAGTCCCCTGCATTTCCCTACAAAGGAAGAATGTATTTTGTACACACTTATATGACAATTGAGTGTTAGTTATTTTTTGTGGGCCTTCTTTGCAATCTAAGCTCTTGTCCTAGAATAGTATGCCTGGCAATCTGGAGTAGAGGACAATATACTCTGCAGGTATGATTTGATTATATTCATTGGGCCAATAGTGCTGCATGAGACTCTTTTTAAAGTTATACCTGGGATGAGAATCACTTATACATTGGTGACAGTGGAACCATTTGATATATAGGCTGGATAGCTTTGGGTCTTCAATCATGCTCAGTAGCATTCTGGGCACAGGTAGTTGAGGAAAAACAACCCACAATCTTCTCTGTCCCATCCAGGGTACAATTCTAGGTTAGCTGGATATTTAGCATTCCTAGGCCTGTGTCATGAGGACTTGTGAGGTGGTAATTAAGCCTAATTTAGTATTTTGCAACTGGCAAAAATACTAAAATCTAGATCCTGAATGAACATTGTCATGGCACCTGTTGGTGAGGACTGGCTTATGAGGCTGCTACTTATATCATGACAGTCAGATCTGGTGTTGTTTCTCCCTTGCTAAGAGATTGCATAATGCTTTTCCTTAAAGCTAGTTCTATGACAGTTGTTTGCCAGCCTGGGTATTGTGCATTGTATTGGTAATAGGACAATGGCTGACTGGCATCCATCAGATGTAGTTTTTCTTCACCTCTGAAGGTGACCCAGACCTTTCCACTGCTTGGTTTGGGTGTGATAAATTCTACTTCCTGGTAACTCTGGCAGTGATTGGAAGTGGTCCTATATAATTAATATGACAATAGGAAAAGGGTATATCCACTCCTCCGCCCCACCAGTGGAACATGAACCTATCTATGTGATGCCAATGTTTGGGGTTGAAGCAAAAGTCTCGACCTTTAGTAATGATTTTGGCCAGTGATGGGCCTAGAAGCAATCCCTTTTTATGTGCCCACTTCACCAGGGTAGAATTGCCTCTGAGGCCTGAGGTACTATGGGACCAGACTGCCAGTTGGAAGGGAGATATCAGTAGGCAGTCTCTGAGGAACCCTCTGGATAGTGTGTGTAGGGATAAACTTCAGGTAGTTTTTTGGCAGTATCATTGAATAGCGACTCTGGTGTGATGAGTGGAATGTGTGTGGAAATGGGTGATCCTGAAATTTATTTTCAAATGTGGAATCCCCCACAAGGGCCTTCCTTTATGAGAAAATTGTTTTGTTTTCATTGGCCAGATACCCTTGCCAGCCTTTTGGCCACTGCCCAAGACCTAGTGAAGATTTGAAGATTGGGTCACTGGAAGCTCAGAGCATCGTGGAGAGCTAATGGGACCACTTCCAGCTCTGCCAACTGTGCAGACCCCAAACAGCCATCTTGGGTAAGCACTGTGTTTGAGTCCAGGTGATAGCCAATAAAATTACTCATTGTTATAAATATTTCTTTCCACTGTGTTACATCTTACCCCACAGGACAACACATTTCCATAGTCCAATTGCTTGGTCCAGTTATGAAATCTTCAAAGTAATGCACTATAATTTTTGTGCGCAGCTCCAAATAAACTCACTCACCAATTAGCCCTAATCAAGGAAAGTTCTGCTATGTCCTCTGGGTCTCTTGGTCACTACAATTTGGTGATATCAAATCCCTAATTACCTTTTAATCATTGTGATGGTTTTTCTTATATCTGTGTGCTGAGGACAGTGACACTTGAGAGTGTGAAGAGTGAAAAGTGAAGACTGGAAACACATGGGTATTCTCCCTTTGCTGCCAGCCAATGGGAATTTTGTTTCCCCCGGTTAAGTGCAGATATGATAAGGGCAGGGACAAGAAAGGAGCTGTTCCCCTCTAGCCTCCTTATTCAATCAGACCAGAAGTCCTATAGGAAATTATCGTCCACCCTCATACTTAACTTTTGCAAATTCTGGGCCCATTTTGTCTATTGAACTGTTGTCCAAATACCTGACTCTAAAAAAATGATTGATGACTATATTACTTTGCTAAAATCAGATGTTTTTATCCATTTGATTGAATATACTCTTCAGTTGAATGCAGCCTGTTTTAATTATTTTTACCATTGAGTTGATTTGCTTTTCTTGGATCATTTTTTCAAAAGTCAGAGAATCATATAATATTGAAATTTAGAAGAGAGAATTATAATTCTTACATTTTCTTTGGAAGAGAAATTGAGCACCTCAGAGAGTGTGTGATTTGTCTATAGTTATAAAGTTATTTAGTGAGACATAGAAGTAAAGCTGAATTTTTTTTGTGTGTGCATTTGAGTATTCCAGTGCTCTTTTTAAAAAATTTTTAAAAGGATACTTAGATTACATAAATTTTACACAAAAAAATACGAGGATTCCCATATGCCCAACTCCCCACACCACACACACCCTCCCACATAAACATTTTTCATTAGTGTGGCACATGCTTTGCAGTTGATAAATGCATCCTCGGGCTTTGCCATTCAGCATGGATGATAGCTCACGTTATAATCTACACTTTCTCCCACACAGTTCTGCATGTTCTATGATATAAAATGGCCTATATCTGTTGTTGTAACGTCACTCAGGGCGATTCCCAGGTCCCGAAAAAGCCCCATATTACAATTGTTTTTCCCTTTCCCTGCCCCCAGAGTCTCCAGTGGCCAATGGCTCCACATCAATGTTGTAATTTCTTCCATTGTTAGAATCACAATATGTCAATAGTAGAATACCAATAAGTCCACTCTGGTCCATAGCTCTTCCCCCAATTCTGAGGATTCTGTGATGGTGATGTCCACTCCACCTCCAATTGAAAGGGGGCTTATATCCCATGGGGAAGATGGATGGGGCTATCTTGCCTGCAGCTGCCAACTCTCCGTTCCCTGGGACATTTGCTGTCCATCATCATCTCCCTGCCTGTTGTCCTGGGTGAGTCCAATGAGCTGTAGAGTAGGTGTTGCAACTCCTCCAAAATTCTGGGCCCAGCTGGCACATGGATAATACAAAGACTCAAGTCTCTGGACATACACCTACAAACTCCAGCACCAAATACAGGTTTAAATAGAAGGGACAGATGAGCCATGTGCAGGGAAGACATAGTTGAGTCCAACTCTGTCACTGTTAGGAGCACAAACTCCAAAGTAGGGCCCACTGGCAAGGCACAAAACTCTGGAACTATCCATCCTGACTATAGGCACCTGGGTGCCTCCAGAGCCCTCAGGAACTCCACTATTTGGGGTAGTATGCACTTTGGAAGTCTATGGGATTCTGCTGAGACGTGTGTAAGCATTACCTCTGGGATGACTTCCCAAGTCACTTTGAATTCTCTTAGCCATATAAACTCATTTGTCTTTACTTTTTTCCCCATTTATTCAAGGTCTTTTTCCAGTTGCATTGCTAGTTGGTGCTTGATAGCAATCCTTCAGTGCCAGGGAGGCTCATCCCCGGGAGACATGTCCCATGCTGGGGGGAAGGTAATGTATTCATATGCTTAGTTAGACTTGAGAGAGGTCACATTTGAGCAACAAGGAAGTTTCCAGGATGCAGCCTATAGGCACCTCATAACAATAGGCTAAGTTTCAATATCAAGAGCAAAGGCCCATAAGCCTAGTCATCAATATCAAGGGCCCATCAGTGAATCATCCTCCTTCACCAGTCACTGCCCCTACACTTGGAGGACTGTTGCTGCTCCCTTACATAATGTGGTAGAGCTCTCCAGGATGGGAATTCAGTATTCTCTCAGTTATTGTGAGTCTCCAGCCACCATGATAATGCCCCATAAATATATGAACATTTTTACATACCTTATATGTATGCTTAGGTGAACTTCCTCCTGTGTATGCCCCATCACTGACATCCCACATCAAAAATCCTCCCCTGCACCAATTGTAACCCTACTGTGATCCAAAGCTTCTTCAAAAATGAAGCCGTTGCCAAGTACTAGAGCTGATATTTTCTATATCCCTGTCTAATACTTTATAATCGATGATATCTTTGGACATCATCAATTGATTTGGACTTATAATTTAGAACTGTCCTTGTTAAATTAATGACAAGGAAATTCTAACATAAATTACTTATTTCTATGTATGATTTCTATCTTTTAGCATCTTATTAATATTAAGTAAATTCATTATATGATTACTGTTCAAAATGTTGACTCAATTCTATAAATTTTATATATAAGACATTCCCATGAAACAGGGACAAAATTGTACACACTTTAAATAGAGAGAAGTGAGAAAAAGTCTAAATAATTCCTAAATATGGTTTTAATGAAATAATGCAATGTTCCTGACACTTCACTGTGTTTAAAGACCTCAAATCATGTAACAGTGATACTTCCTAAAAAATATTCTTACTAATTTTTTTTTTCTGATCAGAAAATGAAAGTTTATATGAAAATTTTGTAGCTGAAGTTATTGAGGCTTCTCCCTTGAGAAGCCTTGTTTTAACTCCCTGATGGATTCCAATCATATTTCTGGACCTGTCAGATGAGGTTAAATTGGAAGGTAGCAGTTTCCTAGGAATAGGTAAATAATTTCTCTTTCTATATTTTCAACTGGATTGAAGGCTAAGGATCAACCTTCCTCATGTGGCCCCTAGTGAGGTGTGATTTGTTTTTATCTCTTAACATTTTTTGTGATCATTTAGTTTTTGGCTATTGTAAACAAAAGCAGTATAGCTCCAGTTAGGATAAATTCTATGTAAAATTGTGAAAACGGGGATTTTGTTTACAGCATTTCTTCCATTTGATCTTTGCCCTTTCTGTCTTTCAGATTCCTGAGTGCTTCAAGTGTTCTCTAGCTCCTGGGGTCTCCATTAGGATACTACATCAAGCCCTGTCACACCTCTTTGAAGTCAGAACATCTTGGCTACAGAACACCCTGTGCCTGTTCCCTTCTTTTGAAACAAACCTCCATATGACCAATTTCCTAAGGCTAGATCAGTGTTTTCTTAAAAGAGAGGGAAGTGACAACTAAATACTTTCTAAGTTTTAGTGATTATAAACTACAGCATATCTTCACATTTTCTATTCTATCTTAGGTAAGTAAAAACATTTTCTCAGTATCCTTCTGAAGTCCTTGAGCTGACATTTGTCTCCACAGTCGCTGTTATACTTCGGACCTTGACTTGATGGGTAGGGGATAGTTGTGCTAGTGTGGGAAAGCTTGTAAAAGATGTACTTCCAAACTGATAGCGTTTGATGAGCCCTGTAAATTAAACTCATACTTACTTTGCTTCACATTCCATTCAAAATATATATCCCAGGCAGAAGTATTGGGAAAGATTCATTTGATAGAATTTCAGAATGGAGGGATTTGAGGGTCACTTAGCACAATACTATAGGCATATATAATTCATCCTAAGATATTACAATAAATGAGGGATTGACCTTTACTTGAATACCTCTGCTCTTGAGAAACTAATTCTTATATAAGTCAGACCCACCATCCTTGAGCGGGCATAATTTTCAGAAAAGAGCTTACTTATTTTGATATGAAATATTCATTATTAAGAATATTTACATATGTCTAGTCATCAAGATTTATTAAAGGATATAATCTTTTAAAATATTTTCAGAATCTCTTTGTGGTCAATATCATTCTAAATATGTAATATTTGATAACAATGAGCTCTAAAAGCTGCATGACCTGCTCAATATCATGTAGCTGCCCAGTTACACAACTGTGGTATTAAAGATTTTATTCCAATAGCTTTATGTTTCTATGTTAGCACAGTGATTTTATTGGGCTTATAAAGACAATCCTTTTATTAAGTGATAAAGCTACTCATGTTCATTTAGTAAGGGATGTCCTGAGAAGTGAAGGGAAATCATTGTCCATCATATTATTTAAATGAATAAGGAATTCTGAATATTAATAAATAATCTTCAGGGACGGGGAACAGGCAAGTAATGAAGCTAACTGCTCTATCACCTGTGCCTAGCACAGTGCCCTGGGAAAGGGGATATTTAAATACTTTTAGAGTGAATGAACTGAAAAATAATGGATTTCTATTACTAAACACTTAGATCTCCTGTTGTCCAACACTTTCATCTTGTATACTAAGAAACTGAATTTTTGATTCAATTTGTTCAACATTTTCTTCCAGAGAAAATAAGGTATAATCTTTTTCTTGGAACCAAGAAATAGTGGGGGAATATGATTTTGCAGAAGACTCAGAAAAGCTATTAGGAATCTAACTGAATTTATGAAGGCTTCATTCTAAAGACACCATAAAGTGTCCTCTGCTCACAAATGCCTCCTACCCCCTCATTCTGCTATAGTACCAGATTTATTCTCTGTACTCAAGGCTTTTCTCTTTCTGACCATGTACAGATGAACACCTATTAGTTAACTTTATTGGATATCTTTGCCAATTCTTCCTCTAGGGATTCACCACAGCATTTATGTTTGGGGGTCCAACAGTCAGGGTGTTTTCCAGGGAAGACAAGCCAAAGTGGGTACCTAGAGTTCACCTAATAATAAAAGGCTCCTGAGGAATGAAGAGGAGGGGAGACAGGCACTGAAGAGAAAGTGGTGGTTTCTCAAAGCCATATTTGCCCCATTGTATAATTTGGCCTATAGCCTGCTTTGACTTCAAACTCTACTTAGTAACCACTTCTGAATAACCTTGAGTCATAATTCTGATATAATCTGTGATAATATGTGAATTAATTCTTTGGTGGGCTTTTTTTTGGAGGATTGGAGAGTTGAAATTCAGAAGAGAGTCCCCAAATTTGTTTTCTTGGAGTTAGAATTATTCACCAAATGTCCTTTAATTATGTATAACTCTCCAGCAACAAACAAAAGGCTAGTCAATTTGCAGTTATGATTAAAGAGGACAATAATTTTTAAAAATGCAACTGGATAGAAATCATTAGTATAAAAGACATCTCCTCCCCAAGCCTGACTTAGATGTAGAGACAGAGTTTTCAAAACCAAATAATTTTATGCTCACTTACATTTCACTTTTTAAATTCATGTTTCACCACAGAACTTTTCTAAATTCTGCACAGTTTATAATAGTAAAGTAACACAAAAAGGTGAAAGTTCTGATAAAATAGAACCTAGAATAATGAGTAGAAAAGAAAGGCCATTTTCCTTATGGTTGAATTCCTCCTGCTTAATATTTCTATTCTGTATAACATTATAATAACAAAAACCTCACCACATAAAATAAAATAATCATAATATAATAAAATATATATGGTTATATATCAATACCAATGGCAGAGTGTAAAGTAGATTTATATCTCCAGGGGTTAATTTAAAGGAAATAATGCCCTATGTTTTTACAGAAAAAGCCTCATGAAGAGCTGAGTGACAGGTGGCAGGGAGAAGTTTCATGAATAGTTCCAGTAAACTCTGGTCCTTTCAGATTTGCGAGTTTTGTTTATTTTTTTTGAAGTAACAGGATTGGGAATTGAACCTGGGACCTCATATATGGGAAGCCGGCATTCAACCACTGAGCCACATCGGCTCCCCTGAGATGTTTTTTTCGTTTGTTTGCTTCTTGTTTGGGTTTTTTTGTTTGTTTGTTTGTTTTGTTTTGTTTTGTTTTTAGAAGGCATTGGGAACCAAACCTGGAACCTCTCATGTGGCAAGCAGGCACTCAACCACTTGAGCTACATCTGCTCCCTTGTCGGTGTTTTGTGTTTCAATTTATATAATTTGTTAACTGGATAGAGGAGGGGATAAGATCTAATCACTCAAGACAGCTATTCTTCCTATGAGCTCTCTCACAAAAATAAAACACTGTGTCTCTAGCTCATTCTGTTTTAATTTTTATAAATATCTAATATATGTACAAAAGAGTGCACAAGCCAGAAGTGCACATGTCCATAGCTTTCACAAAATGAACTCTCCCATTTGACTATTACCATGTCCAGAAAAAGAATTATTACCTGTATGCCAGAAGCCCCCACCATGCCCCATTCTTTCCACTTTCTCCCTACAAGGATAGCCACTATCTGAACTTTTCACACAGCAGATTATTTTTGCTTATTTTTGAGCTTTGTTTAGATTCATGTAGTACTCTTTTGTGTCTAATTTGTTGCTCAATATTAACACTATAAAATTCTATTCCTCCATAGTAGCAATTGACATATTTTTTTTCTTTTAAGACTCATATCCTTTACTATAGAAAAAATAATTTAAATTATGTTTCTGTAGATTCTTAGGATGGATTTCTGTGATTTCAAAACAATTTTTCAGATACTCAATTTCATTTGTAAATTAGTTGATTTCATTCCTTAAATTCAAGTGATTTGATAAACCAGTTAATTGAACATCTCCCTACCAATGTTCCCCTCCATCTCAGTCTTCTTTTCTTAGTAGAGCTTTAAACTTTCTATATAATTTTTAATGATTCATGTAAACCTGGACACATATATGTTAGTATGAATTAGAATCCCTAAAGACTGAGGCGGACTTAAGAAGTCGAAGTCATGTCCAATCATTGACTGATATGTGCTTTCCTCCTGTTCAGGTAACAAGATAAATCCCTTCTCAAGTCAATGAATGAGACAAATCATTCTTGGGTGACAGAATTTGTGTTGCTGGGACTTTCTAGTCCTAAGGAGCTACAACCATTCTTGTTTGTCATATTTTCACTACTCTACCTATCTATATTACTGGGTAACTTTCTCATCATTCTCACTGTGACCTCAGATGCTTGCCTTCATACCCCCATGTACTTTCTTCTTGCAAACATCTCTTTTATAGATATATGTGTTGTCTCTTTTGCTACCCCAAAAATGCTTGCTGACTTTTTGGTAGAGTGCAAGACTATTTCTTTTGAAGCCTGCCTGGCTCAGATTTTCTTTGTACATCGTTTCAGTGGCAGTGAAATGATGATCGTTGTACCCACACCCCATGACCATTATGTTGCTATTTGCAAACCGCTCCAGTACATGATGATCATGAGCTGCCGCGTGTGCATTATTCTAGTCCTCATCTCCTGGTGCGTTGGCTTCATTCATACTACTAGTTAGTTAGCATTTACTCCTAACTTGCTTTTTTGTGGACCTAATCAGGTTGATAGCTTTTTCTGTGACCTCCCACTAGTGAGCAAGCTGGCCTGCATAGACACTGATGTTGTCAGCCTACTAATAGTTGCAGACAGTGGCTTTCTTTCTTTGATTTCCTTCCTCCTCTTGGTCATCTCTTACACTGTGATACTTATTACACTTAGGAACTGCTCCTCTGCCAGCATGGCAAAGGCCCGTTCCACATTGAGTACCCACATTACTGTGGTCACTTTACACTTTGGCTCATGTATCCTCATCAAAGTGTGGCCTTTTAGCAGTTATTCAATTGACAAGGTCCTTGCTGTGTTCTATACCATCTTTACTCCCATTTTAAACCCTGTTATCTACACTCTAAGGAACAAGGAGGTGAAGGCAGCTATGTCAAAATTAAAGAGCAGGTATCTTAAGCCTGGTCAGATTTCTGCAGTCATAAGAAATGTTCTTTTTCTGGACACAAAGTAAACTTTCACCACTAATACTTTAGTTTTGACTCTAGACTCTTGCAAGTGGAATCACTGATGTTAAATTAAATAATATGAATCAGAGATAAGAGTTAAATTAAATGACAACGGTGATAGTAAAAAGCACAATGAATATTAGCAATTTTAAACATCTCTTCTTTCCGTTATATTTTCTTTCTTTCTTTTTTGCTTCCTTTCCTCGTTTTAAGAAAAAATAAATAGTTTTAAGATCAAGAGTTACTGACTTTGAAGTAAATGTCAAAATCACATTTCATTATAAAGTTTAAGCACATTGAGCCTTCTATGGTAGAAAATGTAATGTTCAGGCATCAACTAATAGAATGATTTTTTTCTTATCCTTTTGTAAATTAGGAAATATTTTTTTAAAAAGGAATTTGTTTTAATGGGAAGAACAATATTTGCATGTACTCTTTTGCTCCATCCTTTGTTAGCTCTCCTGTTGTACAATAGAGCACTCTGTGCATACTGCTCTGACACAGTTATTGAGTGGCTCACAGCATTGTCTATTTTCAAGGTGTCTTTGTACCAAGTCCAGTCTCCAGTGCAAGCTGCACTTCCACTTAGGCTATATGAACAAGAACATGCAATTAAATTGAGATAACTTGATAAATAAGGATATCATTTTTATTCTATAGCAAGGCCAAATATCTGAGTAACAATCTAACTCATGGAATTCTGGAGAGAAGCCCTGCATTCTGAAGCAGACAACTGCCCACTGATTAAAAAGCTGTTCCTAGCATGCTATTGGACTTTAGTAGCATGCTATGGGTAACCAAATCTTTATGTGACTAGGACCCCCCATCACGCTAATAGTCACAATTTCTAGCAATCAAAGTACTAAACTATTATATGTTGCAAGTGGTGCATCCAGTATCAGGCATAAGAAGTTCCAAAGCACAAGCATTCTACATGAACAGATAGTATAGACCCATAAATCACTGCTTTTGTTAAATAAATACCTTTCCTTCAGCTCAAATTTATCTGCTCATAGGAGGCTTGCCATAACCAACAAACAGAGGAAGAAATGTTCAGTCTTGATTTACAGATAAATCCTTTCTCAGACCTTTGGTGTCTGCCAAACCCCAAAAGAGAAAAAAAGTCTACTGCTGCATTACAGCGCCACTCAGGGTGACCTGAAATAACATTGGTGAGGGAAAATCCTTTACATGGGAAGAGCCTTGAACATTTTAGTTGGTTATCAACTTTGGATGGAGAAATGAACTTAGGTACAAATAAATATGAATTCCTGAACAGAGGAAAATGGCTTGGTCATTTTATTAAAGACCATAGAGGAACAACACTGGAAAATCAGAGATGGAAGTCTGGGGGAAAAGAATTAGGGCAGGCATAAGTGACTGGACACAGAGTTTGTGGATTGTAGTTCTTACAACAGTGCCCAATCTATACTGTTCTTCACAGAGAAGGCATCAAGATGAGGGAAATGATAATCTTTCAGCCAGCATTTGTTCTTTCTTACTTCAGTGCTTGTTTAAGGTGCCCATGAATGAAATAGTCATGGAGTCTGAAATGTAGGCTATTGGTGTGTCTCAAAGCATTGACTCAATTTCATTAAGGTTTATCTCACTATTGTTCTCGAATACTTGACCTGTGAGCAGAAGAGATTGATGCTAGAACTTCATATGGTGCCATTCAGTGGAAGTCAATTACATCAGATCCCTTCCTCCATGTCATTATTGGAATTGACTCCTACTCTGGATATGTTTTTCTCCCCTCCCTGCAGTCCCTCTTCCAGGACTATTATTCTAAGGCTTACTGAGTGTCTGCTTTATGGATAGGGGATTCTACAAAGAGGACCCCTGGCATACAATGAATTTTTTTTTAATTAATTAATTTTTTATTGTGGGTAAAAATCAAAATTTTCACAATACATACCAATATTTGTAAAATGATATATAAATATATATGCATATTGTGCATTTGCTTATAAAAATGTTATTTATATATATATAAATATATTTTAAGAGGTGCTTAGATTACCTAAAATATTACACGGAACCCACTGGGATTCCCATGTTGCCCACCTCCCACACTTCCCACCACATCCCACACAAACATCTCCCACAATTGTGGCCCACCACCCTCAATGGACTTACACATCCTGGGGCCTTGCCACCAACCATAGACCACAGTTCACATTGTAGACCACACTCCCACACAGTTCTGAGTGGTGTGTGCTGATTTAAAATGGCCTACATCCGTTGCCACAACGGTACTCAGGACAACCTCTACAATGAATTTTATAATGAAGAAATTGTGAAAACAGACAAATGATCATGGGATGCATTTCTATTGGAAATATCAAAGAAAAATGAGTAGCCTATTAAAGGCTCAGATAAGAGATTAGCACTGTAGTAACTACACCCTACTTGTAGTTGATGAACCCAAGACGCGATACATATGTTGAATTAACTGTTATATTTGACACTGTATTATCAATAGCTAAAATACACATATCCAGGAAATAAGGAATAGAATTAAGATTGCCGCCTCTCCCCATGATTCGGGTAATCCATTTTTAGGCTTTGTGCTTCCCCTCCATGCAATCCTAGGTTTTACTGTACAAAGAGTCTTCATTACCAGAGGGGCAACACTTCCACACTATTGGCTTTCACAGAATAAAAGATTTGACTACCACTTGGCCACATTGGACTCCTCATACTGATGGACCAGAAGAAGCTGGTCTCTACTGTCACTGTGATTTTCAATGAGCCCTGATTCCCCTCTTGCAGGGGTGGAGTAAAAATGGTGGCTACTGGCCTCTTTCTGACTTTGACAGGTTCAAACTTTAGCTGTTCTTAGGATTATACTTTAGCCAGCTGAATTTCCTAGTCAGTAGCTGGAGTGGGTGCCCAACCATCTCTTCCTCTCTAATTTTTGGGAAATGGGACTTCCCACTCCAGGCATGGTGTAGTTCCAAAGGTGGCTTGCACTGCCAGTGGAGGACGGGCACCTGCCTCTGCATCATGGAATGCTCCACTCACGCAACTAACTGCAGATGGGCAGTTTCCTCCTTCCATTCTTTCAAGGATGTTGCTGGTTGCTCTTCTTGTCTCTTGGTCTCCCCAAACAGGTGCTTTAGAGAGCTCTGTTTACATTACTAACTGCCCTGTAGGATGAGTTAACTCTTGGAACACCTTACTCAGCCGCTTGTCCCTATTCCCCCACTAATGTATTCTTTATCTCACCTATCTGTCTTTAATTCCCATGAGCTCTGTTAGTTTTCTATTCAGATTTTCAAATTTTTCTTTGTGATCACTCAGTGTCTTCTTTTATTTTATCTCCTTAGCCATATGTCTTTCAGCTCATTAATTTGGTTTTGGAAATTTGTATGAATCTCGGTTAGTTGTCTCAAAATCCTGTGTCTTATCTGGCGCTGTGATATATTCCTTTTCTTGGGCCATTTCTTCCCTTTTCTTAGTAGGGCTTGCAATTTTTGCTGATGTCTGGGCATCTGATTATAATGGTGAGTTTTCTCAGATGCTGAGTTTCTTTCTTTTTTATATTTTGTGGTGGGAAGCTGTATGTTAGAGCTGTTCTTTGATTCTTGGTTCAACTTATTCTGGTTCGTTAGGTTTGTCCCTGTTAGTTGCTCAAATATGGGCCCTGGACCCAGTAATGGGTTGTGGGCCCACTCGAAAGGCATTAGGGAGGCAGGATGGAAAGGCTGGAAAAAGCCTCTCTTACTTATTTAGTTTTTTAAAAAATGATTTTTTAAACCTTTATTAAGTAGTTTTACTGCGATATAGTCACACACTATATGATCTATCCAAAGCATATAATCTATGGCTTTTAGTATAATCACACTGTTGTGCATTCATCATGACAAAAAAAAAATTTAGAACAATTTCATTACTCCAAAAAAGAAACTCCATACCCCTCAACAGTCCTTCCCCAGCCCTATTTATTTACTTTTAATTTCCTCACATGTACTTCCTTAGTCTGCCAGCAGATAGGATATTTTGGCAGCCCTCTCAGTTCAAAGTTTGGTTCACTGAAACATGGACAGGATCAATGTGATGATAGATCCTGTCTGGAGGTTAAGAGCCTCGTAATTCAAACTTTCTCAGAGGCTTTTTCCAACCTTTGTTGGCAGGTCCCTCCCTTTTCCCAGGTAGGAAATATTTCCATTCCTCTCTGCATCCTCAACAACCAGTCCTGGTCAGTAGAGAGGGAAATTGAGAGGGTTAGTTCTCTTTAGTCCCTTGTGCTCCCAAGGCAAACAGTGGTGTGGCCCTATCCAGCCTGGAAAGGCTCGTGGGACAGGGCAGACCAAATTTGTGGGTCAAAAAGTGAGTCAGCCTGTGGTGGGAGGTGTGGGAGGTGGGCAACATGGGAATCCCAGTGGGTTCCGTGTAATATTTTGGGTAATCTAAGCACCTCTTGAAATATATGTATATATGTATATAAAAATAACATTTTTGTAAGCAAATACACATATATGCATATATATTTATATATCATTTTGCAAATGTTTGTATGTATTGTGAGAATTTTGATTTTTACCCATAATAAAAATTAAAAAAAAATTTAAAAAAGTGAGTCAGCCTTTGACTGCATACTTCCCCCTCCCATTTCCTGGGGGAAGTGGTTCCTTTGGTCCCCTTTATCTGTAGCCCCTGGCCCCTGTGCCTGGGGGAGGATGTCAGCAGCTGCAGCTGCAAGTTTTTGTTTGTTTGTTTGTTTTTAATGGATGTGCCAGGCATTGAACCCAGGACATCGTACAGGGGAAGCAGGTACTCAACCACTGAGGTACATTCTCTCCTTAGCTGCAGCTTTTAACTCACAGATTTTTCTCTGTGATTCTGTTCCTTTGCCTCTCTCTCTTCTGGGTGATGACCAGTCTTCCCTTCATGTCCTAAACTGTAGATCATTTTTTTTCTAGGCTGTTTCTGCCTGTCCTCTAGCAATTTTTCTGGAAGAGAAAAGAGTCCCATGTCTTTCTAGTCTGCCATCTTCCCACAAGTTCCCTGGATTATTTTTCAGATGTAATTCATTTTGGTTTTAGGAATGATGTGCAAATACAAATCGATCTTTCCTCACCAAATCCCTTTATTGAATAACTTGTTTTTCCTTAAGTTATTATAAATGTCTTCATTATTACAAATTAAATTTCATAATATTTCATTCTGTTTCTGGATGTTGTTTTCCTCTAATTATTGGTCTGACTAATCTTGTCTTAGCACTGAAATATCTCAATTCTGCACTTTTCTTAAATATTTTAATATCCTTAATAGTACTCACTGATTATATTTTGTATTAGATGTTTCCTATCTATTCTCATAAATTCATTCTCTAATAAACTTTCTTTTAAATAAATATTTTATTTTAGGATTGCTTTAGATTTACGTAAAAGTTACAAAGAAGTACAGTGAGTTTCCATATTCCCCAGCTTCTCTAAGTGTTAACATCTTACATTTCTCTGGTACATTTGTCACAATAAAGAATTCTATATTAGGACATAAACCAAATTCCAGACCTTATTTGGATTTTATGTGCTTTCCCTAAGTAGTCACAAGGCCTTTTCCTGTTCCAGGTTTACATCTAGTATTCTACATTATAATTAGTTGTCATGCTTCCTGAGTTCTCTTTTGTCTGTGAAAATTTTCCAGTCTTTTATGGGTTTTCATGATCTTGAGAGTTCTGAGGAGTACTGGTCAGATATGCCATAGAATACCTCTAAATTTGGATTTGTCCAATGCTTTTCTGATAGTTTGACTGAAGCTGTGGTTTTGGGGTAAAGTATAACAAAGTTGAAGTGTCTCTTTATCACAATATATCAGAAGTATATTATATCTGCATAACTTACTACAGGCAATTCTAATTCCAATTTTTCCAGTCTTGACCATTGGGTGTTTTTGAGGTTGGCTTCTGTGTCTCTTTGAACTCTCTCCATCTTTTGATTTATTGTGTGCTTCCTTACTTTTAGGCACTACAAAATCTTCCAGGCTCATCTTGTTTTCCCTTACCCAGTCCTATAATCAGCCATTTCTTCAAGGATCCCCGGTATCTTTTACTAGAGAATGATGTATAGAAGTGTGCTCGTTGCTACTTGGGTCTCATTGCTTCTAAGCTCTTATATGTTGGAACAAAATAAACAATGTAGCATTGGATTAATTACAAGGAATAAAGTAAATATCTACAACTCCATGCTGTGTACATAAATAATTGAATAATGAAATGAATGAGGGGGAGGACAAATCTTCCTTACAGATCATTCAAATAATTTATGTAGTTACTTCTCACTCAAAGAGGTGGAATTTAATCCTCCACCACCTTTAAAAAGGACTGCATTCAATGACTTATTTCCAAAAATAGAGTATGGTGTACAGGGCAGGAGAAAAAAGTAACTTTACTGTAAAGAAACCTGAAAAACACAGCCTTGGCCAGGTAATCATTTTAGAATTGCATCAGCAGGGTGTAACTCAGGTTAAGTCCCCACCCCTTTGGTGGGTTATATAAATGAATACTCACTCAAGAAGACACACAGAAGGCACAGGAAGAAAGAGAGCTCCACAGAGGTGGAAGAGGAGAGAATTTGGTCATTTAGGTCCTGCACTGTGACAGAAAGGAGAAGGCTCAAATAGTTAAAGCCCCAGGGAGAGCTGAGCCTTTGGCCTGATATTTTGCAGCTGAAGAGACCAGAGCCTGAACATCTGAGAAGGCCCAGAAAGAAATGAGACCTGCAGTCTGCAGCTGAGATTGGAAGAAACTGGGCCAAGGGAGCCTTAAGAGGAAAAGGAAGGCTGAACCCTCACAGAGATCTGTAACCATCTTGCTTCAACACATGGCAACAGACTTTGGTGAGAAAGTACCTCTTAAAGAACTTTCAGTCTGACTTTTTAGGTTCCTGTAACTATAAGCCTTTGACCCAAATAAATACCCTTTATAAAAGCAACAGATTTCTGGTACTTTGCATCAGCACCACTTTGGCTAATATACTCCTCAACCATATACGCTCTGTAGAGTGTATTTTGTGTGTATTCCACCTCTGGATGTTTTTAAACTTTTATTTTATAAGCATGCATACATAGTTTTAATTCAGTCTATGAAAATGTGATCACAAATATTGCATCAATTCTTTAATTTACTTTTCTTCTCAACAATGTTTTTGAAACTTCTAAATATTCTCACATAAAATCCAATTTATTAATTTTAATCACTGTATGTATTACACTGCCTTATAATGTTATTATTTATTTCTACTTTTTACAATTAATAAACACTTAGGATGTTTCCATATCCTCTTTCAAACAGTGCTGCAATGGGCACCATTGGGCATGTATCCTGTGTATGTGAAAGTTTTACTAGAATATACACAGAGAACTGAGTTTTCTGAGTTGTGCAGAATCTCATCTTCAGTTCCTTTAAAAATGATCATTAAAACTTATAACAGAACCTCTGGAGATAGTCTAGAATGTGGGTCCTAGAAACCATATTTTATAAATCTAGTTGAAAAACAGTTGGATTTTTTTTTCTCTCCAGAGAAATAGAAGGCTTGTTATGGAGAAGAAATGACAGCACCTTCAACTATCTGAAGAACCAGCATGTTGAATAGAGTTAAATTTTTTTCCTATGAACTGCAGTTGGCAGAATCATTTGAATACTCTAATATACTAAACTATCTTGGAAATTAGTGGTATATTTCTGATTGGAAGAAACCACTCTGAAGGTAGGCGATCATTTGGAAAGTTGTGTGATTGTTTTTTGACAGAATGTTGTGGACTCAAAAAATTAATTAACCAGGAGTCTGAGTGGAAATAAAATAATCTTTTATATTCAGATGTACTAATCAGTTGGTTAAAAAATTTTTGTTTTCCTTTTCTGTCCCCAGGAAAAAAATATCTTGTAAAATATTATTACCCCCACTGCAGGGTGACTTCAGAGATATCTAAAGGGTGACTTCTCACTTCTATAATGAGGTCAGTTCCCTGGCATTAGGATAGAAGGCTTTGGCTTTATATTGTTTTACCTTGGGACAATGACGTGAGGAGCTTACTTTACCTCAGTTTAGTGCAGGAGACGGTTAAAATGCATACATCAAGAGTATATTTCAAATATTTTCAGTATGAAGACTCAAAGGTAAATGAGGGGGGAATTTAGAAAAGTTAGAGAAAATAAGGTCTAAGAAAATTACCACAGTGTGTAAATATTATAAATAAATTTTGAACATATTTGCTTGGAATAGAGAAAGAAAGAGCAAACTGTCTTTTGGCTACAAACTTGATAACTAGAAGGAAGCAAGGGGGAGGTCAGTTTTTGCCTCACTTAAATTGGAAACACCATCTGGAAGAGGTTTAGGGATATGCCTGATTGGTTTATGATAGGAATACAATGACAGAAGGAAGTATGTTACAACCTTTATATGTCCCTTCTTTGTTCATTTTTATGCTTTCTATTTCAAGGTTTTAGACATTTGTAAAAAATATTTCTACTATCAAAATTTGGTTGGAATGAAGAAAGAAGTAGCTACATTTAGTAGGTTAATGGCAATACGATACCCTTGATTCCTTTTTGCTTCTAGGATTATAGGGAATCAAGTATTAAAATGTTTTCTAAAAGTAAAATAAAATTATGTATGCTTACAGTTTCTGAGTTCTATTGACACATTTTAGAGATGGACATTGGTAAGATTAAATTCCCAGCTATTAAACTTGATCTTAACTCAAGAGGGTATATTTTGTGACTGAAAACTTTTATCTTTTAGATACCGTGACAATGAAAGAATAAATGATTCATTAAAACAAAAACCATTGGATGTTCTGAGCTTAGTCCAAGGAATTCTGATTACCCTTTCCAAACTCTACTTGGTCCCACTACATAACTGCTACTGAACTTAGAATTTAAGCCATGAAAAAAGTCTGGGGGGATAATCTAGTTCTATTTTCTAAGCTGGTAAGTGGAAAAATATTATTCATTTTTACTAGAATGTGCCTGCCTCAATTATTAAGAAGAAAATAAATTATAACAATCTGATCTGTAACACTTGTTTTAATAGATTGTGGGAAAGTTAATGTGCAAAGGATTTTTCTAGTTATTTCCTTTATTTTGCAAAATGAAAACTGACAATCTTAATATTCATTAGATATTGGGAAGATGAATGTTGTATGAAATTAGAAAATTTTCAGAAAAATTATTTTTTTATATAAGATAAGACAATCTGCACAATTTCTAACATGATGTAAAACCTCATTTCCTCCCTCCTTCTCTCTCTTTGTCTCTCTCTCCCATTCTCCTTCCCTCCATCCCTCCTTCCTTTTCAAAAGTAAGGAACATAGAATATTAAAGTTAAGGGGGACAATCCCTCTTTTTTGTTTTTGTTTTGTTTTGTTTTTTTGAAGAGAAACCGACTGCCTAGGAGCATGTGTGATTTCCTAAAATTTGTAAAGCTATTTATTGAGAAGGAGAAATATAAACAAAGTTTCCTAAATACCAGGCTAATGTTCTCTCTACAGGCCATGATGTAATTGGACAACATTCTTTGAAATGGACATCAGGCTTTTATAAAGACTGTATTTTAGAATAATGAAATTAAGAGCCACTGTCTGTGTACCTCATCATGGAGAAAGTATACTCCATATAAACCGCCTACCTTGAGAATCCTGTCACTACTATGGTAAAATCCATTATGTTATTACATTATAAAATGTTTGACTCAATTAAAATGATCATGCATATCACATCCCTGAGAAGGAGGGAAACATTTATCAGTATAGAAAGATAATTATTTTATTAAGTATAAAGCTACTCTTGCTTGGCCTAGTAAGATTTGTGCAGGGTATGAAGGAAAATGAAAATAAATCATATTTTCTAAATGAGCAAGTGTTATTAGTAAATGATCTTTGATGGCATGTTATAGTACTATTTGCTTTATCAAGAGTCCCTAGCTCAGTGCCCTGAGTAAAGTAGGCATTTAAAACCTTCAGAGTGAATGAATACTTGGTTTATATTGGAAAGAAAGTTCTGTAGCTCAACACCTTTGTCTAAAATTCTAAAAAATGGAGGTCTTGACTTAAGAGAATTGCTCAATTTCCCCAAGCTCATCAGTGATAGAAGGGGGAATAATCACATTTCTCTTTTACTCTTCAGACAAGATTTACCTTGGAGCTAAGAAATGAGGAATATACCTCCTGTAATACCCATAAACCCTTTTGCATAAGGAAAAAATCCTCAAAGATGGAATTAAATTCTCATCTGTTAAGATAATCTCAGTGTTTTAGAATGCAAAATATAAAATTATCTTTTTATTAATGCTGTATTCTGGAGGAGATATTTTTTAAATTTATCAATTCTCAAACTGTCTTACTAGCAATGAGAAAGGAATTTCAGGTTTTAGAGCAGAGTGAGGTCTTTAGAACACAGGAAGGCAAGGAAAGAAGCTTTCTTCTTTTCTGGGCACCCCATGAGGCCAGTAAAAACCGCCAACCACATCAGGAGTCAGAATATGAGCAGCTCGTCAAAAGCCCATGACCCCTTTCTGTCCTTTCTTACCTTCAAGGATAACCATGAAACTGGCTCCTCATATCATAAGATTAATTTTGCTTGACTTTGAACTTTATTGAAAGAGAATCATACAGCATGAACTTTTTTGTGTCTAATAACTGTCACTCAGCATTAATTTTGTGAAATTTTCTTCCTCTCTGGTAGCAGTGCACAATTTATCTTTCATTAAGAATTACTGATTGGTTTAGTAAACAAAAATGACAGAATGTGTTTCTGTAGATTCTGAGACTGGATTTCTGTGATGTCAAAACAAGTTTTCAATATTCCGTTTCATTTGTAAATTAGTTGATTTTAACTTATTAGTCTCAGGTAACTGAATGATCAATTGGTTGAAATTTTTCCCACTATCCCATGACCAACTTCCCCCTCTTTCTTGAAGTGTCCCATTTGGCTATATTTGCTTCATTTTGATTGGCTAGGTGCTATCTTTATAATATTAAGAATGCTAGAAAATGTAGATAAAGATTTGAGTAGAAATTAGATTCTCTAAGGACCAAGGTGAATTGGGAAACCAAACCTAAGTTCACTGCTTTGATTGATCTCTGTTGCTGTTTTATGCAGGTAGCTGAAGAGAAAACACTTCCAGACATGGTGAATGAGTCAAATGTTTCTTGGGTGACAGAATTTGTGTTGCTGGGACTCTCTAGTTCTAAGGAGCTCCAACCAGTCTTGCTTGTCATATTTTTACTACTTTACATGGGAATCCTGCCCGGCAACCTTCTCATCATCTTCACTGTGACCTCAGATCCTCACCTTCATACCCCCACGTACTTTCTGCTTGCAAACCTCTCTTTTACAGATATATGTGTTGCCTCCTTTGCTACCCCAAAAATACTTGCTGACTTTCTGGCAGAGCAAAAGACTATTTCTTTTGAAGCCTGCCTGGCTCAGATTTTTTGTGTCTATCTCTGCTGGTGGTAAAATGGTGCTCCTTGTATCCATGGTCTGTGACCATTATGTTGCCATTTGCAAACCGCTCCTCTACATGACGATCATAAGCCACCGTGTGTGTTTTTCTGGTCCTCATACCATGGGGTGTAGGCTTCATCCATACTGTTAGTCTGCTGGCTTTTACTGTTAACTGGCTTTTTTGTGGACCTAATCAGGTTGATAGCTTTATCTATGACCTCCCATTAGTGACCAAGCTGGCCTGCATAGACAATTATGTTATTAGCCTACTAATAGTTACAGACAGTGGCTTTCTTTCTTTGAGTTTCTTCTTCCTCCTGGTCATCTCCTACACTGTGATACTTACCTCAGTTAGTAAACACTCTTTTGCCAGCATGGCAAAGGCCCACTCCACGTTGACTGCCCTCATCACTGTGGTCACATTATTCTTTAGTTTATGCATCTTCATCTATGTGTGGCCCTTCAGTGGTTATTCAGTTGACAAGGTCCTTGCTGTGTTCTACACCATCTTTACTCCCATTTTAAACCCAGTTATCTACACTCTAGGGAATAAAGAGATGAAGACAGCTATGTTAAAACTGAAGAGCAGGTATCTGAAGCCTGGTCAGTTTTCTACAATCATATGACATGTTCTTTTCCTGGAAGTAAAGTGAACTTACAACTCTCTTACCACTTTAATTCTGTCTTTTTACATTTTTATAAAAGGAATCACTGTCATAGTGGGGAGGGTTAATTGAATAATTTGAATGAGTCATGATGACAATAAAAAGTCACAAAATATACATTAGAAATTTTAATATTCTCCTTTTACATTGAATGCTTTCTTCATTTTTGTTTCTGTTTCCTCCAGATATTCTTTGTTTAGAAACTTTTTAAGAGATACTTTTCTTTATATTGGCTTTGAAGAAGACAGGAAAATTCCTTAACTTACAAATGTTAAGGAAATTGTGCCCTTTCGTCTCAAAAAACAAATGTGGACATCCAGTATGGAATGAGAATAGGTATTTATATCTATACTGCAGTGGTAATAGAAATATTTCCATATATAATATATGATATATGCCATATATGGTATATGATGAACCTATTTAAGAGTGCATTTAGCATTGAATTTTGTAGCTGAGGGCACTTGAAGATTATTCTGAGATTTTAATGGTGTCAAAATAGAGTAAAATGTAATGGGAAAAGGCTTTTACATTCATTATATTGTTTTCACATATTCCTGTTCAATAAGGGTACTTAATAAATATTGGGGATGGATAAAAACTTATTGCATAATTCTACCTACTAATGTGTTTTGTATTTAGTTATACTCTTTTCTGTTTAAGAACAATAAAATTATCTGGGTTTTTCACTAATGATTTTTTCATGAAGATTGGTTACTGAAGCCTATTATAAAACATCCTCTCTCCCTCTAGTTCTTCATGATCCCTATACATTCAGAGAGGGTAGAGTTCCAATTTGATATCTGATAGAAACAATCATTTTTTCTACATAGGCTTTTATTTAGGTAAAATGCTATTTTAAAAAATGCCTCATACAGGCCCAGATGATGACAGAACCCTATTACAAGACCTTTTGTAACAGAAATGAAATTATCCTTCTATGATCATTTATCAGAACCTGATTTCTTAGGATTCCCCACTGCATGTTTAGACTTTCCCTGTTTTATTGAATTCATGGCTTTTCCTATAATTTTCTACTGCATTTTGGTTTCATAATCTGGTATAATACTAACTGGCTCTTTTCTAGACTCCAACATTTAGAATATCCTAATGGGATTCTCTAATCCTATTATTGAAAAAAATTCATTTTCTGAGCTAAAGAGTACCAAGTTGTTCAGCACATAGAAATAACAAAGTAAATGTAATAGTCATAATCATCTAAGTATATTTATATAGTCAAATTTTTCCAATAATACATATATCCCAGAATTATGTATTTTGTACACATTTAGAATGTATGTATTCATTTAATGATATATCATTGTGATAGTACTGTTAATTACAATTTAATTACTAATAATTCACCATAAGTAATATAGTAAGGGTTTTACATGCATTATTTCTTTCAAGTTTTAAAACATCTGCATGACATGTTTTTTCTACTCATTTTATACACGATATAAATAAGGTTAAGAAAGGTTAAGGAATTGAGCAACTTCATAATACTACAAAATGAAACATTTTCATATTATAATATGAACTTTTTTTCATATTCAGGTTTTTGTTTCATTGGATTTTTGGTGTCTTGTTGGCCTAGATATACACACTTATAGAATGGACTACTGCTCAGTGTGAACTAGGTTGTGACACTTGCAGAAAATCTGATGCTTGGTTTACCTTGTCAAACAGTTCTCTTATTAATAATATGGAAAAGGCTTAGACCCATTATCAGCAACAAATTTAGAATATGGACTCAAGAGTCTTTTAAAATCCTTGGAAAATTTTCCATACAGTAGGGGCACAGGCGACTGTTGTAAAGCATTATTGTAAATTCAAATGGCAAAAAACTAAGAAAAACAGAAAAAAAGTCACAGCAATATGCCATTGTTAAGGACACACACACAAGAGGAAGAATCTAAGGACTTGTGAATATGATGAAAATAGATTAGCCTCAGAATTGTTTTATATTTTTAGTGGGTCCTATTTAATTTGATGATGGTCTTAATCCCAAGCTTATTAACAGTGAACAGGTGTCAGGTACTTTTTAATTTCCTGTTCTATGTCCTTCACATTCACTAACTTATTGAATCTTCTGAAGAAGTACACACCTGTTTTTACTGAGCAGGTGACTGGAGCACAGAGAGATAAACAACTTGCCAAGAGTCACACAGAGAGTGGTGGCAGAGCAAGTATGTGACCCCAGGCAGTCTGGTTGCTAAGGGTATTCTTTTTTTTCCCCAAGGGTGTTCTTAACCAATATTCTTTTCTGCCTCTAATTTTGTAGTGTGAGTCTGAGGAAACAGGTAACTACAGAATATAACCTAATATTTACCTCTATGGACAGAACTTTTGGCAGGACAGGAGTCATTTTAGATATGCAAACACATTTTATTTTTCTTACCTACTTTGAGGCTTTTCATAGGAATGGACAATGGAGCATCAGAAGTTGTGTTCTTAGAGGTCGCATTTACATTTTCTACATTTAAGCAACACAATCTTGGAATAAATTCATTTTGTTCTCTTTCTCACCTGGTGCATAAAACATATACATAAACACAGTAAAATTTTATTGAGCATATGTTATATGTGAAGCATTGTCCTTGAGGTCATCTACACTTCTGTGAATTTAACAAGCTAGACCTGTTTGCATGAATAAGTGACTGTGAAAAATTTTCAGTAATTTCCATACAGTCACTATTTAGACTCATATATGGTTCTGATGAACATATTCCTTATTTTGTTTTATTATTTTATTTTATTATTATTTTTACAACACTGCTGTAATGTAAAATAATATTCTTATCCAGTGGGCCATATAAAAATAAACTGGGCCAGATTTGGTCCATAGAGTTGTAATTTGCCAGTTCCTTTCATAGCCAATAATTCTGGTTGTGGGCACAGAAAGGAAACAAGCCATCAAACAAGGAAATTAATAAACATTATGGAAGTTGCATCAATTACACATGGTTGAATAATTGAAAGGATCCAGAGATTCATGTAACGGTTTAATAAAAATAAATACAGTATGAAAATGAAAGTACATCATGAGAGAGTAGAGGCACATGTTAGGGTCTGAGACTTCCAAACACAGATCCCAGGGTCTTTTCTCAATGGCACAGGCTTGGGAATCACCCAAATACACTCAACATACCTTGATCTTTGGGGAGCTGTCTTAGTTTGCAAGAGCTGATATGACAAATACCCCCAATTAGGTTAGCTTAAAATCCTAGAATTTATAATATCAATCTTTGGAGCCAAGAAGTCTTAAATCAAGTTGTCGGCAAGTCCATGGCTTGAGTATTTTTTTCTCCCAAGTACTATTCCTTAAAACATGTGTCTTTATCAACTGCCTACTTATGTAATAAAAAATGTATTGAGACAGTCAACTCACAAAAAGAAATTTGGTGAAAAAACAAATTAGATTTATTTATAAAATAAGTTTCCTTCAATGTTCATATTTGATGAAAAGACTTACCTTGAAAGCAGGTGTCCTTCCTCAATTTTTCAGATATTTAAAAGGCTGTTAATTCTGTTGGCCAGATGGTAAGCTTCTATATTCATAAATTTTGAATTCCTTGTAATGAGGGATTTAAAATATTTATAAAGACACTGCCATCTAAAAATTTCCTCAAATCTCTAAAGAGTGTCTTGGTTCTGATATACAGTATTATCCTTTATGTTTAAAAGGATGATCTGGACATGAGAAGCAACTAGTTAATACATAAGAAGGCCCTACTTAGCTATTTCATATGTGTTTACAATTGACTAAAAAATGTGTTTAGGTCAGCAAATAATATAGCTTTGCTCCTTTTAGTGCAAGAAACTGCAGGCTAGATTAGTAGTAGTTCAACATCTAAACAGTCATAAAATAGGCATTGTGCACATTTAAATTTCTTTAAACTATAAAATAATTACAATTTTTTTTTAACTTATTCATTGTGACAGTATTACTAAGCCGGTAAGAATGGGAATATTTTGTTATACTGTGTTTTGTGAAAACTGCTTTATATAGTATTTTCATATGTTTTGTTTGACACAGATCACATTTAGTTTGAAAGTAAGAGGTTTGTTTTAGAACTAAAGGCAATTTAATGAATCAGAATTGTGGTCAAGAAAAGATACTTATCCAAAATGTGTTCATCAATTGTAACAAATGTACCCTCACTAATGACGGGTGTTGTTAATGTGGGAAAGAGTGGGAGGGGAAGGAAGCATGGCATTTATGTAATCTAAATATCTTTTAAAAAACTTAAAAAGTATCTAAAAATGTAAATGAAATCACACTTAAAATAAACTGTCTCTGACAACCCTGCCCCTAAATATATATATATGTTCACTGATGGAAGTCCTCTGTCACATGGTTATGTCTCCCTTGTGGCATCTCTGACTTCTGGCTTCTATCAGGTTCTGCTTTGTATGGAATTCCAGCATCTTCTGATTAACTGAGTTTAAATTCCTCTTTATAAGGCCTGCATTCATTTGGACTAAGACCTATCATGATTCATGTTGGCCACAACTTTAATAATAATGACAAGTTAAAAAGGTCCATGTACAAATGGGTTCACAGCAACAGTGATGCAGATTAAGAATAGATCATGTCTTTTGCAGGGTAAATGATTCGATCCCCAATAAAAGCCAAAAAAGTCCTTTGTTGTGGGATCATTTGTACCTCACTAGTACTTGGCTGTATAACTAAGTAAACCAAGGCAAACCATCAATTTACACATTTCTAATAATCAAGGTAGACAGCATGGTTAAATGCTACAGGTTGAATTACACTTTAAACAGTACATTATATATAACTGGCTACAACTTCTCTTTCCTCTCTCAGCCAGAAGTCAGTACCATACTTCCACACTTCCCTGAGAATAAGCAATGAGTTACCACATACCACCTGCAGATTAACCATTCTTTTCACACAAGTATATAGCACATGGAACTAAAATAAATTCAGATAAGGAGAAAAAGCATGGGGATGGCTATTTTAGATAAGTTAATCAGGAAGTTCTCTCTGAGGAAGTGAGCTTTACGCAAAGATCTCAAATGAAGTGAAAGAGTGAACCATAGGAGGCTCAAAGGCAGAGAGGGCAAGATAAAACAAAAGTCAGCAGGGTATGAGTCTGGAGTGTTCCTGAAACAAAAAGAAGATTCGTGGTGTTAGAGTAGCGTGTGTGAGGTTCTAAATGAAGGAAGATGAACGTGGAAAGGTCTGTGGGTCTAGACAGCATTGATTAAGGTAAGATCTCTCAAAATTTTATGTCAAAGAGATCTTGAAAATGATTTTCATGTCTGCAAGCAAAAATCCAGGAAACCTTCATTCTACAAAAAAAAAAAAAAGCTATAGCCTCAATAGAAAAAAAAACTCAAACATGGGCTTGAAGGAAGTAAAAAAATATGTCTCTATGACACCCCTCAGAAAAGAAAAGTAAAAGCATTCAAATGAATAAAAATATAAATAATATATTTATAAAAACCAAAGTCAGGATACGTAACAAAGAAAAGGTCTGTCAGGAGCAAATGGAGATAACTTTAAAGCAAGTGTAATTATTGGCAATAAAATAAAAAAGTTTGAGCATAAATGAAAGCTGTAAGTTAGTAGTAGAACTCAAGAAGGCAAGATTACTCCACAGAATCCATGAAGAGTTCAGTAGTACTCTTAGTTTTGTAACCCTGGCTTCTTGGGGAAAAAAAAAAAATTGAAGATCCTTATAGGAGGAAATCCAAGTTTAAAAAAAATTTCAGGATTCCAACAGATTAAAATTTTTCTTTAATCATGGATTCCTAGTGTACTAGTTTATTATTGGTGCTGTAGCATATTATCACAAGCTTAGTGGCTTACAACAATCCTAATTTATAGTTTGGGTTCCAGAAGTCTAAAATCAAGGTGTTTGTAGGTAGTATTCACTTGGAGGGTTCAGGGGAGAAATTCTTACCTTACCTTTTTCAGAGTCTCAAGGATTTATGTCTTCCTTGGCTTGTGGCCCCTTCCTCATATCACTTCAACTTCTTCACTTGATCATCACATTTCCTATTATTAACTGTGATCCTTCTGGCTCCCTCTTATAAGGACTCTTGTGATTACATTGTACTCTAATGGATAGTTCAGTTTAATATTCCCATCTCAAGATTTTTAACTTAATCACATCTGCAAAGTCTTCTTCACCACATAAGGTAATGGGAGGACATCATATATTTTGGGGGCATTATCTTTCTGCCATTCCTGGTAGTATAGATAATATTGGTTACTTAAATCTGAGTCGTTCCACACATCTTCAAAACAATATAGATCAACAGGAAGAGCAATGAAATAAATCTTAATGTTTTCCTACATATAATTAGAAAATACTAAAGTGATTGCCACCAATTCCAACTTAAATATACTGGATGAAATTAATATTTGAAACCAGCAAGGACAGGACAGATCTGGAAATCACTCTGCAGCTGAGAAACAGGTAGGAGTTTATGGAAATGGGAATGTGCAGTGAGAGTTCAGTGATGGTGGAAAGCTTGTAATATCAGTTGTGTACTGACAAAAGGAGAGTGCCCACCCAAGTGGAGAAAACAAAGAGAGAGAACTCTGCAACCCTTGTATCAGAGCCCTGGCTACAAGGATCAAAATAACATACTTCTAAAGTGTGTCATGAAAAAGGTGGCAGGTTTGGAAGGCCTTGTGTATTAGACAAAGCGGTGCTGATGCAAAAACCAGAAATCAGTGGACTTTCATAAAAGGTTATTTATTTGGGGTAGAAGCTTAAGTTTCTTCCCTCACCATGTGAGTCCATTGCCATGTGTTGGGGCAAGATGGCTGCCGATGTCTGCCAAGAGTTCAGGCTTCTTGGGTTCCTCTCTTCCTGGGGTTCCGTTTCTCTCCCGGCTCAGCTCCTCTCTTTCCTCCACAAGGTCAGCTGTAGACCATGAGGCTTTCTAGGCTTTGCCTTTCTCCACAAGGCCAGCTGTGAACTGTCAGATGAATGGCTCATCTCTTTTCCTGGGGCCTTCTCTCCTTCCTCATGACCAAGCTCTTTCTGTGTGCTTGATTCCCCGGACTCCAGCATTAAAACTCAGCTTTATATCTCCAACTCAAAAACTCCAGCCCTGTCCTTTGCCATGTCTTTTATCTTTGATTACCTACCCACGAATGGGTAGGGCTCAACACACTACTGACATGGCTCAAATCAAAGCCCTAATCACAACTTAATCATGCCCAGATGAACAGACCAATTTACAAAGATAATCCAATATCTATTTTTGGAATTCATAATTATATCAAACTACGAAACTGCTACACCTAGTATTCTATTTTTTTATTTTTTTATTTTAAAGAAGCTTTAGATTACATAAATGCTATATAAAAAAAATATAAGGAATTCCCATATGCCCCCCTCTATCCCCCTCCCACACTTTCTCACAATAACAACACCCTTCATTAGTGTGGTACATTTGTTACAATTGATGAGCCCATATTGAAGCACTGCTACTAACCGTGGACTAAAGTTTACATGGTAGTTTACATTCTGTCCTGCACAATTTTGTAAGTTATGACAAAATATACAATGGCCTGTATCCATCACTGCAATGCCATGCAGGACAAATTCAATATGCCCTAAATGCCCCCATATTACACCTATTTTTCCCTCTCCCAACACTCAGAACCTCTGTTGGCCACTGACTTTATATCAATGATAAGAGTTTTTCCATTGCTAGAATAATAATAAGTCTGTAGTAGAATAATAATAATAAGTCTACCCCAATCCTGAGGATTTTGGGATGGTGATGCCCACTCTGCTTCTGTTTGAGAGGGAACTTACATCCCATGGGGCAAATGGATGGCGCTATCTTGCTTGCAGTTGCAGATACTCTCTATTCCTTGGGATCTTGTATTCTATTTAATAAAAGAACTGTACTTCATTGTACCAACAGAAGATGATGCCTGTGTTAGTTTGAATGATATATCCCAATTTAGACATTCTTAATCTTAATACATATCCTTGTAAGTATGATGAACCCACTATAGATAGGATCTTTTCAAGATGCTTTTTTAGTTAAAATGTGGCCCAACCAAATGAGGGTGGGCCTTAATATGGATTATTGGTGTCCTTTATAAGCAGAAGAAATTCAGACATAGTTGGAGACATAGTTGGAGACCATATGTACAATTGTTAAACTATATTCTAGATTCTAACTCTATGAGTTTCCTTCTTCTAATATTTTCACATCAGTGACATGATACAATAATTGTCCTTTTATGCCTGTCTTACTTCCACAAGGAGGACCTGGAAGTTAGAAGTCAATGGAAACCAGAAGACAAAGAGAAGACATTGTTATAAGACAGGAAAGCCAAAGAAACCAAGGATTGTCACCAGAACACTACCGATTAGGAGGAAGAAAGCCTTCTGGCCAATGCCTAGATTTAGACTTCTGGCCTCTCAAGCCATGAGCCAATAAATTCCTATTGTTTAAGCCAACTCTTGTGTGCATTTGTTACAGCAGCCCTTCAAAATAAGCTAAAACATAATTAAACCTCAAAACTCCTCATTAGTTCATAGAATCAACTTTTATTGCTGATAGGAAAATTTATACCAATCTTCTAATAAATAGAAAAATGTACTCAACTGTCCTGGTTTGCCAAAGGGCTGCTGATGCAAAGTACCAGAAATCGGTTGACTTTTATAAAAGGAATTATTTGGGGTAAAAGCTTGCAGTTCCAAGGCCATGAAAAGTCCAAACCAAGGCAACATCAGAGATGCTTTCTCACCAAAGTCAGCTTCTGTTTATCCTGGCATGTTGCCATGTGGTGAAGCAAGATGGTTGACCATTTCCGCCCAGGTGTCAGTCTCCCCCTCCAGGCTCACCCTTTCCACTTAGGGGTTTGTGCTTAAGTGATCCTGTATTCCTCTCTTTCCTGGCATAGGGCTTCTTTCTGGACCTTCTATATCAGTCTTGGCTGTTCTGCTCTCTTCCTAATTTCATCTGTAAGTTATCAGGCAAATTGCTCATCTCTCCCTGGGGCCTCAGCTCTTTGAGCCATTCTGTCACATGCATGATCAAAAATGGCAGAGCTCTCTCTTTCTGTGTCTGTCTGACAGAGTGTCCACTTTTATCAGACCCAACAAGGGGGTGGGGACTCAACCTGAGTCCCACCTCACTGACATAGTCCAAAAAAAGCCCTACAGCAATTTTAACAGGTAATCTTATCAAAGGCCCCTCAGCTGAATTTAATATAATCAAAGGATATCACACCCAGAGAAATAGATTAGTTTATAAACATAATATTCTTTATTTGGGATTCATAAAATAATCTCAAACTGCCACACCAATTTTCATACAATGACAGTAAAAGAAGATTAATAAGAATCCAAGTATCTTACATGAACCATCAGTATAAAAAAAAAATTAACGATATAAAAATATCAGGGGAAGGCAAACAGCCACTCAGGCTTGGGGTGTTTCTGTGGTGTGGAGCCCTTCCTTGGAGAGTGAAATCCAAGGCAAGCCTTGGGCCTTGGCCTCTGCTGCTGACCATAGGGCGACCTGCCTCAGGGCATTGCTCTACTGGGCCTCTGGGCTCATGCGCTGCCTGCACATTGGTTCCTGGATTAAGAAGTGAGCTGATGGGGCAGCCAGTGAGGGGCATCCGGAGATTGGCACAGCAGATAATACTAGTCCCAAATTTGTCATCCATATGCTGGTTTCACTTCTGAGGCAAGAAAATGCAAAAGACATTTGTGTGATCAAGATTCCTTCAGAGATGAACTATAAAGATTACTTTGTGGTTGGGAGTGGAAGCTCCACCCTACACTTACTTGCCATGGCCCACTACATTGTGAAAATATATGAATACCTAAAATTAAAGTGAGCCTCATGTTAAGATTGAAGGGAAGGGCACTGATGACTAGCTTTGTGTGGACTTTGATGGTGTGGGCCCTGAAACCACTGCTGCCAAGAGAGCAAAACCAAGGCTAGCATCCATGCTGGTCCCTCAGGGATCTGCCAGAGCAAACCACAGAAGCAAGTCAAAGAAAAACCTAATTAAATTAGAAGACAGCATGGTGATTCATTTGATGCTTCCAGAAACCAGAGAAACCTATGAATTAGAGAAATTATGGACCCTGCATTCTTATGATGACCAGTTAGCCCAGACACCACTTGAGACATTATCTGAAGAGTTCATTCTTGGTATAGAAGACAACATCTTATCCCTGACTTCAGTGGACTTCAAGTGTGAATACATGATGTGAACTGAAAAAAAATCAGAAATCTCAATATTAAAAACTTAGACTAGAAATGGACAAATAACTACAAGATGTGAAAATCAATGATATTAGTCAATAAAGGGATAGATTTTACTTTAATTTAAATAAATACTTCTGAGATAAGTATAAAAACAGCCACAGAACATAAACAATAAAGGAAGGTGTGAAAGATCAGAGAAAAAAGTGATGAGCATAGAATCAGACAAGGAATATCCAAAATGTACATATTTGTAGTCTCTGCAAGAAAAAGTATGGGAATGTGAGACAATTATTAGAAATAATATTTAAAATTATAAAGCAAGAAACTGTAAGAATAAAAAAAATACATATTTACATTTTGAAAGAACTAAATTTTGACCTGAGAAAGTTGTCTATGGAGAGTCAACTCTAAAATATATCGTAATAAACAATATTAGACTTTAAAGATAAAGGAATACAAATATTGGATCTACAGGCAAAAGTGCTATGCTGTAATACTTTTAAAGAAAAATATGACCAACAGAAACATTGAGCTAATGATATGAATGTAATATGTTCAATTATAAAATTAATTCTAAAGGGAGAGGATAGTTGGAATAATTCTGTATAAATTTAGATTCTGTTAAATTATTGTAAACAATCAAAACAATGGACAACATAGGGAGAAAGAAAAATGAAAGTGGAGAAAACTGATTACGACTTCTACAATATGTGATAGCTAAAGATATCATTTAAAAGTAAAGCAGTAAAGTATTGAATCCTTTGTGAGACATAAGTGATGAAGGTAGATAATTACTAGAACAAAAACATAAACTTCCTAAATACCAATATAATAACTACAATCTTCATCCACCACCGAAATCACTGTTATACATTCTCTAGATTATTCTGTAGTTCCTTTCAATTGAGATTTTCCTTGACAGGCTACCCCTTTCAGCCACAATCACATTTATAAATCAGCATTGTTAGTTATACTCACTATAATGTGTTACTATCAACTCTCTTCATTTCCACAATTTTACAATTAACCTTATTTATATTAAAAGTGCTACATACATTAAGCATCAGCCCCCATTCTCAACTCACATTCTATTTCCTAGTAACCTATACTATACAGTTTATCTCCATGAGTTTACTCATTGTGTTTAGTTCATATTAGTGAGCTCATGTAGTATTTTCCTTTTGTGTCTGGCTTTTTTCACTCAACCCAACTATCCTCTGGATTCTTCCATGTTATCATATACATCCCAATTTCATTTTGTCTTACAGCTGAATAGTATTCCTTTGTATGTATTTGCCACATTTTGTTTATCCATTTATCAATCGATGGGCAATTGGGCTGTTTCCATATTTTAGCAATTTTGAATAATGCTGCCATGAACATCAGTGTGCAAATGTCAGTTCACATCATTGACTTCAGTTTTGTTGAATATATACCTAGTAATGGTTTTGCTGGATCATATGGCAGATCTATATTCTGCTTCTTGAGGTACTGTAAACTGTATCCCCCAGAGGCTGCACCATTCTACATTCCCACCAACAGTTAAGGACTGTTCCTGTTTCTACACATCCTTTCCAGCACTTGTAGTTTTCTGTTTTTTTTTTTTTTAAATAATGGCCATTCTATAAGGTATTAAATAGTATCTTATTGTAGTTTTGATCTGCATTTCCCTAATAGCTAGTGATGTTGAGCAATTTCTCATGTGTGTTTTGGTTTGTATTTCCTCTTTGGAGAAATGTCTATTCAAGTCTTTTTCCCATTTTTAAATTAGGCTGCTTGTCTTTTTATAGATGTGTGATCTCTTTATATAACATGGATATCAAACCTTTGTGGGATATGTGGTTTCCAAATATTTTCTCTCAGTGAAGAGGCTGCCCTTTTACTTTCTTGACAACTTCTTTGGAAGAACAAATGTGTTTAATTTTGAGACGATTGCAGTTATTTATTTTTTCTTTTGTTACTCATACTTTGGGTGTAAGGTTTAAGAAACTACTGCCTATCACAAACTTGAAGATGTTTTCCTACATTCTCTTCTAGGAATTTTATGGTTGTAGGTTTTATATTTAGGTCCTTGATCCAATCTGAGTACATTTTTGTATAAGGTCTCATATAAGGTACGTTTCTTTCTTTTGGACTGGATTTCCAGTTCTCCCAGCAGCATTTGTTGAATAGACGGTTCTGCCCCTCCTGGGTAGGCTTGACAGCCTTGTCAAAAACCACTTGACCATAGATGTGAGGATCTAGTTCTGAGTTCTCGATTCAGTTCCATTGGTCAATCTGTCAGTCTTTATGCCAATTCCATGCTCTTTTTTTTTTTTTCCTCTTTTTTACCACAGCAGATAAGTAATATGATTTAATGTCAGGAAGTGAGAGTCCCCAAACTTCGTTTTTCTTTTTAAATACATTTTTGGCTATTCAGGGCCCCCTGCCTTTCCAAATAAAGTTGAGAATTAGCTTTTCCATTTCTGCAAAAAAGGATGCTGGGATTTTTGTTGGGATTGCATTGAATCTGTAAATCGATTTGGGTAGAATTGACATTTTAATGCTATTTAATCTTGAAGTCCATGAACACGGAATGTCCTTCCATTTATTCAAGTCTTCTTTTTTTTTTTTAGCAATGTTTTGTAGTTTTCTGAACACAAGTCCTTTATGTCCTTGGTTAAGTTTGTTCCTAAATATTTGATTCTTTTAATCACTGTTATAAATGGAATTTTTTTTGCTCCTCACAGTGCTTATCACTATATAGAAACACTACTGATTTTTGGGTATAAATCTTGTATCCTGCCAATTTGCTGATCTTGTCTGATAGTTCTAGTAGCTTTATTGTGAATTTTTCAGGATTTTCCTGGTATATGGTCATTTCATCAGGAAATAGTGAAATTTTTACTTCTTCCTTTCCTGCTGGGGTGCCTTTTATTTCTTTATCTAGCCTAATTGCTCTAGCTAGAACATCTGGCATGATATTGAAAGACAGTGCTGACAGTGAGCATCCTTGCCTTGTTCCTGATCTCAACGGGAAACTTTCAGTGTTTCACTGTTGAGTACAATGCTTCGGTAGCTTTTTCATATATGTACTTTACTATATTGAGAATGCTTCCTTCTATTCCTATGCTTTGGACAGTTTTTATCAAGAAAGGATGTTGCATTTTGTCTAATGCTTTTCTGCATCAATCAGGAGGATCATGTGGTTTTTCTTCAATTTATTTCTTTTGTTTATTACAATAATTAATGTACTTCTGTTGGAAAACTCTAACCCTAACAAACCCTAAGAGATCAAACCCACTTGATTGTGGCCCATAATTCTTTTAATGTGCTTTTGGATTCAGTTTGCAAGTATTTTGTTGAGAATGTTTACATGAATATTCACTGGAGATATTGGTCTGTATATTCTTTTTTGTTGTTGTTCTATTTTTTCTGGTTTTGGTATTATGGTAATGTTGGCTTCATAGAATGAGTTTTGTAACATTCCTACCTGTTCAGTGTTTTGTAAAAGCTAGAGCAAGATTGATATTAGATTGTCTTTGAATGGTTGGTAGAATTTACCTTTGATGCCATTTCAACCTGGGCTTTTCATTTTGGGGGAGTTTTTTGGTTTAACTGTTTCAATCTTTTTAGTCATCATGTATTTGTTGAGGACTTCTATTTCTTCTAGGGTCAGTGTAGATTGTTCCTGTGTTTCTAGAAATTTGTTCATTTCATCTGTGTTCTATAGCTTTTTGGTGTACAGTTGTTCTTAACATCCTCTTATGATCTCTCTTATTTCTGCAGAATCAGTGGTAGTGTCCCCCCCCCCCTTTCTGATTTTATGTATTTTCATCTTCTCTAGCTAAGAGTTTGCTGATCTTCTAAAAAAGAAAAAAAAAAAAAACCCACCCTTATAAAATCCTTTCTATTGTATTTTGTTGCTGTTGTTGTTCTCAATTTCATTTATTTCTGCTCTGGTCTTTACTATTTGTTCAGCTTGGTTTGGGATTAGTTTGCTATTCTTTTTCTAGTTCTTGCAGGTTTTCAGTTAAGTATTTGATCTTAGCTCTTTCTTCTTTTTTAGTGTAAGTATTGATGGCTATAATTTTGTCCATTATCATCTCCTTGTTAGTTTTCCTGAGGGAGTCCAATGAAATGGAAAGTAGGTTTTGAAACTCTGCTGAGATTTAGGGCTTAAACTGGTACATGGATGGACCAAAGCTTTATATCTCAGGGACATATGTTTAACAGTGTAGTGCTAATTATAGGTTCAAATAAGAGGCAGTACAACCATGTGTAGGGAAACTATAAATGATCTAACTCTGTTACGCGGGGGAGCATAAATTCCAAAGTAAGGCCCACTGACAGGGTATCAAATTCCTGAGCTGTCTTTCCTGTTTATGGTGTCTGAAAGTTTCTAGATCCCTCAGAAGCCCCACTATATGAGGCACTGTTTACTATGGCAGTCAATAAGATCCAGCAGCAGATGGTGTTTGTTGGTGAATCTTTCCACAGTGGTGTCTCTTTCAGCCTCTGCTTTCCTGTGATTCTGGTATGGCAGAGTCGAGATCCAAAGTGGCTCTGTAGTTCAAATTCACTGAAGAGAAATCACTCTCTACCCTCTTCCATACTCTCCCTCTCCTCAGAGAGAAAGAGGTCTATTCCCATTTCAGTCAGTTGCAGTGGAACATGAGTTTTATCCAGGCTTTGTGCATTGAGCATGGGGAATAGGAGCCATTCCCAGTGACTATGGGGTTTAGTAACTCAGGATTGGCATTTCAGGTTCTTTGTTTCTGTGTTCCTCACCCTCCTGGGGTTGTGCAGCACTGTCCTAGTCTCTTGATCCCCAAAGCAGGTCCCTGGGACAGCTGTTTGCCTTTTCTCCATTGTTTTCTTTTGAGAGAATTGAGCCCTACATGCCTAATGCAATGCCATTTCCCTAAAGTCCCCCTTGCCTATTTTTTTAAACTGGGTTGTCTTTTTATTTTTGAGTTGTAGGAGTTTTTTATATATTCTGGATATTAAAGCCTTATCAGATATGTTCTTTCCAAATATTTTCTTACATTGAGTAGGTGCTCTTTTCACTTTTGTGATACAGTCCTTGATGTCCAAAAGTTCTTAATTTTGATTAGGTTCATTTATGTAATTTTTTTTTCTTTTGTTGCTTGTGTTTTGGGTGTAAAGTCTAAAAAAACCAGAGCTTACCACAAGATCCTGAAGATTCTTCCCTATATTTTCTTCTAGTAGTTATATTGTCCTTGTTCTTATATTTAGTTATTTGATCTATTTTGAGTTAATTTTTGTATGTGGTGTGAGAAAGAGGTTCTTCTTCTTTTGCATATGGATTTCCAATTCTCCCAGCAACATTTGTTGCAGAGACTATTCTTTCAATTGAGTGGACTTCGCAGCCTTGTCAAAAATCAATTGATAAGGGAAGCGGCTGTGGCTCAATCAGTAGGGCTCCTGTTTACCATATGGGAGGCCCCGGGTTCGGTTCCCTCCTGGGCCTCCTGGTGAAGGCAAGCCCGCCCGCGCGGCGTGGTTAGCTGACCCAGCGAGCACAAGCAGCAAGGGGGGGATAAATGAATAAATAAAATAAAATCTTTTAAAAAAAAAAATCAATTGATAATAGATTTGAAGGTCTACTGCAGAATTCTCAATTTGATTCCATTGGTCTGTATATATATTCTTGTGCCAGTACAATGCTGTTTTGACTACTGTAGCTTTGTAATAAGCTTTAAAGTCAGGAGGTGAGAGTTCTCCAACTATTTTCTTCTTTTTCAAAATGATGTTGGTTATTTGGCACCCCTTACCCTTTCCAAATATATTTGATAATTGGCTTTTCCATTTCTGCAAAAATAGGCTGTTGGAATTATGATTGGGATTGCATTAAATCTGTAGATCATTTTGGGTAGAATTGACATCTTAACAATATTTAGTCTTCCAAACTGTGAGCATGGAATATCATTCCATTTATTTAGATTTTCTTTTATTTTGTTACCAAAGATTTTTTTCCATTTAAAAGTCATTTACACCTTGATTAAATTTATTCCTAAGCATTTGATTATTTTAGGGCTGTTGCAAAAGGAATTTTTTTTTTTCAATTTCCTCCTGATATCACTCATTAAGAGTGTATAGAAACACTACTGATTTTTGCATGTTGATCTTTTACCCCGCCATTTCGCTTAATTTTTTTCTTGCTCTAGTAGCTTTATTATTGATTTTTTTGGACATCCTATATATAGGATTGTGTCAGCCTTAAACAGTGATAGTTTTACTTCTTCCCTTCGAATTTGTTGGCCTTTTATCACTTTTTCTTGTCTAACAACTCTGGCTGTAACTTCTACTATATTGTTGAATAATTGTGGCGACAGTGGACACCCTTGTCTTTTTCCAGATCTTAAAATGAAAGCTTGAAATAAGCTTGAAAACTTAAAGTGAAAGCTTAAAGTGAAAGTCTTGCATCATTGAGTAAGATTTTAGCTGTGTTTTTTTTTTTTTTTTTTTCATATATGCCTTTTATCATGTTGAGGAAGTTTCTTTCTATTTCTATTTTTCTGAGTTTTTTATCAAGGAAATATGCTGGATTTTGTCAAATGTCTAATCTGCACCAGTTGAGATGTTCATGTGATTTTATTTCTTTCATTTTGTTGATGTGATGTACTATGTCAAATGATTTTCTTATGTTGAACCTGGAATAAAACCTACTTGATCATGGTGTATAATTCTTTGAATGTGCTGTTGGATTTGATTTGGTAGGATTTTGCTTAGGATTTTTGCATCTATATTCATGAGAGAAATTGGTCTGCAATTTTCTTTTCTGGTAGTATCTTTGTTTGGCTTTGGTATTAGGGTGAGGTTGGCAAGATAGAATGAATTAAGTAATATTCCCTCCTGTTCAACTTTTCAGAAACTTTTGAGCAGGATTGGTATGTTTGGCAGAATTCACCTATTAAGCTATCTGGTCCTGTGCTTTTCTTTTTTGGGAAGTTTTTGATGACTGATTAAATCTCTTCTAATTTGTGTGTTGAGATCTATTTCTTCTAGAGTAAGTGTAGGTTGTTTGGTGCTTTGAGGAAGTTGTCCATTCATCTAGGTTGTCTCATTTGTTGGCATACATTTGTTCATAGTGTCCTCTCATGATCCTATTTATTTCTACAGGGTCCATAATAATGCCCCTTTCTCATTTCTGATTTTATTTATTTACCCCTTCTCTCTTTTCCTCTTTATCATTCTAGCTAAATGTATGTCAGGTTTACTGATCTTCTAAAAGAACAAACTTCTGGGTTTTTTAGTGCTCTCTAATGTATTTTCATTCTCAATTTCATTTATTTCTGCTCTAATCTTTGTTATTTCTTTCCTTGTGCTTGCTTTGGGTTTAGTTTGATGTTCTTTGCTAGTCCTTCCAGGTGGGCAGTTAGGGTTTGATTTTAGCTCTTTTGGTTTTAATTTTTCAAAATTTTCTTTCTTGTTTTTTTCTTTCTTTTAAAATGTAAGCATGTAGGGCTATATATTTCCCTCTTGGCATTCACAGAATCCCATAACTTTTGATATGTTGTATTCTTGTTTTCATTCATCTCAAGATAAATACTGACTTCAATATTAATTTCTTTTATGACCCACTGATCATTTAGGAGTCTGTTATTTAACTTCCACATATTTGCGGATGTTCTATTTCTCTGCCTGTTATTGATATCCAGCTTCATTCCATTGCGATCAGAGAATATGCTCTGTATAATTTCAATCTTTTAAAATCTGAGCTTTGTTTTGTAACTCAACATGTGTTCTATCTTGGAGAATGATCCATGTGTACCTGAGAGGAATGTATATCCTTCTGTTTTGGGTGCAATGCTCTGTTCATGTCTGTTAGGTCTAGTCCATTTATCACATTAGTCAAGTTCTCTATTTCCTTATTGATTTTCTGTCTAGATGTCCTATCTATTGTTGAGAGTGTCCAACTATTATTGTGGAGTTGTCTATTTCTCCTTTCAGTATTTCCTCTTATATTTTGGGGCACCACCGTTAGTTATGTAAATTTGATATTTATTTTTTCTTATTGTATTGACCCTTTTTTTAAGTGTTCTCCTTTGTGTCTTGTAACGACATTTGACTTAAAGTCTATTTTGTCCAATAGTTGTATAACTACCCCACCTGTTTTTCAGTTACTATTTTCATACTTTCACTTTCAACCTGTTTGTGTCTTTGGGTCTAAGATGAGTCTCTTGTAAACAACATATAATTGAATCATGCTTTTTAAAATCAATTCTGCCACAATGTTTCTCCCTAGGGTTTTATTGTTTACTGGCTTTGGTTTAATGCTCTTCTTTGATGTTCTGTCTAACTTATTCTGGCAATTTAGAGTAGCATATATTTAACTGTAAAGTTTTTCTCAACTCTTCTTCACATGATCCTGACCCAGGACATGAGCTATGATTTTTAAAATTGCACTTTTTGTTCAATGGTTTCACCTCCAAGCGAAAGCTTCCTTTCCTCTGTTCTTTTTCCAGGAATCTTAATCTGTTCTGTTTGTATTTGTGCAGAATTTTCTTCCCAGTCCTATGATTTGTTTAAATTTCTCCCTCACAGAGTGCCCCATTTCCTTACACTTTTCAGTTCTGGGACCCATCCTTTCTTATAGAACTTATGGTATACTGCCTCAGGGTACTAGATGAGGTCTATTCAGAACAGTGGATCAGTCCAGAAAGGTTCATTTTGTGTTTCAGTAGTCCAGTAAACAGAGACTTTATTGAACATGTGCATCACTTCCCAACAGTTTTGCCGCAGTCTCTCTCTTTTTTTATTTCTCCCTTGTACGTGGCACCCCTCAGTCTTTTTTATTTATTTATTTGCTGTTTTTCTAAATATTTCTTTTTTTTTCATTTAAAAATTTTATTGAATCATATCATTCATACAGGACATACATATATAATAAGTGTATACTAAAAGTCGTGAACTTAAAGCACAAACATGCATATCATCATAGAGGGTGAACTTATATCACCCCACCATCAACACCTTGCATTGTTGTGAAACATTTTTTACAAACTGTGAAAGGGCATCATAAAAATATTACTACTAACTATAACCCATATCTTACATTTGGTATATTTTTCCCCAACACACCCATTTATTATCACCCTGTATTAGTATTATATATTTGTTGTAGTTCAAGAGAGAAAATTCTCATATTTGTTCTGTTAACCATAGTCCACCTTCTACCACAGGATTCACTGTGTTATACAGTCCCATCCTTTGTACAATTCATTCAAAGTGAATACTCGGTGGTTCTCATTTTCATCACAGAGCTGTGCTATCACCTCAGTCAATTTCAGAAAGTTTTCATTACTCCAAAAGGAAAAATACCAAATACTTTTATACACACCTATTGTTGTCCCTTAGAATTGATATAACTTTGTTGTTACTACAAAAATATTGCAATATTACTTTTGACTATCATCTATAAGATACATAATTTGTAATTTTCCAGTGACTTACCATATGCTTACACTTTGTAAAAGAATATACTTATATTATGTTATTCAGTCCTAGATTATTCTCTAGCTTCCTTTCAATTGCCATTTACATCCACATACTACCCCTTTCAGCCACAATCACATTTATAAATCAGCAGTTTTAGTTATACTCACTATAATGTGTTACCATCAACACTATTCATTTCTGAACTTTTACAATAAAACTTATTAAAAATTCTACATACATAGATATCAAACTCTTATTGGCTATGTGATTTCCAAATATTTTCTCCCATTTAGTAAGCTGCTGTTTTTTACCTTCTTCATGATGTCTTTAGAAGTGCAGAACTGTTTAATTTTGAGGAGGTCCCATTTATCTATTTTTTCTTTTGTTGCTTGTGCTTTGGGTGTAAGGTTTAAGAGACCTCCACTTACCACAAGGTCTTGTAGCTATTTCCCTATGTTATCTTTTCTGAGTTTTATGATCCTGGCTTTAATGTTTAGGTCTTTTATCTATTTTGAATTGATTCTTTTTTAGGGAATGTGATAGGGGTCTTGTTTCACTCTTTTCCCAGCACCATTTGTTGAAGAGACTGTTTGGTCCCAGAAAATTGGACTTGGTGGGCTTTTAAAAAATCAGATGACCATAGAGGTGAAGGTCTATTTCTGAACTCTCAATTTGATTCCATTGATCAATGTGTCTATCTTTATGCCAATACCATGCTGTTTTGACCACTGTAGCTTTATAATACTCTTCAATGTCAGGAAGCATGAGTCCTCAAAATTTGTTCTTCTTGTTTTAGATGTTTTTTGGCTATTTTGGATACCTTTTCCTTCCAAATAAGTTTGGTAATTGATTTTTCTACTTCTGTAAAATAGGTTGTTAGAATTTTGATTTGTATTTCATTGAATATATAAATCAATTTGGGTAGAATTGACATCTTCACAATGTTTTGTCTTCCAGTCCATGAACAATAGAATTCCCTTCCATTTGTTTAGGTCTTCTTTGATTTCTTTTAGCAATGTTTTGTAGTTTTCTGAATGCAGATCCTTTACATTCCTGGTTAAATTAATTCCTAGATATTTGAATCTTTTTGTTGTAATTGAAAATGAAATTAATTTGCTCATTACTAGTGTGTAGAAATGCTACTGATTTTGTGTGTTGCTCTTTTATCCTGCGATTTTGCTTAACTCATTTTCTAGCTCTAATAGCTTTGTTGTAGATATTTCAGGGTTTTCTAAATCATGTCATCTGCCAATAGTAAGTGTTTTAATTCCTATTTTCCAATTTGGATGTCTTTTGTTATTATTTTTTTCTTTCCTAATTGCTCTAGCTAAAACTTCTAGCAAACTGTTGAGTAACAGTCATGACAGTGGGCATCCTTGTCTTGTTCCTGATCTTACAGGGAAAGCTTTCAAACTCTTCACATTGAGTATGATGTTGGCTGTGGGATTTTCATATATGCCCTTTATTATGTTGAGGAACTTTCCTTCTATACATATATTTTGAAGTGTTTTTGTCAAGAAAAGATGCTGAATTTTATCAAATGCCTTTTCTGAATCAACCAAGATGATCATGTGGGGTTTTTTTTCCATTCAATTTGTGTATTATGTTAATTGATATTCTTATGTTGTACCACTATTGCATAGTAGGAATAACATCCACTTGATCATGATGTATAATTGTATTTATATGCTGTTGGATACAATTTGCAATGTTTTGTTGAGAATTTTTTGCATCTATGATCATTCTTTTCTGGTATTATCTTTATCTGGCTTTGGTATTAGGAAGATATTGGCGTCATAAAATGTGTTGGTAATTTTCCTTCCTTTCCAATATTTTGGAAGAGTTTAAACAGGATTGGTATTAATTATTCTCAAAATGTTTGGCGGAATTCATCTATAAAGCCATTTGGTCCTTAACTTTGTTGGTAGATTTCTGATGACTAATTTAATCTGTTTGCTTGTGATGGTGTGTTCTCTTCCTGTATTTCTTGTAGAGTCAATATAGGTTGTTTGTGCATTTCTAGGAATTTATTGATTTCATCTAGGTTGTCTAATTTGTTGGCCTACAGTTTCTCACAATAACTTCTTATGATACTTTTTATTTCTGTGGAGTCAGCTGTAACTGTGCCCATTTCATTTCTGATTTTATTTATGTGCAGCTTCTCTCTTTTTTTCTTTGTTAGTCTTGATAACTGTTTGTTGATTTCATTGATTTTTTCAAAAAGCAAGCTTTTGGTTTTCTTGATTTTCTTTCCTGTTTTTTAGTTCTCAATTTTATTTATTTATGTTCTAATCCTTGTTCTTTCTTTCTTTCTGCTTGTTTTGGGATTGGTTTGCTGTCCTTTTTTAGTTTATACACTAGATCTTGATTTTTAGCTCTTTATACTTTTTTTAATATAGACCTCTAGAGCTATTTGTTTCCTTCTCAACACTGCCTTCACTCTATCCCATACATTTTGATAAGGTGTGTTCTCATTTTCATTCATGTCAAGATATCTACTAGTTTCTTTTGCAATTTCTTCTTTGACACACTGATTCTTTAGAAGTGTGTTGCTTAGCCCCCATATATTTGCAAATATTCCCCTTTCCCACCTATTATTTATTTCCAGCTTCATCCCATTATGATCAGAGAAAGTACTTAATGTAATTTCAATCTTCTTAAATTTATTGAGAGCTGTGTTGTGACCCACCATGTGGTCTATCTTGGAGAAAGATCCATAAGCACCTAAGAAAAGTGTATAGCCTACAGATTTGGGTCCAAGGTTCTATATATGTCTGTTGGGTCCAGCTTGTTTATCATATTATTCAGGTTCTCTGTTTCCTTGTGGATCTTCTGTCTAGTTGTTTTATCTACTGATGTGAGTGGTGTTTTGAAACCTCCAACTATTATTTTAGAGACATCTATTAATTCTTTCAGTTTTGCCAGAGTTTGCCTCATGTATTTTGGAACATCATGGTTAAGTGCATAGATATTTATGACTATTTCTCCTTCCTTGTGGATTTTCCCTTTCATTAATATACAGTGGCTTTCTGCATCTCTTATAACATTTTTGCATTTAAATTCTGTTTCCTGTTACACAAATATTGCTACTCTTGCTCTCTTTTGGTTACTATTTGTGTGGAATTTCTTTTTCCAACCTTTAACTCTCACTGTATTTGCATCATTGAGTCTAAGCTGAGTCTGATGTAGACAGCATATGGATGGCTCACGTTTTCTTTTCCATTCTCCCATCCTATGTCTTTTGATAAGGGCATTCAATCCATTTACATTCAATGCTAATACTGGAAAGGCATTACTTACATCAGCCATTTTGTCCTTTGGCTTTCATTTGTCATATCTTATTTTTGTCCATCTTCTTGCCTTTTTGGTTATCCTTTCTGATAGTCTTCAATTTTATACTCTCTTCCAAACCTCTCTCTCCTGTCTTTTCTGGCTGCAGAACTGCCTTTAGTGTTTCTTGTAGAAGTGGATTCTTGTTGACAAACTCTTAGTTTCTGTTTATCTGTGAATAATTTAAGCTCACCTTCATATTTGAAGGACAGTTTTGCAGGATAAATAATTCTTGGTTAGTAGTTTTTCTCTTTCAGTACTGTAATAATATAATACCACTGCCTTCTTGCTTCCATGGTTTCTGAACAGTAATCCACTCTAAGTCTTATTGGATGTCCCTTATACATAATGTTTCAATTTTCCCTTGCTGCTTTCAGAATTTTCTCTTTATCTTTGGCATTTGGCATTCTGCATATTAGGTCTATTTGTATTTATTCTAATTGGAGTATTCTGAGCTTCCTAGACATATATATTCATGTCTTTCATGAGACTTGAAGAATTTTCAGCCATTATTTCCTTAAATATTCTTTTTGTCCCTTTTTCCTTCTTGTCTCCTTCTAGAACTCCCATAACACATATGTTGGTGTGCTTCATGTTATTATTTAACTCCCTTAGCCCCTGCTCAGGCAGGTGAGCAGTGTAGAACCAATATTCTAAGGGCTGCCCAGGCCTCACAAAGAAATATTCTCAGAGCTATTCTCCACCCTTGACCAGCCACACCCTCTCTCCCTCTGCCTTTTCCACCACCACCCTGGGACAGTAGGGAGGGTGTTTGAGAAGGCAAAATATCCTAGGTCCCTGCTGGTTCTCGGGGCAAACAATGCTGAAGTCTGAAAATGTGAGACCCCTCCAATGCAGCAGAACAAGTTCACTGGCCAAAATCTGAATTTTCTGTAGGCTCTGTCCCAACTTCTACCCTTTCTTGAGGAAGAGGAACCCTGCAACCCAGTCAGTCCAAAGTCACTGCAGTCCATAGTCACTGCAGTCCACAGGCTGCTATTTGCTCTGTAGGTGGGATGAAGGGCACCCACTGCTGGCTTTTGCAGCTCTACTCATGGGATTTTTCAGCCAGCTGAGACTTCTTTCCTTTGCCTCTCTCTTTTCTGTGTGGTTTCTCACCCTCCTCTGGTGTCCTGAACTCCAGGGAAGCCTTCCAGACAGTCACTACCTGTCCTCTCCGTGCACCAGTCTTTTCAAGTTGAGACACTCAATCCTAAAACTCACTAATATTGTCCTCCACCAATTCATATCCTCTCTTTCATGACTCTACAGTATTTTTTCAGACTGTACCAGGGATTGGATCCAGGACCTTGCACATGGGAAGCAGGCACCCAACTACTGAGCCACATCCACTCCCCAGTGAGAGCTGTTTTTTTTTTTTTTTTTTTTTTTTTTTCCCTCATTTGTTTATTTGTCTGTCTTTGTTTTCAGGAGCCAATGGAGACCCAACCCAGGACTTCATACATGGGAAGCAGGTGCTTAACCATTTGAGGTACATCTATTCCCATCTAATGCATTTTTAAGCTCCTGCATTGTGTCTTTCATTCCAATAAGCTCTGTTATTTTCTTTGCAGGCTTTCAAATTGTTCTTTATGCTCTCCCAGTATCTTCTTATTATCTTTCATCTCTTTAGCTATATTTTCCTGCAACTCTGAATTGATTTAGGAGACTTGTGATTATTATTGATTAGTTGTCTAAAATCCTGTGTCTCTTCAGGATTTTTCCTTTGTTCCATTGACTATACCATCTCTTCCTGTTTCATGGTGGATTTCAGCTGATGTCTGGGCATGTGAATAAATTGGTTAATTTAATCTTTCAGTCAATTTCTCTCTCTTGCCTAGTGTTTTGTTTTATAGCTGTTTGATTTTTGATTCAACTTATTCTGTCTTTAAAATTGCCCATGCTAAGTTATCAAAATAGGGCCAGGGACTCAGTAATGGGGCTCATATCCGATCCAAGTCTCCTGGGATGAGACTCTAAAATGCATATTTTTCTCCTTGAAGTTTCCTGACTGACCAGCAGATGGTGGTCATTGGAAAATCTTTCCATGGAGGTGTCTCTTTCAATTGCCACTTGCCCATGATTCTGATCTGGCCAGATCTAAGACTCACTGAAGGGAAACCCTTCTCCACCCTCCACTGTACCTTCCCTATTCCTGAACTGATGACATCTGATCCCTTCTCAGTTGGCTGCATTAAGCCACAGGTTTTATCCGGGTTATTTGCCTAGAGGGTGGAGATGGGTTCCATTTCTTGGCTGTGGTGGCTAGTAACTCATGGTTTTCATTTTGGCTTTTCCTTTCTTTGTCCCTCACCCTTCTGGAGGATGCACAGCACTCTCTTCATCTGTAGATCCCCAAAGCAGCTCCCTTGGAGAGCTTTCACCAGGAGGCCCTGGGAATCGAACCCTTGATCTCCTATATGGTAGATGGGGGCCCAATCACTTGAGCCACATCTGTTTTCCATCACTTGTTTCTATGTTCTTAAATTTAAAGATGTCTCTTATAATCAGTATATCATTGGCTTTCCTAAAAATACGGTCTGCTGCTCTATAACTTTATTTGGAGCATGTGATTCAATCATAGTTTTCCTAAGGATGAATTAGTTGGGATTGTTATGAATCAGTATTCATTTCCATTTACTCACATATTTCTTCTATTAATTTTTACTCCTTTCTGCCTTATAGGAATTCCATTTAGGATAATTTAACTGCTTCCTGAAAAACAATCTTTAGTTTTTCTTTTAATGAAGATCTGCTATTGACACAATCTCTTGGCTTTTATTTTTCTCTTTTTGTTTTTGCTTCAATTTCAGTTATAAAATAAATATTCATTGGGTATAAAATTCTCATTTGACATTAATTTTCTGTAGCTTTTTGAAAATACTATGACATTATCATCTTCTAATTCTGTTGAGAAGTCAGCTGAAAGTTTTGCTTCCTTGAATAATATACATCTTTTTCTCTTTAAAAATTAAATTTCTTTAATTTTTTTACTATTAATATATATATTATTTATTATGTTTATTCTGCCATGAGAAGGCAGAGAGAAAGGCCATTATGCTCCACCATTTTCTCTAATCTTCTCATTTTCTGTGCCCATTTTGTCTATTAACTCTTGTCCAAATCCCTGACTCTGAAGAATAAAGAAGCCTGGATGCTTTACTAACATAGGTCTCGTTCTACCTATTTGATTGTATATACTGTTTCCATCAATGTGACCAGTTGAATTGTTTTTTTAACATTCAATTGAGTTGCTCCTTTGGGATCATATTTTCCAAAGCAAGGAGGTCATAGAATTTTAAAGTTTAGGAGAGGATAATTCCTACCTTTTTTGGATGAGAAAATGAGTGCTTAGAAGTGTGTGTGATTTGCCTAAAATTTGTAAAGTTATTTAGTGAGAAGGAGAAATAGAACCAAATTTTCCTAAATTTCAGGCTAATGTTCTATCTGTGGCCTATCATGTATTTCAATATCATTTTTAGATATGGGAGTCTGGCCATTTTAAAGCTTATAATTTAGAATGGTTCTGTTTAACAAGACAGAACTATATTAATATAAAATATCTAATGAATGTTAGAATCACCTGCTCTGTACCTAATTATGGAAAAACTGCATCCCATATATTATGCTTACCTTGACAATCCTATCACTGCTGGGGTAAAAGCCAGTATGCTATTAAATTACAAAATGTTTGATTCAATTATATGATGATAATGTATAACATATCTCTAAGAAGGAGGGGAACATTTATCAGCACTTTAAAATCAATGGAAAGTAAGTAAAGGAAGGTAAAAGTGTAAAAATTTCTAAGCATTGTTTTGACAAAATTTCAATTTCCTGATACATCAGGGACTTTATAAACCTTAATTCATATATTAATATGCATCTTTGGTGGTACTCCCTCAAACATATTTTGGAATGCTTTTGATCAATATGGCTTGCTAAAACATTTTCTGATCAGAAAAAAACAGGGCTTAAATGAAAAAGTTACAGCTGAAGTTGCTGAGCTCCCTCTTGAGATTAATACTTTAATTCCTTTAAGATTTCCACTCATATTTATGGAAATCAATTAGGAAGGTAACATATTCTTAGGTTAGGGAGCTGGGACAGAGACCAGAAATCAATCTTCTTCATGTGACCCTTGGTGAGGTAAGATTGGTTTTTAGTCTAGAGTTTGGTTTGCAAGCTATTGTAATTGTCATTATATTTCTTACTTATAGCCAATATAAACAAAAATAATTTACCAGCAATTAGACTAAATTCCAAGCACCATTTCAAAGAGATAAATTTGTTTTCACTGTTTTTTTTCCACCAACTCCTTTCCTTCTGGCAGATTCCAAAAAGCTCCATGTGCTCCCTTATTACCCAAGTCTTTCAGACCCATACTGGTTCTTTGAAGACAGCTCATCCAGGCTACGGGCACTCTGAACTTACTTCTTTCTTTCTTAACAAATCTCAGGGACAGGTGAGTATTTTATTCCATAATCTATACTTGACAAGCCTTAATGATCATAAAATAAAAGATGTGTACACATCCTTCATTTAACGTTAGGTAAGTGAATGCAATCTGTCATTATCTTTCTGAGTATCATGTATTAGCACTGCTTTCTAGTATCAGTAAACATGGAGGAGGGGGGGGACAGGCAGGGTTAGAGTAGCAGACAGTGAAGGAAAGTTTCTGAAGTCCATAACTTTGCAATGGTCAGGTTAATGGCATCTACATATTATAATTGGATCCACTTCACTTTACATAACAGTCATAATATTCCAGAGATAGAATCAGGGAGAGGATGATTTCATAGGATTTCAGAATAGGAGGGACCTGATATTCATTTAAAAAATGTCTCTATGCATGCAGCAATTCTCCATAAAATTTAAGAACTGAAAAGTTAGCTTTACTTGTGCACATCCAGCAACAGAACACTAATTCCTGGAAAATAAGGCCAAACCATTTTGAGTATGTTTAACTATCAGAAAAAAATATTTATTCAATTCTTATTCTGAAATGAAATAATATTTCTTAGTGTTTTATAAATGTGTAGTCATTACAAATGATTAAAGAGCTTTCAACCATATAATATTTTAAGAAACTGTTTCAAAGTCTCTTGAGGGTGGTATTATTCTCAATACTTTATACTGGAGGACAATGAGCCCCGAAAGGATATATGAACTGCTCAATTTCATACATTGACTAATGATACAGTGTAATTTTACCTACAAACTTTAGCCCAAATGTTTTATATTTCCACTAGAGTACAGTAATTTTATAGAACACTGAATGATGGTTCTTTTAAAGTGATAAACCTGCTCTTATTTGTATAGTAAGATGTGTTATGGAGATGAAGGAAAATGAGGGTACATCATCTTCTCTAAATGATTAGTAAATGATTATGATATTAGTAAATGATCTTTGGTAGCATGTTATAACACTATTTGCTTTATCAACAGTGCCTAGCTCAGTGCCCTGAGTAAAGAAGGCATTTAAAGTCTTCAGAGTGAATGAACAAAAAATAATTCGTTTATATTGCAATGAAGCTTAGAGTTTTTGTTGCCCAATACCTTCATCTTATATTTTAAAAAATGGAGATCTTGAATTAAAAATATTGGCCAAGTTCCCCAAGTTAGTCAGAGGGAATAAAGCTAATAATCGTATCTATATTCTTATCCTTTAGGCAATATTTTTTTTTTGGTGAGGCAAAGAAGTGAGCTAAAACTCTGTCCTGTTATACACATAAACACTTTAACATAAGGAAAGTAACCCTCAAAGATTATCATCTATTAAGATAATTTCAATTCTTTGGGATATAAAATATAAAATTATCTTTCCATTAATTCTGATTTCTGGAAGGTGATTTTTTTGAAGAAATCAATTCTCAAAATGTCTTATTAACAATGAGAAAAGAACTTCAACTTTTAGAGCCGGAGGAGATCTTTAGAACCCAAGAGGGCAAGGAAAAGAAGATGGCTCCTTTTCCGGGCACCTCAGGAAGCCAATTAAAATCATCAACCAGATCAGGAATCAGAACATGACCAGCTGGCCAGAAGTCCCTCTCATGACCCTTTCTTGTTTTTTCCTCCCTTCAAGGATAACCACTAAAATGGTTTCTTATATCATAGTTTTGCCTGTTTTTGAACTATGTTTTAAAAAGAATCATACAGCATGTAATCTTTAATGTTTAACATCTTTGACTCAACATTAATTTTGTGAAATTTATTACTCTCTGGTAGCAGTGCACAATTTTTCTTTCATTAAGTATTCTTATTTGATTTTAGTGAACAAAATATATCAGATATTTTCTCTGTAGACTTTAAGAGAGGATTTCTGTAATGTCAAAACAACTTTTCAGATAGTTATTTTCATTTGTAAATTAGTTAATTTGACTTCTTAGTTTCAGAGCCCTGAATGCTCACTTGGTCAAAATTCTCTCCTCTAACGCACAACTAACTCCCCATTTTCTTGAAGGCTTTGGGTATCTTGTTCTGGCTCTATTCGTTGCCCTTTGATTGACTAGTTGTTGTCTCTACAACCTTAGGAATGCCCAAAAGTCCAAAAATACATTTAAGTAGAAACTAGAATCCCCCAATACTGGGATAGAATTGGGAAACAGAACCTATGTTCAGTTCACTGATTTATCTCCCTTGCTCTTCTATTCAGGTAGCTGAAGATATATCTCTTCCAAATTTGATGAGTGAAACAAATCTTTCTCGAGTGACTGAATTTCTGTTGCTGGGACTCTCTAGTTCTGAGGAGCTCCAACCTGTCTTCTTTTTCATATTTTTACTACTTTACATAGGAATCCTGCTGGGCAACATTCTCACCATCCTCACTGTGACCTCAGATGCCTACCTTCATACCCCCATGTACTTTCTGCTTGCAAACCTCTCTCTTATAGATATATGTGTTGCCTCCTTTGCCATCCCACAAATGCTTTCTGACTTTCTGGTAGAACGCAAGATTATTTCTTTTGAAGCCTGCTTAACACAGATATTTTTTGTTCACCTCTTTGCTGGCAGTGAAATGGTGCTCCTTGTCTCCATGGCCTACGACCGTTATGTTGCTATTTGCAAACCGCTCCACTACATGACAATCATGAGCCGCCGTGTGTGTATTATTCTCGTCCTCATTTCATGGGGTGAAGGCTTCATCCATACTATTAGCCAGTTGGCATTTACTGTTAACCTGCCTTTTTGTGGTCCTAATGAGGTTGACAGTTTTTTCTGTGACCTCCCTCTAGTGACCAAACTGGCCTGCATAGACACATATGTTATCAGCCTACTAATAGTTGCAGACAGTGGCTTTCTTTCTACTGGTTCCTTTCTCCTCCTGGTCATCTCCTACACTGTGATACTTGTCACAGTTAGGAATCGCTCCTCTGCCAGCATGGCAAAGGCTCGCTCTACATTGACTGCTCACATCACTGTGGTCACATTATTCTTTGCACCATGTATCTTCACCTATGTCTGGCCCTTTAACAGTTATTCAGCTGACAAGGTCCTTGCTGTGTTCTACACTGTCTTTACTCCCATTTTAAACCCAGTTATCTATACTCTAAGGAACAAAGAAGTGAAGTCATCTATGTTAAAATTGAAGAGTCGGTATTTGAAGCCTGGTCAGATTTCTGCAATCATAAGAAATGTTCTTTTCCTGGAAGCAAAGTGAACTTACAAAACTTTCACAACTTTAGTACTGTCATTTTACACTGTTACAAATAGAACCACTGTGATTTTAATACAAGATATTTCAATCAGTGGAGAGGGTTTACTGAGTGACATGAATGAATTAATGATGATAATAAAAAATCTATAGAATGATTGTGAGCAATTCTGTTATTCTCTTTCCATTGGGTATTTTCTACCTTTGTGTTTCTGTTTCCTTGATATATTTTTTATTTAAAAACTTTTTAAGAAGTAAGCTTGCCTGCGTATCTGACGGAGAGTCCCCTGATCCCAGGAAAAAAAAAAAAAAAAAAGAAGTAAGCTTGCCTATTGTCTTTGAAGACAGTAAGAAAATAGCATTTACTTATATGAAGTACAAAAATTGTGCCCCTCTATCTCAAAAAATAACTGTTCAGACTCCAACTTTGAAATGAAAATAAGTATTTATATCTATACTATAGAGATACAAGATATATTTTCATATGTGATATATGATATAGATCATAGGTGCATAGGTGAGTGATGATATATGATGTATTTATATGAGTTCATTTAGCATTGTATTACCTTGAAGATAATTCTGTGATTGTAATGGTATCAATAACATAGTAAAATATAATGGAATCAAATTTAATTGCGGAAAAATATACAAACATTCTAATAAACATTAAAATGTATCCAACATTCATACAATGATTGTAAAAGAAGAAAAATAAAGGCCATGTACCTCACATGGATCAACTATTAGCAAACAAAAAATTAAGTATACACAATTATCAGAAATAAGTATATTAAAAACACAAAAAAAATTAGAAAAAGTTTGATAAATACAAAATCAGGCAAAGACTATCGAAAACATATATTATTGTTATCTTTCAAATCAAAGGAAGGGAATGTAAAACAACCATGATATATAAATATTATTTAATATTATAAAGTAAGAAACTGACAGGTTTCAAAGAACACATATATCTACACTTTTAAAAGGGCTGGATTTTGACCTGAGAAAGTTTTCCCTGAATAGGCAATTCTAAGATACTTCATTATAACAATGTTAGACTTTAAAAAGAAAGTAATACAATCATACCTTGAGATATTGCAGGTTCAGTTCCAGACCACTGCAATAAAGCAAATAGCACCATAAAGAGAGTCACAAGAATTTTGTTTACTTCTAAGTTCCCATTAGTAATTTTTATACTTTACTGTGCTCTATTAAGTGTGTAAAAGCATTATTTCTAAAAAGACAATGTACATACCTTAATTAAAATGTGACACAGAGACGAAAAGTGAGCAGATGGTGCTGGAAAAATGGCACTGATAGACTTGCTCAAGCTAAAACCTTCATTTTATGAAAACCATAATATCTGTGAAGTACAATAAAACAAAATACAATCAAACGAGGAATGCCTATACAGATATTAGACCAACAGGCAAAAATACTATGATACTTTTAAAGAAAAATATGAGCCAAGGAAACATTGTACTAGTGATATGCATGTAATATATAAAAGAGTAAAATTATGTCTAAAGGGAGAGAGTAGTTAGAAAAATTCTGTGTAAATATAGTCTAATAAAGTATGTGCAGTACACTTAAGACAATGGGCAAAATAAGGAGAAAAAAAAAGAAAGCAGAGAAAGCTAATTGATTACAACCAGTATAATATGTGGTAGGTAAAGACTTCATTTAAAAGTAAAGCAGTAAATTACAGAATCCTGAGATAAAAGTGGCTAAGGTGGATAATTACTAGAACACCGTAAACTTTCCAAATGCAAAAAGAAATAAAAAGCTAACGAGCAGAAAAACAAACCACACAGTTTAAGAAATGCAGTATATTCAATACCACACAGCACACATAGCATAAAAGAAGTGCAGAAATTAAAAAAAAAAATCTGTTATATAAATAAATGTACATAACCTTAACTAATCTATTGAAGAAAATAATTTTCAGAAGGGTTAAAATACAAAAATCCAACTTTGTGCTCAAACAAGTGGGAAAAATTGCATCTGTTTCCCCAGAATTCCTTTGGCCAAGTTTCTTACTTATGTTGTTTTAAACATTCTTTTTTCTTATTAGTTTTACCTAATTTTTATATATTTTTATTAAAGTGCTCAATTGGCTGATTTTTTTTTAGCGTTGACTATCTTCCAGTGTTATGGGAAAGTTGATTCTGACAGACTCTGTTGGGGCTATTAAATTTTTTTCCTTTGGGGTGGCATTTGCCAAGAGCCTCTCACTCTTGGTTATGTCTAGTCATGATTTTGTTAAAACTTTGTTTTAACTGAAATTCATTTGTTTTTAGGAATGCTATACAAATAGAAATTCATCTTTTCCCACCAAATCCATTTGTTTAATAAACTGTATTTCCTTAAATTAATATAAGTGCCCCCAATATTAAATTAAATTTCATTAATATTTGTTTCTCTTTGTGGATGATATTCTGTTCCATTTATTGGTCTGGCTAATCTTGTTTTAGTACTGAAATATTTCAATTCTGTACTTTTAAAAATATATTTCACTATCTTTAGTAGTAGTCATTGATTATACTTTGCTTTAAAATTTTCCTATATTTTCGCATACATTAATTTTCTAATAAATTCTGTAAACATTTTTTAAATAAATGTTTTATTTCCAAAATTGTTTTAAAGAAAAGATACAGTTAGTGGCAAGCGTTCTTTTTCTTTCATCTTATTTTAGTGTTACCACCTTACATTACCATGGTGCATATGTCACTGAAAAAGAAGCCAATATTAGGACATTGATTACAACCAAATCCAAGACCTTATTTGTCTTTTATAAGTTTTCTCTAAGTTTTCATAAGGCCTTTCCTTGTCCAGGATTCCATTTAGTATACTGCATTACAGTTGGTTGTCATGTCTACTTAGTCTCCTTTAGTCTGTGAAAATTTTTCAGTCTTTGATGATTTTTCATGACCTTGGCAATTTTGAGGTTCACCAGTCATATAATCCACAAGAATCCCAAAATTTGGGTGCGTCAAATGTTTTTCTGATAGTTAGACTGAGATGGGGTTTCGGTAGAATACGATGAAGTGCCCTTCTTATTACATCATATGAGGGGTACATTCTAAAGTGACTGCCTGGCTAAGGTTGTGTTTGCCAGATTTCTCTACTATAAAGTTACCCTGTGCCCCACTCCATAATCCACTGATTGGGGATAATTCATTATGTGCAGGTCATTCGCAAGGTAGGAGGAAATAAGTTTCACTTCTTTGAGTAAAGAGTAATTACATATTTTAAAATTTATTCTGCAAGGAAGATTTCTTCCTTCTTCCACAATTTTATAATTATTTAATTATTTATGTATATAGGATGGAATTGTTAATCTTTACATCACACATTGGATTCATTCCAAAGTTATGCTATTTAAATTGTTGCTCAAATTTTTCTAATCTTAGTCATTCTGAACTTCAAGTTGACTTAAGTGTCCCATTTTAAAAAAACTCTACTTATAGATTTTTGAGAATGTTCTGTCAGTACAAAATGCTCAAAACTCATCTTGTACTCCTACCCCACTCCTAGAATTAGCCATTGCTCCAAGAAACCCTTATGCCTTTTCCTGGAGAATGGTATTTAGAAACCAAGATATAGGCACTGTGTGTTCTCTTTGACAGCCACTGGGCTGTCATTGCTTCCGAGACCACTCTGCAGAGTTAGGCACTATATGTGTGGATAATAATGCATGCATACACACATCAACAATTGTTTCTGTATCTATCTATTTATATTTATTAAATTTAACATGAGTTCATGCTGATGTCTCCATCTCTAATCCTGTTCCATAGGGTTCATTCTTGCATTCCTTTCTGTAACCTCCATCACCTATAGTGAAAAGTCCAGCCCCAACCTCAGCCATCCATTTACTTATTTTTTTCCCCTCAATACACATGTACTACAGTTTCAGAATTGTTAAAATATATTTTTGTGAGAAACATATTTACCAAATATGGTACAATGATAATATACAATTAATTTGGAAACTGGAATATTCGAAAGTTACTCAAGGCAGTTTCTTTTTCTTCTTCATCTACTTCAGTGCAGTTGTGTATTGAATATATAAAGCAATTATAATTGATTTCAGATTCTGCATTCTATCTTGGAGTACCCCGACACACTGCTTGATGTTTGCTTATTTGATTGTTTATTTGTGATTAAGATTGCAAACATTAAAGTCAAATACTTTTAAGATACATTTCTATGTTTTCTGCAAATGCACAGAGTCATATATCCATTAGTCCTATACAATAAAGAACAGTATATTATGAGGAGTTTTTTAAACATTACAGTTATTTATTAGTTTATAATCTTAACTCTCTTGGATCTAGAATCCTTAGAGCAAAAACTCTCATGTTGACCCAGAGTGGGGAGGTCTTTATTCTTTTTTTTCCTCTATTTTTATAGAAGCTTTAGATTACATAAATGTTACATTGAAAATATAGGGGATTCCCATATACCCCACTCTCTGCTCCTACAAAATTTTTCATTAACATCTTTCATTAGTGTGATACATTTGTTACAATTGATCAACACATATTGAAGCATTACTACTAAGCATGGTCTATAGTTTACATTACGGTTTTTACTTTTCACTGTACAATTTTATAGGTTTTGTCAAAATGTATAATGACTTGTATCAGTCATTGTAATAGCATACAGTAGAAGCCAATGTTCCCAAAATACCCTCTGTTACACTTATTTTTCCCTCTCCCTCCCCTCAGAAACTCTGGTGACCACTGTATTTATATCAATGTTACAAGTTCTTCCATTAATAGAATAATAATGTCTACTTTGTCCATAGTTGCATTCCCACCTTATGTTTGTTTGTTTATGAGGATTAGTTTTAATGCAAAATATTGAAAACATTAAAAAATCATAGGGGAAGTTTTTAAAATTATCTCCTACATTAATCATCTATAGCAAATATTGATATTTTGCCATAGCTGCTTCAGAACTTTACAAATATATGTAACATTCCTGATAAATAAATATATATATATGCTATGAAGGGGGCTAAAAGTATATGTAACTTTTACTAGGGCATATACATAGAGCTGAGGTTGCTGAGTGGTACAGGATCTCATCTTCAATTTCCTTAAAAATCACTATTAAAACATATCACAAATTCCTAGATAATTAGTATGTGACTTTTGGTAAATCTATTTTATATATCCAATTGAATAAATTGTTGAGATTGTTTTTTTTCCAGGGGGTGCGATAGAAAATTTTTCATGAAGAATAAATGATATAGCACCTTCAAATATTTGAAGACTACCATGTAGAAGTGTGAGTATATTTCTCATATGAAACCAAGATGGTTTCATAAAACAATTTGAACACTCTAACAGTAAATGTCATGTGAATGAGTGGGCACTTTCTGATTGAAGGAAACGATCCAGGGGTTAGATGATTATTTGTAAGATTCTTAAGAATATTTTATTGACTGAAAGAAAGTTGGAAGTCAAAAAATTATTGCTGACAGTGAGTCCAAATGGAAATCAAATACTTTTTACTTTCAGACATACTGAGAAGCTGGTAAAAGTGTTTTTTCCTCTGTACCTGGAAAAATTGTTTAATAAAATGTAATTATTCCCACTGATGGGTAACCACATCAATCTCTGAATGGTCATTTTTAAAATATTCCAATGTGATCAGTTCCCTGGCATGAGTATGGAAGGTCTATTTCTCTACTTTAGGACACTGAGATTGGATTACTGGTGGCAGAAAGAACAGTGTCCTCATTACCTGATAATGGGATTTAAGAATGTTACCTTCAGTCAATTTGGTGCAGCAAACAAGGTCAAAAGTCATTAACTAAGGAGAATATTCCTAATATTTCAAATACGAATAATCACAGTGATGGAAAGTGTTTAGAAGAGTTGGAGAAAATAAGGACTGAAGGAATTATGACAATGGGTAGTTATTGTAAATGCATTTTCAACATATTTGCTTAGAATAGAGAAATAATGAGCAAGTTGTCTTAAAGATCCAAACTTGATAAATAGAAAACAGCAAAGGGGAGGTCAGTTTTGTCTTAGTCAAACTGTAAACTTCTTCTGGAATATGTACATTACTGGTATCTTCTTTGTCCCTAACTTCCTTGCTGTTCTCACTTATGGGCAGGTTTGATAGGAAAAGGTTCGGGATCTGATGAATAGAGCACGTAAATTACAGCCACGTTATATGCCCTTTTTCTGCTCATTTTTATATTTTCTAGTGAGAGGCGATTTAGCCATTCATTAAGCAAATATAAATTGACAATAATATTTGTTATAATATGACAACTTATTGTAAAGGATTACATATCTTTTTTTTGTATTTGCTCATGTTTGTATCTTGAAATAATGATAACATAATCTGGGTTCTTTCAGAGATCAATCATACTTTTGTACGATGCTTTTTCATAAGGATTGATGAATGAATCCTGGCATAAATGTGTTCTCTCCCCATAGAAATTTATGATCTCCATCTCCTTAAAAAATGCAATTACCCCCCGCCCCGAAGACCATGTATAATACTAAAATTTCTGAGTTATCCCAGTACACATTATTTTAAGATTTCTCTGTTTATCATATTCAAAGCTTTTCCTATATTCATTATTGCATTCTGATTTCTATCTCATATAATATTACATGACTCTTTGGATGCCAATACTTAAAGTCCCCTAAATAATTCTCTAAATCTTACTAATATAAAGATAAATGTTTTAATTTCTTTGCCAAAATGAGCTTTATTATTGAGAATGTAAAAGAATAAAAAAATAAAGGTGCATTAATCTATAAATATATATATATATATTTTTGTTTGTTTGTTTATATATATATATATATATACATATATTTTAAGAGGTGCTTAGATTACCCAAAATATTACACGGAACCCACTGGGATTCCCATGTTCCCCACCTCCCACACCTCCCACCACATCCCACACAAACATCTCCCACAGTGTGGCCCACCACCCTCAATGAACTTACACATCCTGGAGCCTTGCCACCAACCATAGACCACAGTTCACACTGTAGACCACACTCTGGATTCTTATATGCCCCACTCACCACACCTCCCTCACCCTCCCACATAAACATCCTTCATTAGTGTGGCACATTCATTGCAATTGATAAACACATCCTGGGGCTTTGCCACTGAGCATGGACCATAGTTCACATTGTAGTCTACACGCTCTCCAACACAGTTCTGTTGATTCTAGCATTTTAATTTTATTTTGTTAGGACAAGGGATATGTTCCTATATCCATTTTTGAATATATTCTAAGCATAAATTATAAGGAAAATGTATGAGTGATCATTATAGATTCTACACTTTAAATGGACAGAAAGTAACATTGAATATGTCATATAACATTTGAAGATACACTGAAGGAAGGTATGTCCATATTCATTTCCTGGAAATTTGCCCTGATTTAGAGTCTAAACTCCCTCATTTAGAGTAGAAATATAAGAGAACTGATAAGCCTCTTGAAGGGAAGTAGTATTTTTGGAAATATCATTTGTATGAGCTTTTAGATGAACTCTTGGCTTTCATTATATGGAAGCAATACTTTTTCAATGCACACATTAAGTGCTGGAATTTAACTTAAGATGGGGTAAGAATAAGGGTAATGTGGGAGCTCAGAGTCATGTGACCTTTAGCCTACATGAATATTCATGGTGGGCATCATAAATATCTATGTGGATGAATATTATCTTCCTCATCAGAATGTAAACACTAGTCTTATGTCAGAAAGAAACAGACATAATAATGTTGCACCAATCAGTGTGGGTACTCAAAATGAACTGCTGAGGAGGTTTTTAAGAGAAAGAACATTATTGATTTAACAATAAGTCATAGACATTTAGACAGGCCCTGTGTGGCTCTTTTATAGATGGAAAAGGCAGCAAGCAACCTGACAGTGACAAAGCTAATGATGGTCTTTCATGATTTATACAGAATCAAATGCACAGCTGAAATTCTGTGCCCTTCAGTGCAGGCCATCTTGTGGAGTGTCCCTCTAGAGAAGATTTATAATACATTAGTCCTAGTGAATCCTGTGTGATTTCTTATTTTCATCTTTATTCAACATGGCAGAATTTGTTTCAAAGCTCTATACATTAGTTATTTAGTTCAAGATGTTCTTTGTTGGTATAATGAGGAAATATAGAGCAAAATGGGAGTTGGAGTGGACATCACCATCCCAGTCGCCTCTGGATTGGGGGAAGAACTATGGACTAGAGTGGACTTGATGGTATTCTCTTGCTCACATATGGTGATTCTTGCAATGCAAGAAATTATAACAATGAGGTGGAGCCAGTGGCCACTTGACAGTTTTTGGGTAGGGAGGGGATTAGCAGTTGAAATACAGGGGCTTCTTTGGGAGTTGGAGGTTGTCCTGAGTACTGTTGTGGCAATGGATGTAGGCCATTTTAAATCAGCACACACCACTCAGAACTGAGTGGGAGAGAGTGTGGTCTACAGTGTGAACTGTGGTCTATGGTTGGTGGCAAGGCTCCAGGATGTGTAAGTTCATTGAGGTTGGTGGGCCACACTATGGGAGATGTTTGTGTTGGATGTGATGGGAGGTGTGGGAGGTGGGCAGCATGGGAATCCCAGTGGGTTCCGTGTAATATTTTGGGTAATCTAAGCACCTCTTAAAATATATGTATATATATATAAAAAAAATAAAAATAAATTTC
>JAKSZT010000142.1:2088805-2170386 GCA_026826555.1 Tolypeutes matacus | reverse complement strand
TCTTAAAATATATGTATATATATATAAAAAAAATAAAAATAAATTTCAAAAAAAAAAATGACTTGGCTAGGTAGGTATAAGTTTCCTATTTTAAATGTGATTGAAAGCAATCTCCCTTCTATTGATAAAGGGAAAGTTGTGTCTCTAATGATAAGACTAATTTCCTACCTTGAAGAAACACATCCAGGAATACATGTTAATGTAGAGATTAAGAATCATTATACTTAACCAATGAAAGATTCTTCTCTACTTGTTTTAAAATATTTCATCATCTCAGTTCCACCTTGTTATCTACCTATGCTTCACACCTATGGTCACCACCACCACATTGAGATATAAATTCTTATCAAAATATTAAAAATAAGTGGAAAATATATAAAAATTTACAATGTTTAATTTAAATGTTTTAAAATGTTTTAATAGGTATACCTTACAGGTTCCATAGCAATGTATAGAAGCACAACTTGAAAAGTAGCAAACAGACATGTAGCAGAATCCAGTCCCTTAAAAAAATCAATAAAATGTAACAATACTGAAAAAGTAAAGAAAGTTAAAAAAACCTCGTTTTAATATAACAGGATTAAAAAAAAAATGAACCTCACTATAAAATCCCATAGACATTAAATAGTAAATAAGAGAATATTATGAAACATTTTATGCAATTATATTTTACATTTTCTTAGAAATGGCAAAATACTTGAAATGCAATATACTCCAAAAACTATTAAAAAAGAGCTTTGAATAGCACTAAAGCTATTAATAAAACTTAATTCTTAATTAAAACTAATCCCACAAAATATAGGATGTACATATTTTCTTTGGTAAAAGATTAAAAATTCTCAAAGAAGAAAGAAATAACAATCTTTGTAAAATCTTTTAGATATATAAAAAAATTAGATAACACTCCCTAACACATTATAGGAAGTAACACAATCATAAATCCAAACCTGGGAAGAATATTACTGAGAAAGAAAACTGCATTCCTCTATTTCTAAAATATATTAGCAAACAGAATCTAGCAATGCATAGAACAAAAAAAACATGAACTGCAATGAAAAAATGGAAAAAAAATAACAGCAACTGCCAGCAGATAATGCACTTTTTTTTTGGAATCAGATTTAGAATTGACAATAATTGGTAATTTCAACCGAGAGATAGAAATACTAATGAGGATCTGAATTGAAACATTGGAAATGAAAAACTCCATAGTAGAAAAGAAGAATGCCTTCAACAGGATCAGCAGTAGAATCATCGCATCTGAGGAAAGAATCAGTGAACGTTAAGACAGACAATAGAAATTATGCACACTGGAACACATAAAGAAAATAAAAAGGAAAATACAAAAAAAAAAATTCAAGAATGAGGGACTGTATCATATCTGTAGCCCTAATCCCAGAGGAAGAGAGAGAGAAAGCAGGCTAGACCTAATACTTGAAGAGAAATTGATGAGGATTTTCCAAATTCATGACAAATGCCAAAACCACAAAACCAACAAGCTTAAAGAACACCATTCAAGTCAATATTAAACAAACCCAACAGCCATAGGCATATTACGTTCAAACTTCTGTAATAACAAAGAGAAAATCATAAAGGAAGCTATAGAAAATCATAAAGGAATTTATACAATATTAACGTGTATAACTTTTCAAGGGCTGCCTTATCAAAGTGCCATAAACTCAATGGTTTATATGAACAACAATTTACTGTCTCACAGTTTTGCAGACTAGAAGCCTGAAGTCAAGATATAGTCAGGGTTAGACTTCCTCTGAATTCTATAGGGTTCTTGTGATGTCTTTCTGGCAATCTGTGGTATGACTCAATCTGGGCCTTCACCACATGCTGTCTTCTCTCTGTCTCCTACATACTGCATTCAAATTTCTTCTCTTTATAAGGGCAATAGTCATTTTGAAATATGACCCACTAAATCCAGTTTGGCTTGATTTTAGCTAATAACATCTCCAAAGATCCTATTTCCAAATCGGATCACATTCTCAGGGCCAATGGTTGGACTTAAACTTCTCTTGGGAGAGAACAATTCAATCTGTAACACCATATAAGCCACAAAACAATAGACTGACAATTTTAAAATTCTAAAAAAAAAAAAAAAAAAAAAAAGAAGTCAGTTCACATTCTTTTTATCCAGTGAAAATAGCATTTAAAATTGAAGGAGGAATAAAAATTTTTAAGCAAACTAGGACTTTGGGAAGGAATCAATTTCCAGTAGATCTCCTTTATGAGAAATGTTGGTGGAAATTATTCAAGCAGAAAAAAAAAATGATATCAAATTGAAAGCCAGATCTACACAGAGAAGTAAAGAGTGCTGGAAATAGAATAAATGAAGGATAAGTTGAAAATATGTTTTCTTATTTTAATTGCTTGATGTAAAATAGATGGTCTAAAGCCAAAAATTAGTAATAGTATATGTTGCATTGATTGAATACATAAAAGTAGATTAAAACACATATGACACAAATGATGGGATTAAGTGTTTTAAATATACTTATCAATTGTCAGTACAAGTGGACTGATGAAACTGTATAACATTATTTTAAGGTAGACACTAAATGATTAAAGATGTTTATTGTAAGTGCTGACAATCCAGTAAAATTTTTAAAATGAGGTATACATAATTAGCTCATAAAGGCAATGAACTCTTTAAAAATTCTCAGCTCCCACAAAAGAAGACATGAAAGGAGGAAAATGAAATGTAGAAGAGATGAAACAAATTATAAAAAGTTAAAATAGTTACAATTTTAATCAAATGCTATCAATTACAACATTAAATATGAATGGCCTAAACATACCAGTTTAAAGATGGAGATTGTTAGATTGGGGTTGAGCAATTCCTGAATATATACTGTGTACAGACTTCCATTTTATTTTTTTAACTTTATTTTTAAAGACGTTTTGGATTACAGAAAAGTTACATTAAAAATATAGGAGATTCCCATTTAACCCATCACTCCTCCTCTTACATTTTCCTCTATTCATATCATCTTACATTAGTGCTGTACATTTGTCACAACTGATGAATAATTATTGAAGCATTGATACTGACGAAGGTCTATAGTTTATATTATGGTTTAAACTTTCTTCCATAACAATTTTATAGATTCTGACAAAATGTACAATGGCCAATAGTCACAATTGCAATATCATGCAGAACAATTCAAATGCCATAAAAGTGCCCTATGTTCCACTCAGAACTTCTGGTAGCCACTATCTTTATATCAATGTTACAAGTTCTTCTGTTACTGCAATAATAATAAGTGTACTTTGATCCATGACTGCATTTCCCCCTTATGTGTGTTCATTCCTCAATCTTGAAGATTTTGGGATGTTAATACCTACTCTGCTACAGAGAGAGAGGGCTTAGATCATAATAGGTAGATGGAAGGAACTGTTTTGGTTGCAGTTGTAGATACTCTTTGCTTTTGGGGATGGCAGTTGTTGCATCATCAATATTTTGTTAGTTGTCCTGGGCAAAACTGATGAAATGGAGAGTAGCTGTTTGTTGTAAGTCTGATGAGATTCACAGCTTATTTACCATATGAGTAGATCAAAGATTTAAGTCTTTGGGACACATATTTAACAGGTATAGTGCTAATTATAGATTCAAATAAAAGATGTGGAAGAATCATGTGTAGAGAAATTGTTAATGAGTCTAACTATTACATTGGGGAAAAAGGTTATCATATATTCCAAGTTAAGACCCACTGACAGAGTGCTGATTTCATTTGGTTGTGCGCCTTTCCTATAGTGTCCAGATGTCTCTAGAACCCTTGGGAACACCCCTGTTTGAGACTTTGTTTACTGTAGTAGTTAGTGAGATCTGCCTGAGATGTACATGAGCATAACCTCTGGAATGAACTCCTGACTCCCTTTGAAATTTCTTAGGTGTAAAAACTCTTTTGTATTTAAAAATTTCCCCTTTTGGTCAAGGTCTTTTTCCAAATGCATCACTGGTTGGCACCCGGTAATAATCCCTCAGTGCCAGGGAGTCTCAACCTTGGGAGTCATGTACTATGCTGAGGGAAGGTAATGAGTTTATTTGCTGAGTTTGGCTAAAAAAGAAGCCACCATCTTAACTCTGCACCTGACATTAGGGGAAGCGGGGCTGACTGAAAATCACAGTGCTTGTAGGGACTGGCTTTTTTTTCCATCTAGATCAGATTGCCACTCTAGCCTAAGCTCTAGGCCCACCTGGTGCAGAGAGGAAGAGCTGGGAGGAGCTGCGCCAGCCTCTCCAGGAAAGTATCGGCCACGTCGTGGAGGCTGGTGATCATTCTACTTTGGTAGCGCAAGCCACCCCAGGGTGTCAGGAATTGGGAGCTCTATTTCCCAAAAACAAGGGAGGAAAAGACGGATGGCTGCGGATTTCAGCCACTGATCGGCGAATTCAGCTGGCTAAAGTATAACTCTAAGAACAGCTAGAGTTTGAGCCTGTCCAAGTCAGAAGGAGGCTAATAGCTGCCATTTTGACTCCATCCCCAGCATGAGGGGAAGTCTGGCTGACTGAAAATCACAGTGACAGGAGAGATCCACTTCTTTCAGTCAGATTGGCTTGCAGCCCTAGCCTAGGCTTCAGCCCCACCTCTGTAAGGGAGGAAACTGATGGGCCCTGCACCAGCCTATCCAGGTAGCTGCAGGTACATTTAGCTGGAACAGACTGAATAATCAGAAGTCTACCGGGGCAACTGTGGTCATCTTGGACCTGTACTGCATAGATTGCTGCCCACACCTACAGCTCCATTCCTGCTCTAGTCTGTCTGGGCAACTACATTCTAGGCCTGCATGTGTTGGATTATTCCACACAGCTGTGTCTCTGTCTCTATCCCTGAAAAAGGAGAAAGTTGGGAGATGCTTCATTGGTCCTTGGGGCTATGAGGGTAACTTGAGCCTCCACAGCTTATAGCACCAACTACATTCTTGGCTACTACTATACAACCAGTAAGGGAGAAGGGCAGGAATCCCTAAACTAAAGAGAAAAACTGCACCCAGTACAAATACTCTAATAAGCCAGATGCCAAGACACCAACAAAAAATTACAATCCACACCAAGAAACAGGAAGATATGGCCCACTTAAAGGAACAAGGTAAGCCTCCAGATGACATAAAGGAGTTGAGACAACTAATCATAGATGACAAACAAATATCCTTAATAAATCCAATGAGATGGCTAAAGAAATTAAGGATATTAAGAAGACATTGGATGAGCACAAAGAATTAGAAAGAATATACAGAAAAATAGCAGATCTTATGGGAATGAAATACTCAATAAATGAAATTTAAAGTACACTGGAATCATATAATAGCATAGTTGAAGAGACAGAAGAAAGGATTGGTAAGCTTGATGAAAAGGCCTTTGAAAATGAACATACAAAAGAACAGATGAAGAAAAAATTGGAAAAACTTGAGCAAAGTCTCAGGGAACTAAAGAACAGCAAGAGTTGTGCAAACATATGTGTCATGTGTGTCCCAGAAGGAGAAGAGAAGAGAAAAGGAGCAGAAGGAATATTTAAAAAATAATGGTAGAAAATTTCCCAACCCTGTTGAAGGACATAGATATCCATGTCCAAGAAGCATGACACACTCCAATCCAAAAAAAATCCTAATAGACCTAGTCCAAGACACATACTAATCAGAATGTCAAATGCCAAAGACAAAGAGAGAATTCTGAGAGCAGCAAGAGCAAAGCAATGCATAATGTATAAGAGATACCCAATAAGATTAAGTGCTGATCTCTCACCAGGAACCAGGGAGGCAAGAAGACAGTGGTATGATGTATTTAAGATACTGCAAGAGAAAAACTTCCAGCAAAGAATCTTATATCTGTCAAGATGGTTTTTCAGAAATGAGTGTGAGTTTAGAATATTCACAGATAAACAGAAATTGAGAGAGTTTGTAACCATGAGACCTGCTTTGCAGGAAATACTAAAGTGTGTGCTACAGCCTGAAAGTAAAGACAGGAGAGGGAGGCCTGAAAGAGAATCTAGAAATGAAGATTATATCAATAAAAGTAACTAAAAGCATCAAGAGTGGTGAAAATAAAATATGACAGATAAAACTCAAGTATTCAAGGATAAACTTAACCAATGATTTAAAGTACTTGTATTTAAAAAAGTACAATTCATTGTTGAAAGAAATAAAAATAGACTTACATAATTGGAAGAATATTCCATGCTAATGGATTGAAAGACTAAATATTGTTAAGATGTCAATTCTATTAAAATTGATATATAGATTCAATGCAATCCCAATAAAAATTCCACCAGCATTTTTTAAATAAATGGATAATATGATTATTACATTTATTTGGAAAGGTAAGGGGTCCTGAATAGCCAGAAACATCTTCAAAAGGAAAAAGCGAAGTTGAAAGACTCTCATTTCCAGACTTTAAGTCGTATTACCTAGCCACAGTGATAAAAACAGCATGATACTGGCATGAAGACAGACACATAGACCAATGGAACTGAAGTCATGGTTAAAAAACAGGCCCTCACATCTGTGGTCAAGTGATTTTTGACTAGCCTGTCAAACCCATCCAGCTCAGGCAGAACAGTCCATTCAACAAATGGTAATGAGGAAATTGGATATCCATAGCAAAAGAAGGAAAGAGGTCCCCTGTGTCACACCCTCTAAAAAATTAACTCAAAATGAATCAAATACCTAAATATAAAAGCAAGAACCATTAAACTTCTAGAGGAAAATGTAGGAAAATATCTTCAAGACCTGCTGGTAGGTGGTAGATTCTTAAAGGAGATAAGAGGAGGACTGAGATGGACTACTTATATTTAATGTATTTAGAAGTTTTAATTAGTTTTACTGTAAAAGTGTGGAAACATACAGAGTTGATGGTAACACAATATAGTAACAGCTCGTTTATAAATGGGAATGTGGCTGAAAAGGGTAGTCTAGGGATGTAAATGCAACTGACAGAAAGCTAGAGAATAATCTAGAGAGTGAATAGCACAGTAAACCCAGAGGTGGATGAGAATAGTGGTTGATGGTACAGATGTAAGAGTGTCCTTTGTGAGCTAGAGCAGATGTATTGCAGGGTGGTGGGAATGTGGAGAAGCATGGGAAAAATACAACTGGAGTGACCTATGCAGTGTGGTTAACAGTAACAATGTAATATTCTTGCCTCTATGCCAAAGATATACTGTGTTGATAATGAGGGAGTATGGAAAAAGTGTGTCAAATGTACACTGTGTACCTAGTAATAATCAGATGATATTATCTCAATCTGTAATAAAAGTTCCACCATGGTGTGGTGTGTTGATAGAGGGATGTTGTTTGGCAATTCTGTACATGTGCATGATTGTTTTGTAAGTTTACAAGTTCTGTCATAAAAATATATTTAAAAATTAATAATAGGGTGGGTTGGGAAAAAATATACCAAATGTAGATAAGGACTATAATTAGTATAGTAAGACTTTGAAAATATTCTTTCATAATTTGTAACAAATGTCTCACAACAATGCAAGGTGTTGGTGGAGGGTTGATGTATGGGACCCCTGTATCATCGATGTTATGAATGTTTGCTTCATAAGTTCACAACTTTTACTATATACTTATCATGTATAAATGATATAAAAATAATAATAATAGGGTGGGTTGGAGGAAAATACTTTGGTTAGTAGTAATATTTTCATAATGTCTTTAATCATTAGTTAAAAGTGTTTCACAACAATGCAAGGTATTGGTGGTAGGGTGAGGTATGAGAGTCCTGTATGATATTATATATGTTTGTATTCTAAGTTCACAACTATTACTATGCACTTATTGCTTATGTATGTTCATGTATGAGTTATATACTTCAATAAATTAAAAAAAAATTTTAAGTATGGAAATGTGAGACAACAATAATTAGAAATAATATTTAAAATTATAAAGCAAGAAATTGTAAGAATAAAAAATATATACATATCAACATTTTGAAAGGACTAAATTTTGACCTGAGAAAGTTGTCTATTGATTGTCAACTCTAAAATATATCATAATAACAATATTAGACTTTAAAGATAAAGTAATACCAATATTGGACTTACAGGCAAGAGTGTTATGCTATTATACTTTTAAAGAAAAATATGACTAACAGAAACATTGAGCTAATGATATGAATGTAATAATTCAATTATAAAATGAATTCTAAAAGGGGAAGATAGCTGGAAGAATTCTGAATAAATTTAGCTTCTGTTAAGTTATTGTAAACACAATCAAAACAGTGGTTAAGAGAGAGATAAAGAAAAATGAAAGCAGAGAAAACTATTTGATTATGGCTTGTACAATATGTGGTAGCTAAAGAGATCATTTAAAAGTAAAGCAGTAAAGTATTGAAACCTATGTGAGACATAAGTGATGAAGGTTGATAATTACTAGAAAAAAACATAAAATTCCTAAATACCAATATAATAACTACAACCTTCATCCACCACTGAAATCACTGTTATACATTCCCTAGATTATTCTTTGGTTCCTTTCAATTGAGATTTACATTGACAGATTACCCCTTTCAGCCACAATCACATTTACTATGTTGAGAAATCTTCCTTCTTTTTCTATCTTTTGGAAGGTTTTTTATCAAGAAAGGATGCAGTGTTTTATCTAATGCCTTTTCTGCATCAATCAGGAAGATCATGTGATTTTTCTTCAATTTATTATTTTGGTTAATTACACTAATTAATCTACTTGTGTTGGAAAACCCTTACATACTTGGGACCAAACCCACTTTATTGTGGCACATAATTCTTTTAATGTGCTTTTGGATTTGGTTTGCGAGTATTTTGAGAATTTTTACATCTACATTCACTGGAGGTATTTATCTGTATATTATTTTTTTGTGGTACCTTTATCCGGTTTTGGTATTAGGGTAATGTTGGGTTCATAGAATGAGTTTTGTAGCATTCCTACCTGTTCAGTGTTTTGTAAGAGCTACAGCAAGATTGATATTAGATTGTCTTTGAATGGTTGGTAAAATTCACCTGTGATGCCGTCTGGACTTGGGCTTTTCAATTTTGGGAGGTTTTTGGTAACTGTTGCAATCTTTTTAGTCATGATTTGTTTGTTGAAGTTTTTATTTTTTCTAGAGTCAGTGTAGATTGTTCCTGTGTTTCTAGAAATTTGTCCATTTCATCTATGTTCTATGGTTTTTGGTATACAGTTGTTCTTAAGATCCTCTTATGATCTCTGTTATTTCTGCAGAATCAGTGGTAGTGTCCCCCCCCTCTCATTTCTGATTTTATGTACTTCCATCTTCTCTAGCTAAGGGTTTGTTGATTTTTTCTACCTAAGGGTTTGTGGATTTTGTTGATCTTCTAAAAAAACAAACTTTTAAAATCCTTCCTATTGATTTTTGTTGTTGTTGTTCTCAATTTCATTTATTTCTGCTCTGATTTTACTATTTCTTTCATTCAGCTTGGTTTGGGATTAGTTTGCTATTCTTTTTCTAGTTCCTGCAGGTTTTCAGTTAAGTATTTGACTTTAGCTCTTTCTTCTTTTTTAATGTAAGCATTGATGGCTATAAATTTTCCTTTCAGTACTGCCTTTATTGTGCCCCACAGGTCTTTTTATATTGTTATATTGTGCTCTTGTTTTCATTCATCTCAAGATATTTACTGAATTCTGAAAATTCTTCTTTGACCCACTGATATTTAAGAGTGTTGTTTAATATCCATATATTTCTGAATTTTCCTTTTTTTTTTTGTTCATTATTGATTTCCAACTTCATTCCATTATGATCAGAGAAATTATTTTAGTGTAATTTCAATCTTTTAAAATTTATTGAGAACTGTCTTATGATCCAAATATGGTCTATCCTGGAGAAGGATCCATGAGCACTTGAAAAGAATGTATATCCTGCTGCTCTAGGGTGTAAGGCTTTATACAATCTATTTGGTCCAGTTAATTTATCATATTATTAAAAATCTCTGTTTCCTTATTTATCTTCTGTCCAGATGTTCTATCCAATGCTAAGAGTGGTGTATTGAAGTCTCCAACTATTATTATACAGACTTTTATTTTTCCCTACAGTTTTGCCAGTGTGTGCCTCATGTATCTTGGGGCACCAGGTTAGGTGCATAAATATTTATTTTAGTTATTTCTTCCTTGTGAATTCCCCCTTTTATTAATATATAATGACTTTCTTCAACTCTTATAACAATTTTGCATTTAAAATCTATTCTATCCTATCTTAGTATCACTATTCCATATCTTTCTTGTTACTACTTGAATGGAATTTTTTTCAAACCTTTTTCTTTCAGCCTGTTTGTATTCTTATATCTGAGGTGAGTCTCTTGTAAACAGCATATAGATGGCTCTTCACATTTTATCCATTTTGTCAGTCTGTGTCTTTTGATTGGGGAATTCAATAATTAACATTAAACATTATTATTGTAGAGGCATTGCTTACATCATCCATTTTATCCTTTACCTTTCTGATATCACAGCTTACCCCTTAATTTATGCCACCTAATAATTTTCATTTCTAACCTCTCTCCAAGTCTTTTGCCTTTGTTTATTCCTTTCAGGCTGCAGTGCTTCCTTTAGTATCTCTTGTAAATTTTGTGATTCAGAAACATACTCTCAGTTTTTATTTGTTCCTGAGGACTTTAAAATTACCCTTATTTTTTGAAGAACATTTTTGTTGGATACAGAATTCTTGCCTGGCAGTTTTACTTTTTCATTACCTTAAATGCATTGTGCCACTTTCTTCTTGCCTCCATGGTTTCTGTTGAGAGATTGGCACTTAACGTAATTGAAAGTCCCTTGTACATGATGCTTTGCTTTTCTCTGGCTGCTTTCATAATCCTCTCTTAATCTCTGATATTTGTTACACTGAATAGTAGGTGTCTTAGAGTACATCTGTTAAGATTTGTTCTTTTGGGGGGGGTGTTGCCCTTCCTGGTTATTGATATTTATGTTTTTCAAAAGGATTAGGAAAGTTTCAGTCATTATTACCTCAAATAGTCTTTCTGCCTCCTCTGGCAATTTGAGATTATTTATAAATCCCCAAATGAGAAAGATTATATTTGTAAACCAATATATTACTCTGGGTGTGATATCCTTTCATTGTATTAAATTCAAAGGTTGATAAATTCAATTTAGGGCTTGTGATGCTAATATATCAGTAAAGCGTGACTCAAGGTGAATCCCCACCCCCTTGGTGGGCCTATATATGCAGGCACTCACTCAAGAAGACGCATGGAAGAAAAGAAAATTTTGTCATTTTTGATCCTGCGGCACCAGGGAGAGATGAGTCATTTGCCTGAAAGTTTGCAGCTGAGAAGGCCTGGAAAGAAAAAAGCCCTAAACAGGAGAGGTAGAGGATTAGAAGCCCAGAGGGAAAGGAGAGACCAAGCAGGTATCAGCAACCAACTGACTTTGGTGAGAAAACAGCCTTGGTTTGAACTTTTTAGGGCCTTGTAATTGTAAGCTTCTACCACAAATAAATACCCTTTATAAAAGCTAACAGATGCCTGGTGCTTTGTAACAGCACCCATTTGAAAGACTAATGCATCCTCTTTCAGTTCTCTTTTTCTTCTGGGACACCAATAACCTACATGCTTGTACATTTCAAGTTATCATTCAATTCTATGGGATCCTGTTCCATTTTTTCCATTCTTTTCTCTTTCTTTTTTTCCTGTGTTTTCAAGTTCAAATATTCTGTCATAGATATCACTAATTCTGTCCTCCTTCAATTCAAATCTGCTATTATATACCTCCAATATATTTTCAATCTCATCCATTGTGTCTTTCATTTGCATAATGTCTGCTCCCTTTTTTTGCAGGCTTTCAAATTGTTCTTTATACTCACTCAGTGTCTTCTTAATATCCCTTATCTCTTTAGACATATTTTCTTTCAACTCTGAATTGATTTACTAGGTTTTTGTGTTATCATTGATTAGTTGTTTTAAATCCTGTATCTCATCAGGATATTTGGTTTCTTCCTTTGGCTGTGTCATCTCTTCTTATTTTTTGGTAGGGTATGTATTTCTTTACTGATGTCTAGACATCTGAGTATGTTGTTGAATTTACTCTGATGGTTAATTTCTCTCTCTTGCATATTGGTTTTCTTTCACAACTTTTCTTTGATTTTTTGTTCAACTTCTTCTGAGTCTTAAAAATTGCCCAGCTTAAGTTATCAAATTCAGGTCATAGACTAATTAATGCGATGAGATGTCCTCCTGGGAGTTTAGGACAAGAGAGACTAGAAGTGTTTTTTCTCCATGCAATTTCCTGTCTGGCCAGCAGATGGCTCTTTTTTAATGAAAATATTTTTTAAAAGCTTTAGATTACTTAAATGTTAAATAAAAAATATAGAGTATTTCCATATGTCTCACTCCCTCCCTCCCTGTCCCACACTTCCCCACATTAACCACATCCTTCATTAGTGTGTCGTATATTTGTTACAATTGATGAACACATACTGAAGCATTGCTACTAACCATGGACTATACTTTACATTATAGTTTATACTCTGTCCTACACAATTTTACAGGTTATGACAAAATATATAATGGCCTGTATCTATCATAGCAATGTCATCCAGGACAATTCCAATGTCCTGAAAATGCCCCCATATTACATCCAATCTTCCCTCTCCCTCCCTTTAGAACCTCTGGTGGCCACATCCTTTTTTTTTTATCAATGATAAAAGTTCTTCCATTGCTAGGATAATAATAAGTCTATAGTAGAATAATAATAAGTCTACTTTAGTCCATTTTTCATTCCTTGATCTTGAGGATTTGGGGATGGTGATGTGCACTCTGATTGTAGTTGAGAGGGGGCTTAGATCCCATGGGACAGATGGAAGTAATTATCTTGCTTGCTGTTGCCAACACTCTCTGTTCCTTGGGATGGGCGTTGTCCATTATCATCTCCTTGTTAGTTGTCATGGATGAGTCCAGTAAAATGGAAAGTGGGTGTTGCAACTCTGCTGAGATTTGGTCTCAACTGGCACATGGACGGAAGAAAGATTTAAGTCTCTGGGACATATATTTAACAAGTATAGTGTTAATTATAGGTTCAAATACAAGGGACAGAAGAGCCATGTGTAGGGAAACTATAAATGTGTCTAACTGTTACATGGGGGAGCATAAATTCCAAAGTAAGGTCCACTGCCAGGATGCCAAATTCCTGTACTGTCTGTCCTGCTTATAGTGTCTGAATGTCTCTAGATCCCTCAGGAGTCCCCAATATATGAGGCAATGTTTACTGTGGCAATCAATGAGATCCAGCAGCAGTTTGTGCCTGTTGGTGAATCTTTCCACAGAGGTGTTTCTTTCAACCTCTGCTTGCCTGTGATTCTAGTCTGGCCAGTGTTGAGATCCAAAGTGCCTCTATAGCTCAAATTCACTGAAGAGAAATCAGTCTCTGCCCTCTTCCATAGTCTCCCTCTCCTCAGAGAGGAAGACATCTGTTCCTACTTCAGTTGGTTGCAGTAGAACATGAGTTTTATCCAGGCTTTATCCATACCCTGAGCATGGGGAATGGGAGCCCTTCCCAGCCACTATGGAGTTTAGTAACTCAGGATTGTCATTTCAGGTTCTTTGTTTCTCTGTCCCTCACCCTCCTGGGGTTGTGCAGCACTGTCCTGGTCTGATGATCTCCAAAGCAGATCCCTTGGATAGCTGTTTGCTCTTTCTCCATTTTTTTTTTTTTTTTTTTGAGAGAGAGAGAGAGAGAGTTGAGCCCTGTGTGCCTACTCTAATGCCATCTTCCCTGAAGTCCGCCTTACCATTTTTTTTTAACTGGGTTGTATTTTTATTGTTGAGTTGTAGGATTTCTTTATTTATTCTGGATATTAAACCCTTATCATATATGTTGTTTCCAAATATTTTCTTCCATCAAGTAGGTTGTCTTTTCATTTTTGTGATACAGTCCTTGATGCCTAAAAGTTCTTAATTTTGATGAGGTACATTTATCTATTTTTTCTTCTTTTGTTGCTTGTGCTTTGGGCGTAAAGTCTAAAAAATCACTGCTTACCACAAGATCTTGAAGATTCTTACCTATATTTTCTTCTAGTACTTATATTATCCTTATTCTTATATTTAGGTATTTGACCTATTTTGAATTAATTTTTGTATGTGGTGTGAGAAAGGGGTCCTTCTTCTTTTGCTTATAGATTTCCAATTTTACCAGTACCATTTCTTGAAGAGACTATTCTTTCAATTGAGTGTACTTGGCAGCCTTGTAAAAAATCAATTGACAATAGATTTGAAGGTCTATTGCTGAATTCTCAATTTGATTCTATTGGTCTGTATATATATTCTTGTGTCAGTACCATGCTGTTTTGACTACTGTACATTTGTAATAACCTTTAAAGTCAGGAGGTGAGAGGCCTCCAAATTTTTCTTCTTTTTTTAGATGATGTTGGTTATTTGGCATCGCTTACCCTTTCCAAAGAAATTTGACAATTGGCTTTTCCATTTCTGCAAAATAGGCTGTTGGAATTATGATTGAGAGTGCATTGAATCTGTAAATAATTTTGAATAGAATTGACATCTTAACAAAATTTAGTCTTGCAAACCATGAACATGGAATATCATTCCATTTATTTAGATTTTCTTTGATTTCTTTACCAAAGATTTTTTTCCATTTAAAAGTCATTTACCCCTTGATTAAATTTATTCCTAGATATTTGATTATTTTAGTGCTACTGCAAATGGAATTTTTTTCTCAATTTCTTCCTGACATTACTCATTACTAGTGTATAGAAACACTAGTGATTTTTGCATGTTGATTCATACCCTGCCATTTTGCTTAATTTGTTTACTTGCTCCAGTAGCTTTATTGTTGATTTTTTTGGGACTTCCTCTATATAGGATCATGGCAGCCTTAAACAGTGATAGTTTTACTTCTTCCCTTCGAATTTGTTGGTCTTTTATCCCTTTTTCTTGTCTAACAACTTTGGCTGTAACTTCCACTATAGTGTTGAACAACTGTGGTGACAGTGGGCACTCTAGTCTTTTTAAAGATCTTGAAGGGAAAGCTTTCAGTCTTGCATCATTGAGTAAGATTTTAGCTGTGGATTTTTTTCATATATGCCCTTTATCATGTAGAGGAAGTTTCTTTTTATTTCTATTTTTCTAAGTGTTTTTATCAAGGAAATATGCTAGATTTTGTTAAATGTCTAATCTGTACCAAACGAGATGACCATGTGATTTTTTTTCTTTCATTTTGTTGATGTGATGTATTATGTTAAATGATTTTCTTATGTTGAACCTGGAATAAAACTCATTTGATCATGGTGTATAATTCTTTGAATTTGATGTTATATTTGATTTGATAGGATTTTGCTTAAAATTTTTGAATCTATATTCCTAAGAGAAATTGCTCTGCAATTTTCTTTTCTGGTAGAATCTTTATCTGATTTTGGTATTAGGGTGAGGTTGGCAAGATAGAATGAATTAGGTAGTATTCCCTCCTGTTCAATTTTTCAGAAACTTTTGAGCAAGATTGGTATGTTTGGCACAATTCACATATTAAGCCGTCTGGTCCTATGCTTTTCTTTTTGGGAAGTTTTTGAGGACTGATTCAACCTCTTGTAATTTGTCTGTTGAGATCTATTTCTTCTAGAGTAAGTGTAGGTTGTTTGGTGTTTTGAGGAAGTTGTCCATTCATCTAGGTTGTCTCATTTGTTGGCATACATTTGATCATAGTGTCCTCTCATGATCCTATTTATTTCTATGAGGTCAATAATAATGCCTCTCTATCATTTCTGATTTTATTTATTTGCCTCTTCTCTCTTTTACCCTTTATCATTCTAGCTAAGGTTTTGTCGTTTTTATTGATCTTTTCAAAGAACCATCTTCTGGTTTTATTAGTGCTCTCTATTGCATTTTCATTCTCAATTTCATTTATTTCTGCTTTAAACATTGTTATTTCTTTCATTGTGCTTGCTTTGGGTTTAGTATTATGTTCTTTTCTAGTTCTTCCAAGTGTACAGTTAGGTGTTTGATTTTAGCTCTTCTTGTTTTAATTTTTTTTAAATTTTCTTTCTTGTTTTTCTTTCTTTCTTTTTAAAATGTAAGCATGTAGGGCTGTATATTTCCCTCTTGGCATTCACGGAGTCCCATAAGTTTTGATATGCTGTGTTCTTGTTTTCATTCATCTCAAGATAAATACTGACTTCAATTTTAATTTCTTCTTTGACCTACTGATGTTTTAGGAGTGTGTTACTTAACTTCCATATATTTAAGTATGTTCTATTTCTCTGCCTGTTATTGATATTCAGCTTTATTCCATTATGATCAGAGAATATGCTCTGTATAATTTCAATCTCTTAAAATTTGAGATTTGTTTTGTAACTCACCATGTGGTCTATCCTGGAGAATGATCCATGTGTACCTGAAAGGAATGTATATCCTTCTGTTTTGGATGTACTGCTCTGTTCATGTCTGTTAGGTCTACTCCATTTATCACATAAGTCAATTTCTCTGTTTCCTCATTGACCTTCTGTCTAGATATTCTATCTATTGTTAAGAGTGTCTAACTGTTATTGTGGAGATGTCTATTTCTCCCTTCAGTTTTTCCTGTTTTCCTCATATATTTTGGAGCACCATCATTAGGTGTATATATGTGATTGCTATTTCTTCTTTTTTAATTGACCCTTTTATTAAATGTTCTCCTTTGTGTCTTGTAATAACACTTGATTTAAAGTTTATTTTGTCCAGTAATTGCGTAACTACCCCATCTCTTTTCTAGTTACTATTTGCTTGGAATATCTTTCTCCATACTTTCATTTTCACCCTGTTTGTGTCTTTGGGTCCAAGGTAAGTCTCTTGTAAACAACATATAATTGGATCATGCTTTTTAAAAATCAATTCTGCCACACTGTTTCTCCCTCTTGTCTAGGGTTTTATAGTTTACTGGATTTGTATTAATGCTCTTCTTTGATGCTCTGTCTAACTTCTTCTAGACCTTTAGATTAGCCCATGTGTAACTGTAATGGTTTTTTCAGCTCTTTTTCACATGACTTTTGCCCAGGATATGTGGTACAATTTTTAAAATTGAACTTTTTGTTCAATTTCTTCACCTCCAAGAGAAAGCTTCCTTTCCTCTGTTCCATTTCCAGGAATCTTAATCTGTTTTGTTTGTTTTTTTGCAGAATTTTCTTCCCAGTTCCTAAGATTTTTAAAAAATTTCTCCCTCATGGAATGCCCCATTTCCTTACACTTTTCAGTCCTGGGGTCCATCCTCTCTTATAGAACTTGGGGTATATTGCCTCAGGGTACTAGATGAGGTCTATTCAGAAAGTTGAGTCAGTCCAGAAAGGTTCATTTTGCGTTTCAGTGGTCCAGTAAACTGGAATTGAACATGTGCACCATTTGCCAACAATTTTGCTGCAGTCTCTTTTATTTCCCCCTGGGGGCACTTTTGTACGTGGCACCTTTCAGCCTCTTTTATTTATTTATTTGCTATTTTTATAAATATTTCTTTTTCTCATTTAAAAATTTTATTGATTTATATATTCATATATGAACATACATATACAATAAGTGTATAGTAAAAAAATTGTCAATTTAAAGCACAAACATGCATATCATTATAGTGGGTCAACTTACATCACCCCACTACCAATACCTTGCATTGTTGTGAAACTTGTTGATTTCATGTGGTTTATCTACATAGGGAAACTACAACTGAGTTCAAATGTGTCACACTGGGGAGCATAAATTCCAAAGTAGGGCCCACTGGCAAGGCACCAAACTCCTGAACTATCTACCCTGACTATAGTGTTTAGATGTCATCAGAGCCCTCAGAAGCCCTGCTATCTGAGGTAGCATTTGTTATGGCAGTCAATGATATCTTGCTGAAATATGCATAAGTGCAACCACTGGAATGACCTCCAGACTCACTTTGAATTTCTTAGCCATATAAACTCATTTGTCTTTACCTTTTCCCCCTTTTGGTCAAGGTCTTTCTCCAGTTGCATTGCTTGTTCGTGCTTGGTAGTAATTCTTCGGTGCCAAGGAGGCTCAAATGTAGGACCCATGGAGTCTTAAGAGGAAGAAGGAAGGAGAGACCAGACAGATGTCGACTTCCATCTTGCTTTAACATGTGGCAACAGACTTTGGTGAGGAAATAACCTTGAGCTGGACTCCTTAGGGCCTTGTATTTGTAAGCTTCTTCCCCAAATAAATACCTTTTATAAAACCAACAGATATCTGGTACTTTGCATCAACACCTCTTTGACTAATATGGATGTTATAGGCTAACCAGGGATTTCCACTGTGGATACTCCTTTCCCTGAGATCATACCCACTCCTGCCAGTGATCTTTCAGTCTCCTGCCTGTGCCTCACCAATTATTACAACTTACTCCTGAAGGGCATGAAGTGGTGTGGCCACAAGACCTCCTGGCACTTAGTCAGGCATAAGCTTTATTTGACTTATGAATAGGAGAGAGTCTTTAATAGCAGCCAGTCAAAGAATGAATGAAGTTAGCACTTCGCAAAGTGATGAAAAATGAAGGATGATACATAAAGTGTTCCAGTACAAGGATATTCCATAGGGTATCAGAACAAAGTTCCTGTTAGGGTCACATGAAGCATACACATGGGGTGTGATGATGCTTTCACTATGCTCACAGGAAGGACGTTTACCAAGGACATTTACTGCTTTGGGAAGATTAAAGTTTATGATAACAGCTATCATTCTCTCCCCTCTGGGGGGAGGGGGGCATTGTTAACCTTTAAGTTATGTTGTGTTCACCTAGGTGGCTACATGCTGAAGACTTGGGTTAGGCTCAGGGTCCCCACAAGGCCTATGTATTTTCTCCAGGCAAGGTGAGACTGCTATCTTCTAGCAGGGAGGAGAAAGCCACTTCTGCCCCATAAGTTATGGAGGAACTTGGGAATTTAGGATTTCAAATATATACATACACTCAGATATGTTATTACAAAATATCAGGTGCTAATGTCTCCCCTATGAAAATGAAAAGACAAACGACAAAAGAATTTACTATACATTTCTCTAAAAAAGATTTACAAAAAAGCACATGAAAAGAAGCTCAAAATCATTGAGAATGGGGGAAATGCAAATCAAAAATAATAAAGAGCAATTCACATCCATTAGGATGGTTATTAACTTAAAAATAAAACAGACAATAACAAGATTTGGTGAGGATGTGGAGAAACCAGAACACTTATACATTGTGGGTGGAAATGTAAAACCATGCAGCTGCTGTGGAAAGCAGTTTGGCAGTTCCTCATAGTTGAAAACAGAATTACCATATGGTGCAGCATTCCCACGTTTTGGTATATGCCAAAAAAATTTAAAGCAGGGACTCAAAGAGATATTTGTACACCAATGTTTATAGCAGCATTATAATCAAACAGTGGAAGAAACTCAAGTGTCCATCAACAGATTAATGGATAAACAAAATGTGACATATGCACACAATGTAATATTACTCAGCTGTAAAAAGGAATGAAGTTCTGATACATGCAAAAACATGGATGAACTTCAAGGACCTTATGGTGAATGAAATAAGACAGGCACAAAAAGATAAATATTGTATGATTTCACTAATATGAAATATCTAGATAAGGAAATTTATAAAGAGATAGTAAAATATAGTTTACAAGGAGATGGGGATAGAAGGGAAGGTGGAGTTATTGCCTAGTATGTGGAGAGTTCTCATTGAGATGATGAAAAATTTTGGTAATTGATTTGATGATGGTAGTGCAATATTGTGAATATATTAACTACCAGTGAATTGTATGCTTGGTCAAATTCAGAAATTTTAAGATTATACATGTTATGATGATAAAAAGTTAAAAAAGATAACAATTAAACTCCCTATTCTTTTAAATAGCATGATCCAAATCTCTCAAATAATTGAGATATTGAATAAGATTCTACCTCTAGTCCATCTTAAATCATCAAGTTAAAAATCTTGGCGATTGTGATGTTATATTATGCTAGAGACATCACGACCTATTGTACCATGAGAAATGGGCCTATGAATGATTCAATTTCAAAATCCCATTCAGAGCATCTATTCCATAGGACCATGTCTAGTATTAAGTATCCTAATGTGAATTCAGAGAAGTTCCTGTGATTAGGAATTGAGTACAAATAGTTTCATTGGGGGAAGTTAATCTTAAGGAAACTTGGTAGGAAAGGGAAGAATTGAGATAAGGGAGCAAGGGAAGCTAATAAATCGTGTATTATCAAGCTTTTGCAACTGTAGGCAACTGGAGCTTAATCCCATAGTGGAACTCTGGGAATAGTGTAGAACATGTGTCTAAGCATAATATATGGAGTGAAGGCTCAGGAGTATTTATTGACTTTGATAGGAAGTTGCTTTCAAGAACATTAATTTCCTGACCCACCCTTCCTACCTGACTTGCAGGTAAAGCAGTTTCAGCAAAAGAGCACTTTCAATAAAGAGTGGCAAGAACTGGCATTTGGAGTCATGACAGCTTGCAAATGAATGGTATATGCAGAGGGGATAAGGGCAGGCAACTGACAGAATCTGCTACATCATCCATATGGTGAAAATTCCCAATTTTATTTATTTCACTTGAAAACTTCCTCATTTACTACAGATTTATATATCTAAAAGAACTACACAAATTCTCCATTTTAGTTCAGAGTTAGCATTTCAAAGTTAAAATGTACATTAATTTTTTAAATTATTTTGCATTTATTTTAATTTCAACTGTAAATATTGAAACTATTATATTTTCTTTATTAGACAAGTTTTTGATTAACAGAACAACCATGCATAAAATACAGAATTCCTGTATACCAAATCACCAACAACACTTTACATTGGTGTGGAACATTTGACAATTGATGATAACACAATTTTATAATTGTACTATTAACTAAAATCCATGGTTTAACTTAGGGTTCACTGTTTGTGTAGTCTAAATTCTTGATCTACCCTGCATCCCCAAACTATCTTCAAATCAACACCTCTATCTCAATGGCAAATTTATCCTTCCCATTTTTAGAGTAGAATAGTTGGAATTATGCTTGACTCCTCTATTATGGTCACACCCAATCAATAATCCTTCAAGAAATCCTATTGACACTAATTCCTAAATAGGTCTATAGACTGACTACTTCTTCTCATCTCTATGCTTCTTTCTGGTGTGAGACATCATCAAAACTGGCCTGGGTTAGTAAATTTGTACTTATCTGGGGTCCCACCCTCTATGCTTGTCTTTCCAAAATAGCAGTTAGAGTCATCCTTTTAAAACATGTCATAATATTACTATTTCTCTAACTAAACTCTCCAATGGCCATCCCATTTCTCTAAGAAGAGAAGATAATTTGTTGACAGTATCATATAATCCTTATCTGTGCCCCACCAATAATTATTTAACCTCATTTTCAACTACTTTTCATCTGTTCATTCTACTCCAGCTACACTAGTTCTTTGAACTTGTGAGGCAGCACCCACCTAAGTGTCTTCCCACTGGTTGCCCACTGTATGAGATTCAGTTCCTTCTATACACATGACCAATCCCATCAGTTACTTTAAATCTTTGATCAAATGTCACTCTCTTCATGAGGACTGTTCTCAACAACCTTTTCAATATTAAAACCCAACCTGCCACCTAGCTCTGAGATTCCTAATATGCCCCCCACTTGGTGTTTCCTCAGTACTTACCATAAATTACTCCTTTATTTGTACATATTGTGTCTGTGCTTTCTGTTAGAATGTAAGTACCAAGCAGACATCAATTTTTATCCATTTCATTCATTGATGCATCCTAAAGATTCACATTATCTACATATAGTTTGGGAATCTCTTTTTTATCTTTAACAAAATACCATGAACATATTTTTATATACTGAAATATTTCCTAGAAACATGATTTTTCATGTCTTATTATCCTATATCAAATAGATGTACTTTAATTGATTTAAACGATTGTGGCAAATTTAAATTGCTTATAATTTTCTATATTAATAAGTAACTCTATACAGACATCTTTAATATGGAAATTACAGGTCAAGGTATATTGCCATTTTTAAGGAACCTGATCTCTATTTCCAAATTGTCCATTAAAAAATTGTCCTTACTTACTCCTATATCAACAATAAGGGAGGCAGCAAACTGCAGATTAAGAACATGGGCTCTGGAGTCAGAGTGCCTAGGTTCAAACTTCAATTCTGCCCTGAAAACATGTGTGACTTAATTAAGCCTCAGACTCCTCATCTGAAAAGTTGTGTCATTACTATTAATAGATGTTAGGTATTATGTAACTATGAGTTGTTATTTTGTTTTTAAATTATTAATTTTCATCATACCTGCAAAGAGTTTTATATATATTCATTCCAAATTTGGCATGTGAGTGAAGACATTGCTTGTTAATTCTTACATGTTTGATGTAAACTTTTAAATGTTTGTTGAAATATAATTTCTCTTCTTTTTATAAATAACTTGCTTATATTCTTTGCCCATTTTTCTCTTCATGTTTAACTTACTTATTATTTACTTGTATATGCTTTTTCTCTATTTAGGATATTATCTCTTTTTTCAGGGCTGCAATAGCATCACTGAAACTTTGTGTAGATTAGAAAACCAATGCCTCTTTTTTGGCAGATATAGACATAGTCAGGATTCATGGCTTGCTAAATAGGTGGGGGATGTGTTGGTATTAGAACCCCCAGGCTCTTTGGCCAGTAAACCTTGAGCAGTGAAAGTCTACATAACTCTCTGAAAGGATGCCACAAATTGGAAATACATTAACTAGTGTGTATGTTGATTTTAAGTTTATTGTTTATTATTACTCAAATACAAAAATATTTTAACATTTTAAATATTTTATATATTATTCTTTTACTTTCTGAATTATTCTGTTGTTGATTTTATGGTTAGTAAATCTTTCCCAACATGTAAATCAAATATTCACTTCTAATTATTTCTGGTTGTCATAAGCTTCCCTATTATAATTCTTGATTTTACATAATATAAACATTTCCCATATATTTATTACATTTCAGAAGCAAATGGCACTAGAGCAGGTAGGCTACTCCTGACATCTTTCTTTAAAAATTATTGTCTGTTGCCAATTATCATGTTGAAAGTGGGAAAACAGAAACTTAGAAAGGCTTTTTGACTTATTTTAAGTGAAATGCAATTATCTAATCCATGTAGGCCTTGAGACCCTTTAGTATACTCAGCTCTTGTCTGAAATTCCTTAAAATCAGGTTGTGTTATGCAACTAAAATGGAATTAATTGTCACATGAATAGTTGCTAGATGGAATTATCATTCATCAGAGCATTCTGAGATATTTGTCATGGGTATAGATCTATTAGACGAGGAAGCTCGTATTAACCTCAAATGGTAAGGAAGTGAGCTAATAATTATAGATAATGTGCAAGCCATTAACAGTCAGGAGATTTCATTATACAAGATCATATGAGTCCAGAAGAAAAAATTATTTTGGTGCATACAAATCTAATGCTCTTGGTCTGAATAAGTCATCTCCAGAGTGTTGTGCCTGGTCAAAATTGCATGTAATAATGGACAAGGTTGACAAATTTTAACTATATTTTTAGACTGCAACCTGATTTTTTGATTATTTAAAGGAAAGATGATTTTACACTCTATTAACTGACTTACATACATACATACATACATACATACATATTAGTCTGCTTGAATTGTTAAAATAATGGCAGATGTGCTTATTTAATTTCCTTTTCTTTGTTACCTTGGAAAATGAATGTGATACATTACCACAAATTTCCACCCTAAAATGGTTTATTCCCATGACTCCATCTCAGGAGATGGCCATGAATGGCCCATCATTAAGAGATTCTTATTTTAATGGGAGAGACACTAAGACATTTACATGCAAAGTCCAAGACTGAAATATCTGAAGTGCTCTAGCTGCTTAAAATGATGAATGTCCCAAGTTATTTTTAAGGGGCAGCTGAAAGAGATGATTAAATTGTCTCTGAAATAAAAGTATGCATGCTTTCAAAATTCTTTTAAGGTACAGTAGATTTAAAATAAGAATTGGTGGATCTGTATTGCCTGCACTGACCATCTTCTCCTCCACGGTAGTAAAAAGACCTTGCATAAAATAATGTATATATAGTGAAAATATGTCTGAAGATACAAGTCAGAGACTTATTGTGCTATTATTTGGTACATTGCATCATTGTTTTTTCATTTAAAAATTAGCATTTGTATAGAAAATCACCTCATTTTTTCTAAGTATTAATTTAACAGTTGTTTAACTAATTTTTTAAAAAGCCTTTGAGAAACATAGATTTCTGTGCAAGTAGAACCTTATTTGAGTTTATTTTATTCCATTTATTTTAATACCCATTTTTAATCAGCTTTATTGAGGTATAATTTATGTACCATAAAACCCACTCATTTGAAGGGTGCAGTTCAATGATTTTTTAGTATTTTTACAGTTTTACAGCCAACACCACAATCTAATTTTAGAATCTTTTGATCCAATTGGAAGCTAAGATTTCTTTATTTTTCCTGAGTTTTCCATTTGATTATTTCAACTTTCCAATTCAAATAATCTTTACAAGTACTAAATAAATACAATTACCTTTTAGATTTACATGTGAAATTCTTCATGACCAGAAAGAAGGAAGGAATTTCAATAAAAAAACAGGTTTCTATGGTCATTAATATGGATGCTAGAGTAACAAACAGAGTAATGTTTACATCTGTGAAGATTTTCTGAATGTGATTATATCCATTGCATACACAGATACTTTAGTTTCAGATTTTAAATCTGGGCTTAAAGAAGGGGTAGCATCTAGTTAGTACACAAGTTCTGTAATTAAATGTTTTAATATAATGTTATTATAAAAATGCAAGAGGATCAAGAAGTATTTTGAGTACTCATTTAACTGACAGAAGCCTGGTTGAGTGCTTTTTGAGTGCTGAGTGGATTGAACTGTATATTCTAGCCATTAATTTACACATATTGAAAAAATTCTGTCATTATGGTAAGGCCACATCATTAGAATGTTACAGATTTGGAATAGGTTCTTCTAGTTATCCTTAGAAACTTTAAAAATCTTTTTTTTTTTCATGTTAAAGTCTTGAGTTTTATAAAGGGCCAACATATAAAGCCTCTTATGAAGAACATTTCTGCATCTTGGTAAATTGCTTAAGAATAATTCTGTTTGATACCCTTTATTAAAAAGATTTATATAATATTTTCTTCTTAGTAAGACAATGAGGCAATAGTGTTTTTCTCATGATAAACTGTTAATGGGAGCTATACACCCCATCCTATTTCATCTGGATGCTCAGACCTACCTTTTTCAACAAAATGCAGAATTTATCAATAACGTGTGTAATTGTGGAATCACCTCTTAAAAAACGATTGCATTTTATGATTTTGTCTTTATTCAGGAGTCCTGAAAAATCTCTCTTTCACTGAAAGTCATCCTACAGTCCTTTAAAGTAGATTTATAAAGAATGATTCTAATATTATGTTAAATACAATGGTTATTTTAAATCCCAGTTCTAATTGATTAAAAAAAGATAAAAGCAACATACAATATTTTGAGTTTGAAAGAATTGCATAAAAACTAGGCTGAGATTTATTTCTCTTTATATTAATTTGTTTTTACACTGAAATAAGTGACATAGAAATATGTTTGTATTACATAAATACAACCAATATGAATGTGAAAGAGCAAATGAATAAGGAAGGAGAAGAAAACTGAGTATTGACAAGAGAAATCCTGCAAGGAACTAAGACTGACAATATTTAAAGCAGAAACTATAGAGATTTGTAAAACTTGGTAAATATAATAAAAATCATTCATTTTTACACTTTACATTGGTGAATTTTTAAATAGTTAAATAATTTCTTAATAAAGTATCTATATAAACAAAAATTATTCAAAGCAGGGTTAACATGAGAGAAATCACAACTCCTATGCTCTTTAGGAAGCAATATCTAGAGCTAAACTTTTGTTGGAGACCAAGACATAGTTATTCTGAATCAGATCTTCCTTATAATTCAATTAATCATATGCACTGCAACTAATTACACCATTAGTGATTTTTCTTTTTGTGCAATACAAGGTTTTCCTTATTTTTAAATAAGATAAACTATTTCTCATTATAATACATAAAAAGTTAAAAAATTAATAGACATATATTAATATATTACCCTAAATCCCTGTATGTACCAGTCTATACTCCTTCCTCTCTCTTTCTTTTGATAGATCGAGAAAAATAGATGATGATAGATAGATAGATAGATAGATAGATAGATAGATAGATAGATGATAGATTTTCTGATTGCAGCTGATATTCCCAGCCTTTTGAAATACTCTATAAGTGAATTCTATCAAACTTGCATTATCTGTAAATTTGCTCACCATTTCCCCATGGAAAAATGCCATAAATGAGAGAAGAAAATAATTCCTACAACTATCCTCTCTGCTGGTGTCTCTCAGCATGTCCAACTGTCCTTAAGGAAACTTAAGTCTGAAAAAGGCAAAATATGTGTGGGTATGGACTTGTTTTTAATTTACCATATATTGTATTTTAGGGTATCTCTTAAAAATTACGAATTGTATCCAGATATAATTTAGCTGATCACTTTCTATGTGCCTGGAATTTGATAGGCACTTTCATTTACTTTTCTTTTCTTCATATAGATTAAAAAGAAAATCTGAAACCTGAGATGATGGACTTGCAGAATTATTCCTTGGTGTCAGAATTTTTGTGTTGCATGGACTCTGCAATTTAGGGTACCTCCAAATTTTTTTTCTTTTTATTCTTCTCTGGAATCTATATAGCCATAGTGCTGGGTAACCTCCTCACTGTCATTTCTGACCCCCGCTTACACTCTTCCCCTATGTACTTCCTGCTGGGGAACCTATCTTTCCTTGACATGTGGCTGGCTTCGTTTGTCACACCCAAGATGATCAAGGATTTTCTTAGTGATCGAAAGCTCATCTCCTTTTGGGGGATGTATGGCTCAAATCTTCTTCTTGCACTTTATTGTTGGGGCTGAGATGGTACTGCTTGTTTCCATGGCCTTTGACAGGTATGTGGCCATAAACACACCCTTGCATTACATGACTATGATGAGACAGTGGACTTGCATTGGGCTGGTGTTGGTTTCATGGACTCTCAGATTTGTGCATGCCATCAGTCAAGTAGCTTTCATTGTGAATTTACCTTACTGTGGCCCCAATGTGGTGGACAGCTTCTTTTGTGATCTTCCTTTGGTCATCAAACTTGCTTGCAAGGACACCTATGTCTTAAGCATACTTATGATCTCAGACAATGGGTTGCTTTCCATGTGTTGTTTTCTCCTCCTCATGGTCTCCTACACAGTATACTTGTCACTGTGCAACAACATGCTGCTGGTGGGGTCTACAAAGCACTGTTTACTTGTTCTACTCACATCATGGTTGTCACGCTTTTCTTCAGGTCTTGCATTTTCATTTATGTGTGGCCTTTCAGTAGGTTCTCTGTGGATAAGGTCCTGTCTGTGTTTTACATTTTTACTGCCCTTTTGAATCCCTTAATCTATACATTGAGAAATGATGAGACGAAAGCAGCCATGAAGAAACTGCAGAACTGACACGTGACTTTTCACTGAATTCTAGTTTTGCAGAAATAAAATCCTTAATATGATTCTAATAAAATATTTCATTCTATTAGATTGGTATAATTTGTTATGTGTGATATTACAGATAAACATTTGTCGATGTCAACAAAAAAATTATACTTGGATTTATCCTCTATGCAACACCTACATTTTGGGATACTCTCTGCGATTTTCTTTTTTTTTTTAAACCAGATTTATCTTACTAGTTTATTTTATCTTAGGTTGATATAAAAGTGAATTTTAACATCCTAGTCATAGTTCAACCTGTAAGAGAGAAACACAGAGAAGGTATCCTGGGAATAAATAGCATCCAGTGAAACTTTGGCCTTTTTGGGGGAGGCTTGAGAAGAGGAAAAAAAAACATTTCAACATCCAATTTATTTAAAAAATATTTTAAAGTACTTTTTCTTGTGAATATATATTATGCAAACCTTTCATTTTTTTCAAACATAAATGTATGACAGTGATATTCAATTATAGAAGTTAGTTTTTACGTGGTTAAATCCATATTTTATGATTAAATAATTTTTCATAGAGTAAATACAAACTAGAGTATTACCAAGTAATGTACATTAGATTATTGAATTAATAAATATCCACCAAAAGTGTACTCCAAATAAGCACTGCATCTCTTTACTGAGTTGATTTTGTCCATTGGAGAGTAATTTTGTGTTTGAATAACAGATTCAGATCTTATGATGGGGTTTCCATGGTTTTTCATTCTTTTTGTTTGTGTATATGTTTTTTTTCATTAGAGATATTGTGATTATGGTGAGTTTTTAAGTGTTCCTATATCCTAAATAGGCAATCCTAATCAAGAGTTAACATTGATATTAACCAAATTAATAATCAGAAAACTCAAGCAATATTTTTCATAGGTTGACTCTGAAACATCCAACCAAAGGAGAAGATTGGATAATGATTCAATTACTTGAGTAACTATATAAATGCCCCAATAATTTTGGACACTATCATCAATCAGTGGAAGCCTCCTCCTGTGTACTTTTCATTTTTCCTATGCTAAATTCCTATCTATATGCATAAGCAATTAAAGATCATAGAAGGAAAACAATTTCTGCCTTAAAATAAATGTCTTTACAATAGCCTTGCTTGTTATTGTGATAATACCATTGGTTGATTTTATAAACTTTGGAAAAGCCTATTTTATGATCAATTACCTCTATATGTGAACATTAAAAATAACATCACCATTAGAATTAATTCCCATAGTTTTTCTTGATGTAATCCTGATTAAACTTTATACTAAGACTTGATAGATTTTGGACATAGCCATCTTTTCAGCACTAAGAGTACTAAATCAACTTATACATTTATTAAATTAATAAATATTCATCAAGTACCTACTATATTTCAGCTTTCATGCACTGGAATGGAGATCGAACATTTAAGAACACATAAATTCTTAAGCTCAAGTATCTTTCAGTTTAGGGGAATAAAGGCAAGTGTACAATTGAATACAAAACATGCAACAAAGTGAGGGCTATGATAAGAATAAACATGATAGGCTTTGACAGGCCATGAAGGGTAAACTAAACTCATTTCTTATTTTAGGAAAAATTCAATTTATCTTTGAATTTCTAAGACTCTGTCATATTAAATTGAATAACGTATATAGTGTATTTGGCATAGAACCAGTCATATAGTAAATGCTATTCAAATATATGCAAATCACATGAGGCATTTCTGACTTCCTAGAACTATACAAAGACTCATCTATTCTCAATATTTACTCAACTCAGAAACATCATTAGGTTGTATTAATGCCAAAATTGTGAACTTTTAAAATACATTGTTTAAGTTCAGACGGGCAGGTCACTGAGAAATTTCTTTGAAGCTGCATGCATCTTAATTATTCCTACTCATCTTAAACTGCAATCATTGAGAGATCAGCTGATTTCTCTACAAATTCTCTGTGATATGTCCTTTTTTTTCCACATGAATATTAAAGTAACTCTTAAATCAAATTATTTTTTCTTAGAAATCTTATTAATGTAAGTCATTCTAAATGCTGAATGTTCAAAGAAGATTCCCAAACTTAGATTTTCATTAGAAGTAAAATTCTATTCCTACATGGAGAAACTCGTTTTCATTTCTACCTACCCTTGATCTAAGATGCAGTTTGAAAAAACAAAGGTTAGGTAGTGTTTCATGAAAAGAAATATATCCACAACCATTCTTTCTTGGTATTGCTTTCTCCCTCCACCACTTATGTTTCTGGAGAGTCCAAGGGTCTTGCCTAAGGAAGTGACTCACTTCTGCAACTTCAGGGTTTATTTAAACAAACCTTTCTACCCTGTGTCTAATATCTAGTATCTAACTTTCTCTCTAGGAATAAAATTATTGTATTATATACTTTTAATCTTACCTCAGCTTTCAATGAAGCTGTATATCTGAATAGTTTTCACCCATATATGTTTTAAAATTTATTAAACCCAGCCCAATTCCCTATACTCAAGTCACATATAGACCCTTAGTTCAAAGTATTTTGAAAATTAAATAAGAGACTTTAAAACAGTTATTTCTCTTTGTATCTCTCTTTTCTTTGATACTCTGTTCTGATATTAGCCAACGTGGTATCACTAGATTCTCAGATTCATCTCAACTGGAGGTACAAAACTTCCCTGGAGATTCATCCAGATTGCTGTGTGTATCAATAGTTCATTTCTTTTTAGGGTTGAGCAGTATTCTAAGTCATATGGAGGTACCACGGTTTGTTTAATTACCAACACTTTGAAAGATATCTGGTTGTTTCCACTTCTAGGTTAATATAAGTAAAGGTGCTTTAAGCATTCATACAGTTATTTTATATGAACATAAATCTTAATTTCTCTGGAGTGTCCAGGGGTGGTATTGCTAGGACATATGAAAGTGTATGCTTACTTTTTGTTTATTTGCATGTTTGTTTGTTTGTTAAGAAACTAAGCATTTTTCAGAGAAGCTGGAGCATTTTACATTTCTGCCACAATGTGTGAGAGATTCAGTGTCTCTGAACCCTTGCCAATTTTTGATATTGATACTGCTTTTTTAAAAATCAGTTATAATAGATTTATAGTGATATCTTATTGAGGGAATTTGAATTTCCCTAAAGACTGTTAATTTTGATTATCTTTTCAAGTATTTATTTGTAATTCATACATCTTCCTTTGTGAAATATCTCCTTATGTTCTTTACTCATAATTGGATTTTCTTTCTGTTGAGTTGGATTTTTAGGTTAAATTTTAACAAAATTAATAATTTTAAAGTATACATAGAACACCAAAGTGGATATCACCCCTCACAGAGGGGCTCCTGAGGGCTCTGGAGACACCCAGGTCTTATACAAAGCGGGATAGCTCCAGAGATTGATGCCTTATCAGTGGGCTCTACTTTGGAATCTGTGCTCCTGAGAGTGACAGAGTTGGACTCAAATAAATCCTCCCTGCACATGGTCCATCAGTCTCTTCTATTCAAACCTATATGTGATGCTGGAGTTTGTAGGTGTAATTCCAGAGACTGGAGCCTCTGGCCTGCCCATGTGCCAGCTGTGCCTGGAATATCGGTGGAGCTGCAACTCCTACTCTACAGCTCAATGGACTCACCCAAATCACCTGGTGAGGAGACCATGATGGACACTGGCCATCCCAGGGAATGGAGAGAGCCTGCAGCTGCAGGCAGGATAATCCCATCCACCATACCCATGGGATATAAGCCCACTATCGCTTGGAGGTGAAGTGGACATTACCATCCAAGACTCCTCAGGATTGGGGGAAGAGCTATGGACTAGAGTGGACTTAATAGTATTCTGTTGTAGACATATTGTGATTCAAGCAATGGAAGAAATTATAACAGTGAGGTAGAGGCAGTGGCCACTAAATGTTTTCAGGGCAGGGAAGGGAAAATTTTGTAATACAGGGGCTTTTTCAGGACTTGAGAATTATCTTGAGTGACATTACAATGACAGATACATATATATTAGCATATACCATGCAGAACTGTGTGGGAGACAGTGTGGTCTACAATGTGAACTATGGTCCATGCTTATTGGCAAAGCCCACTGAAAATGAAAAAAAAAATCTAGAGGAAATATTGGACACAGAATATGAAGTGGTAAATCATTTAAATACTTATTAGTAAAGGGATTTTATATATTGAAAAAAAAAGGATACATTAATTAACATTTAGTACATTTACAATGTACAACCACCAACTCTATCAATTTCCAAATCATTTTCTTCACCCTAAGAGAACAAAACCCCTCTCTATCAGAAACGGAGTTGGCAACACCATCCCCCAAATCCTCAAGATTAAAGTATGAACAATCATTAGGGGGGAATGCAACTATGGAATTATGATTATTCTAGCAAGAGAAGAACTTGTATCATTGATATAAAGGCAGTGGCCACCAGAGGTTCTGATGGGAGGGAGAGGGAAGAATAGGTGCAACATGGGGTACTTTGGGGACATTGGAATTGTCCTGAATGACATTGCAATAATGGGATACAGGCCATTATAAAATTTTGTAAAACCTATAAAATTGTGTGGTGCGAAGTGTAAACTATAATGTAAACTATATGTAGTCCATGGTTGGTAGCAATGTTTCAATATGTGTTCATCAATTGTAACAAATGTACTACACTAATAAAAGATATTGTTAACAGGGGAAATTGTGGGAAGGGGTAGGGTGAGATATAGGGGAATCCCCTATATTTTTTATTTAACATTTATGTAATCTAAAGGTTTTTTAAAAATTTAAAAAAAAAAAACCTCAAAAAAAAGATAATATCCCATACTGATTAATCAGTCATCCCCCAACTCCCACTCTTGGCAGCTCTTGGCAACCACTAATCTACTTTTGGTCTTTATGGATTCACCTATACTAGATAATTCATTTTAAATGGAATCTTATATTTTATCTTTTGTGTCATCCTGCTTTCGCTTAGAACAATGTTTTAAAGTTCATTCATGTTGTACCTTGTATGAGTACTTCATTCCTCTTTATGGTTGAATAACATTACATTGTATGTATTTACTAAATTACGTTCATCCATTCTTCTGTTGATGGATATTTGAGTTGTTTCCACATTTTTGCTATTGTGAACTCTGCTGCTATGGACATGCATGTGTGTGGAAGTATTTGAGTACCTGTTTTAAATTGTTTGGGCTATATATTTCTAAGAGTGGATTATCTGATTCAGGTGGTGTGATGTTTAGGCTAATATGTCAACTCGATCAGGTAATTGTGCCCTGTTGTTTGGTCAAGCAAGCATTGGGCTAATTGTAATACAAAGACATTTATGGGCTTTAGTCATCGGTGACTTTACTGCATAGATGGCTGATTATATCTGTATCAAGCAGGGAGATTGCTGTCAGCAATGAGTGATGCTTTATCCAATCAGTTGAATGCCTTAAAAGGGGAAACGATTTCAGCATTCAGAGAGAATTTCCCAGCTCCTCTTTGGACAGCCAACGTCTCCCAGAAACTCATCAAGGACCTTCACTGGACTTTCATCAGAGTCCCTGATTTGCAGCTTGCCTGCAGAACCTGTACTCATGCATCCCCACGGTGACATGAAAGACTCATAAAATCTCATACTAGTTACAGATATTTCCTGTTGATTCTGTTTCCCAAAAGAACCCTGACTAATACGGGGGTAACTATTTTTTTTGTTGTTGTTGTTGTTGTTGTTGTTTTATTTTGCTATGTTTTAGGAACTGACAAACTCTTTTCCACAGCACTGAACCATTTTATATTTTCCCCAGCAATGCGGGAGTTTCATTTTCTCCCCATCCTTGTCAACACTTGTTATTTTCATACTTTTTTTCATTGTAGCCTTCCTAGTGCATGTGAAGTAGTGTCCCATTGTTGTTTTAACTGGCATTTCCTGAGTGACTAATGATGTTGAGCATTTTTCCATTGGCTTGTTAATCACTTGTATATCTTCTTTGGAGAACTGTCTATTCAAGTCCTTTGTCCATTTTTACTTCATTTTTGACTAGTAAGAGTACTTTATATATTCTGGATACATGATTTGCAATTATTTAAATATTTTCCTATTCTGAGTGTTGTCTTTTCACTTTATTGATAATATTCTTTTTTAAAAAAAGGATTTATTTTAATTATTTATTTCTCCCCACCCCCTTGTTGTTTGCACTTGCTGTGTCTCTTCATCTTCCTTGTTTCTTTAGGAGACACTGGGTAGCAAACGTGGGACCTTGGATATGGGAGGAAGGCACCTAATCGCTTGAGCCACCTCCATTCCTTTGATAATATTCTTTGATGCATAAAAGTTTGTAATTTTGATCAAGTCTGTCTGAATTTCTTGGCTGCTAAAGCAAATACCATTCAGTGGGTTGGCTTAAAAAAAAGGAATTTATTGGCTCACAGTTTTGAGGTTGGAAAAGTCCAAAATCAAGGTATCATTAAGGCAATGCCTTTTCCCAGAATACTATTCTATTCTGGGCCAGGCTTCCTGTAGTCCTTGGGCTTTTCTCTCACATGGCAATGTACATGGCAGCCTCTCCTGGCTTCTCAGCTCCATTAAATTCCAGCTTCTGGCTGATTCCTGCAGGTTTCTCTCTGTGTGTGACCTTCCTTATAAGGCCCTCAGGAATAGGATTAAGACCTATTCTGATTCAGCTGCCCCATGCCTTAACTGAAATAACATCATCAAAAGGTCTTATTTCCAAGGGCTTGCACCCTCAGAAATGCATTAAATTTAAGAACATGTTTTTCTGGGGTGCATAGCTCCATTCCAACACAAAGTCTATTTTATCCATTTATCTTTTTTTTTTCCTCTCTCTTGGTTTTGGTGTCATATCTAAGAATTCATGGCCTAATGCAAGATCATGAAAATTTACCCCCATTTTCTTCTAAGAGTTTTATATTTTTAACTTTGGTTTTAGTTTGCTAAAGGCTGACAATGTAAAACTATCGGAAATGGGTTAGCATTTGTATTAGTCAGCCAAAGGGGTGCTAATGCAAAATACCAGAAATCTGCTGATTTTATAAAGGGTATTTATTTGGGGTAGAAGCCTACAGTTACCAGGCCATAAAGCATAAGTTACTTCCCTCACCAAAGTATGTTGCCACGTATTGGAGCAAGATGGTTGCCGACATCTGCAAGGGTCCAGCCTTCCTTTTCCTCTTAAGATTCTGTGGTCCCAGCTACTTCCAATATCAACTGTAGGCTTGGATAAGTCTCATCTCTCTCTCCTGGGGCTTGTTCCTCTCTGGGCTTAGCTGTTCTGTTCTCTCCACAAGGTCAGCTGTAGACTATTAGGCTCTCTTGTTTCCCGGGTCCTCTGCTGTGTCTCTGGAGCTGTTTCTATTCCTCTGTGCTCTTCTTCTGTGTGTTTACTTCCCTAGGCTCCATTTCAAAACTCCAACTTTCTCTTCTGCCACCTCATTTTCTCTGTGAGTGCCTGCCCACCAAGGGGGCAGGGACTCAATGCCCTACTGACATGGTCCAATCAAAGCCTTAATCATTATTTAATCAAGTGAATGTGAAACCTCTGAATCCAATCCAGTCTAATATGTTCAGAAACATAATCCAATATCTATTTTTGGAATTCATAAACAATATCAAACTACTACAGCATTTATAATGGGAATTTATTAGGGTTAATTCTTATAGTTCCAAGGCTTTGAAAATGTCCAAATCAAGACATCATCAGTGATGCTGTCTCACCAAAGGTAGTTTGCTCTGCTGATCCAGGACTCATGCCAAGTGGCAAGGTAAAATGGTGGCTTGTCTGTGCCTTCTTCTCCTGGCTCACTTTCTCCCAGAGCTAGCTGGAAATGATCAGTTATATGGCTCATCTCTCCCCAGGCCTTGCTGCTTCAGCTTCAGTCTGCTCCATTGATTCCATCCTCCAGTCTCTCTCTTGGTCTTTCAGGGAGTTTTTGTCTTTATGCAGCTGTAGGCAATCCTGGAGTCCTTTCTCACATGACAGGATAGAAATGGCAGCTCTCTTTTCTGCTGTGACTCTGAATGTCTCTCCCATTTATAAAAGACTCCAGCAAAAGAGCCAAAATCCACCCTGGTCACACTTGACTGAAGTACTCTGTACAAAGGACCACAACTGAATTCAATGCAATCAAAGGGTCCCACACCCATGGGAATGGATTAACTCCAAGAGTATGATCTCTTCTGCTACTCACAAAACTTCAAATTGTCACAACTGATATTTAAGTTGGGAGTCATTTTGAGTTAATTTTTGTGTAAGATATAAGGAAGGTTATAATTTATTCTTTGCAAGTGGATATATAGTTTTCCTAGCACCGTTTGCTCAAGAGTCTATTTTTCCCCCATTGAATGCATTTTGCACCTTTGCTGAAATTTAATTGGCCATAGATGTTTAATTCTGAATTTTCAATTCCATTCCATTAGTCTCTATTTAAATCCATATTCCAGTAACACATGTTTTGTTTACTGTAGCTTTACAGTATATTTTGAAATATAGAAGTTTAAGTCATCTAACTTTGTTCTTCATTTCAATATTATGATAGCTATTTGGGGCCCCTTGCAATTATCTATGAATTTGGGCATTGGCTTTTAACTTTCTGAAAAAATATTGGAATTTTAATTGGGATTTAATGAATCTGCAGTTTGTTTTGTATAATATTGCCATCTTCACAATATTAAGTCTTCTAATCCATGAATCCAATAATTGAAATGTCTATCTATTTATTAAGGTTTCTTTTACCTGTTTCAGCAATGTGTTTTAGTTTTCAGTGTGCAAGTCTTTTACTTCCTTGGGTAACTTTTTCCTGTGTAATTATTATTTTGAATTCTATTGTAAATCAAATCATATTCTTAACTTACTTTTGGATTTTTAATTGCTAATATATGAAATACAGCAGAATTTTCTATATTGATGTATACCCTATAAACTTGCTGCATTTATTAGGTCTAAAATAAATATCTTTAAAAGATTTTTTATACATAAGATGATATCATCTCTGAATAGTGAAAGCATTTTATCTTTCTTTCCAATTTGGATACCTTTTATTTATTTTATTGCCTATTTGCTCTGACTAGAATTTTCAGTACAATATTGAATAGGAGGGGTAAAAACAGGCATCATTGTCTTGTTTCTGATAAAGAGAAGGGTTTCAATGTTCCACCACTAAGTTAATGTTAACTGAGTAAATGTCTTTTATCATGAGGAGACAACTTCCCTTTTACGCTTGGTTTGTTAAGTGTTTTACCAGGAAGGGTATTGGATTTGTCAAATAATTTCTTTGCATCTATTGAGATTATTATGCAGATGCTCTCTTTCAAGTTGAGGAATTTTCCCTCTATTCCTATTTTTCTAGAGGTACTTTTTAAAATCATAAATGGATGTTGAATTTTATTTTATTTTTTTCTGCTTTACATGATTTTTCTTCTTTAACATGTTAGTTAAAGAAAAACGTGATTTTCTAATGTTGAACTAGACTTGACTCCCTGAAATATGACTAATTTAGTCATGGTCTCTTTACATATTGTTGAATTTTATTGCTAAATTTTGTTAAGGGTATTTCAGCTCTATTAATAAGGAATATTGGTGTGTAATTTATCTAGTTTGATATTAAGGCAATGATTGTTTCATAAAATGTTTCCTCCTCCTTTATTTTCTGGAAGAAATTGTAGAGAATTGCTATTAATTCTTCTTTAAATATTTGATAGAATTTCATAGTGAAACCATCTGGAACTGGAGTTTCCTTTCAGGATTTTTTTAAGTTACAAATTTGATTTATAACTTAAAAATAGGGCTCTTCAAATTATCTATTTTGCTTTGGGCGAGTCGAGGCAATTTGATGTCGAGGCAGTTTGATTTTGTAATAAATTGGTCCATTTCATCTAAGTTGTCAAATATAAATGTGTAAAGTATTCATAGTATTCTTTTATTATCCCTGTTATATAGTGATATCCCCTGTTTTATTTGTGACATTGATGATTGAGGTTTTTGTTCCTTTTTTTTTTTTTTGTCATTCTTACTAGAGAAATTTTTTTAAAAAATTTTAACCTTTTTACTTTGAAATACTTTCAAACTTACAGGACAGTTACAAAATTAAAGCACACTATATACATAGAACTACAATATACCCCTCTCCCCTGATACCCAGATCCATTAACTTTAAATTTTGCTACATTTGCTGTATCATTCCATCTATCTATCCATCAACCTATCAATCCATCTATTTATCTACCCATAAAGTTATCAATACATTTTCTGAAATCTTGAGTGTAAGTTGAATACATCATATTCCTTGTACACTTATTACTACCATTTACGTTTCCTAGGAACAAGGATATTCAGTTATGTATACACCTTAAATGCAGTTATCAAGTTCAATAAACTGAACTTTGATATAAAATTTATAGTCTACATTTTGTTTTTCACATGTTCCAATATAATATCCCTTAAAGCCTTCTCTCCTCCCTTGTTAGATACCATCAAGGATCATGTATTGCATTTCATTATTATTGTATCTTCAGTAGCACTGTTTTTTAAATTATGAGAATATATAGATTACATAAACTTTTTCATCTCAACCATTCCCGATCATAATATTCAGTGGGATCAGTCACATTTATTACATTGCAGTATCCTCACTACCTTTACGAACCTTTCCTATCTTATCATAGAGAAATCCTATACCCATTTTGTATTAGCACCCTTTTTGCCTGGCCCCATGTCCCTGGCAACCTAGAGAAATAACTGTCTCTATGAACATGCATATTATCTGGTATTTTCTTTGGAGTTGGACCTTAAATTTAACATTCTAAATCTATAAAAATCTCCTTTGCTTTGATACCAACTTAATTTTAATAGTATATACAAACTATGTTCTTACACCCCTCTTTCCTCCCACCATTAATGAAGTTCTTCCCACAGCCCTCTAATTTATCATTACATTTTATGTATTTGCCTTTAAATAGTATAGGAAATAAAAAGTGGAGTTTCAAACAAAAATATACAAGAATTCTGGCATTTATAGTTACCCCTATCATTACCCGAACCAGAGATCTTTATTTCTTTTTATTTTTAATTTTTTAATTTTTAAAAAAGATACTTAGATTACATAAATGTTACACAAAAAATATAGGGAATCCATACACCCCACCTCCCACAAATTCCACATAAACATCCTTCATTAGTGTGGCACATTAATTGCAATTGATAAACACATCCTGGGGCTTTACCATTAAGCATGGACCATAGTTCACATTGTAGACCACACTCTCTCGCACAGAGTTCTGTATGTTATATGATGATATAAAATCTGTTTTATATATCTGTTGTCACAATGTCATTCAGGACAACTCCCAAGTCCCGAAAAAGCCCCTGTATTATAACTGCTATTCCCTCTCCATGTCCCCAGAGCCTCCAGTGGCCACTGGCTCCACATCATTGTTGTAATTTCTTCCATTGCTTGAGTCACAATATGTCTATAGTAGAATACCAGTAAGTCCACTCTAGTCCACAGCTCTTCTCCCAATCCTGAGAAGTCTGGGATGATGATATCCACTCCACCTCTAATTGAGAGGGGGGTTATATCCCATGGGGAAGATGGATAGGACTATCCTACCTGGAGCTGCAGAATCTCTCCATTCCCTGGGATGGCAAATGTCCATCATCAACTCCCCGCCAGTTGTCCTAGGTAAGTCCAATGAGCTGTAGAGTAGGAGTTGCACCTCCACCAAGGTTCTGGCCCCAACACCACATATATATTTGAAAAGAAGGGACAGATAAGCCATGTGCAGGGAAGACATAGTTGAGTCCAACTCTGACACTCACAGGAGCACAAAGTCCAAAGTGGAACCCACTGGCAAGGCACCAAATTCCGGAGCTATCCACCCTGACATAGGACCTGGGTGTCTCCAGAGCTCTCAGGAACCTCACTGTTTGGGATGATATCCACTACGGCAGTCTATGAGATCCTACTAAGATATGCATAAGCATTACATCTGGGATGACCTCCCAACTCACTTTGAATTCTCTTAGCCATATAAACTCATTTGTCTTTACCTTTCCCCACTTTTATTTGAGGTTTATTTCTAGTTGCATTGCAATTAGCACTTGGTAGTGATCACTTGTTCCAGGGAGGCTCATCCCTGGGAGTCATGTCCCACATGGGAGGAAGGTAATGCATTCATACGCTGAGTTTGACTTAAAGAGAGTCCACATTTGAGCAACAAGGAGGCTCTCAGGAGGCAACTCTTAGGCACGCCATAACAATAGGCTAAGTTTGAATTTCAAGAGCAAAGACTCAAAAGGCTAGTCATCAATATCAAAGGCCCATCAGTGGATCATCCTCCTTCACCAGTCACTGCCCTTGCACTTGCAGGACTGTTGCTGCTCCCTTAGAGAATATGGCAGAACTCTCCAGGATGGGAATTCAGTATTCTCTTATTTGTTGAGTGATTTTCCACACACTGTGACAATGTCCTGTGAACATTTGAAAATTTTTATATACCTTATATGTATGCTCAGGTGAACCTCCTCCCATGCATCCCCCATCCCTGACACCCCACACCAATGATCCTCCCCCACCCCAATTGTAACCCTTCTGTGATCCAAAGCTTCTTCAAAGATGAAGCCATTACAAGAGCCAAATAAAAATAATAGGAAAATGAAATAATAATAAGTTTAAATGTAAGAGATAAAATATATAAAAATTAAAATAAAACTAAAAATAAACTAAAATTAAGAGTGGGATATTAAAAAATGAAAAATATAAACAATGTTTTTTTATATTTTACCTTTCATCACTGCAATATCTGTTGTCCAGTCTGTACTGTGGCACCTTCCCCCTCTCATTCCCCAGTGTCTCACTATTTTTCATTTTGCTTTCAAAGAAGTATTAGGTCACAGCAAAGTCACACAAAATACAGGAGACTCTCATATACCCAACATCCTCCCCCTTTCCTCCCACCCATATTAATACCTTTTCTTTTTTTTTTTTTAAAGATAATTAAATTACATGTATGTTACACAAAAATTATGGGGATTCCCATATGCCCCACCTCCCACACCTCCCACAACTTCCCACATAAACATCTTCATTAGTGTGGCACATCACCTACAATGGATATACACATCCTGGGGACTTGCCATTAAGCATGGATCATAGTTCACATTGTAGACCACACTCTCTCCCACACAGTTCTGCATGTTATATGATGATATAAAATGGCCTGTATCTGTTGTTGCAATGTCACTCAGGATAATTCCCAAGTCCCAAAAAAGACCCTGTATTACAACTGCTTTTCCCTCTCCTTGCCCCCAAAGCATCCAGTGGCCACTGGCTCCACATTAATGTTGTAATTTCTTCCATTGCTTGAATCACAATATGTCTATAACAGAATACCAGTAAGTCCACTCTAGTCCATAGTTCTTCCCCCAATCCTGAGGAGTCTGGGATGGTGATGTCCACTCTACCTCCAAGTGAGAGGGGCTTATATCCCATGGATAAGATGGATGGGATTATCCTGCCTGCAGCTGCAGGCTTTCTCCATTCCCTGGGATGGCTGTTGTCCATCATCATCTCCTCACCAGGTGTCCTGGGTGAGTCCATTGAGCTGTAGAGTAGAAGTTGCAGCTCCACTGAGATTCTGGGCCCAGCTGGCATATGGGCAGCCTAAAGACTCCAGTCTCTGGAAGTACACCTACAAACCCCAGCACCACATATGGGTTTGAATAGCACGGACAGATGGACCATGGGCAGAGAAGACATATTTGTAATATACCACATTAATACAATGAAGAAAAAATTATATGATCGTTACAATTGATGCAGAGGCATTGACAAAATCCAGCACTCCTTCATGATAAAAATACTTAGAACACTACAAATAGATTGGACACTTCGTCAACATGGTAAAGTGTATATATGAAAAACCTACAATTAACATTGTACATAATAAGACTGAAAGCTTTCCTCCTGTCTAAGATCAGGAAAAAGACAAGGATGTTCATTGTTACCACTGTTATACAACATTATACTAGAACTTCTTGCCAGAGGAACTAGGCAAGGAAAAAAAAAAAAAAAAAAAAAAAAAAAAAAAAAGTAAAACTTTCCCTATTTGCAGATATGATCCTATATACAGAAAATGCTGAAAAATCCACAATAAATCTCTTAGAGCTAATAAATGAATTCAACAAAGTGGTGGGGCTTAAGATCAAAACACCAAAAATTAAGTAGTATTTTAATTCACAAGCAATGAACAATCAGAAGAAGAAATCAAGTAGAATGTTCCACTCACAAAAGCAACTAAAAGAATGAAATGCACTATCTAGGGATAAATCTAATTGATGATATAAAGGACTTCAACAACAAAAACTATAAAACATTGATGAAAGACATCAATGAAGACCTAAATAAATGGAAGAATATTCTGTGTTCTTGGATTAGAAGACTAAATATCATTAAAGAAGTCAATCCTAGCCAAAGCAATTTATAGATCCAATGCAATCCAAATCAAACCTCCAACAACCTTCTTGAAGAAATGGAAATGACAATCATCAATTTTATATGGAATGTTAAGAGATCTCAATTAACTGAAGTCTTATTGAAAAAGAAAATGAAGTTGGAGGTCTTTCAGTTTCTAATCTTAAAACTTATTACATGTGGGAGCTCTTTGGTTAAAACATCTTTGAAACAGTTTAGGGCCTGCTTTACTGCTCAAGCAGAAAACTGCTGTGCGGGTGGAAAACCACTGCTATCATTTCCTGCTGAAAACAGTAGGAACATTCTTGCTTTGCTCTGTTACTTAGTTAGGGCTTTCTGCCTCTCCAATGTTTCCTGCGCAACCCAGAACTTTCTGAACCCCTGCACGTACACACTGACCTTGTGCTTTGTGAAAAGAGAATAAAAACCATGACGAGAATCAGCAAAGGAGAATAGCTCCTTTAGCTGTTCTCTCCCTCGCCTCTCTCAACCTCAGTGTTCAGAGTAATTCCTTGTACCGTTGTGGGCTCTGCTGGACAGATCCCTGCAAGACTTTGCAAGACAGATTCTTGCAAGTGGTGACCCTGCATGACTTGGATCAGCGGCACAAATCTGCACGTTAAGGAGAGGCTATACTCTTCCGGACCCAAACTGAAACCAATCTTCCCAAGATAAGGGAACAGCAACACCTGCTGGGGATGGTTGCCAATGGTCTAGTATGGTGAGGGGTTTCTAAATCTTCACGGGAGCAAGAATTTCCCAAAAACAGGGTACTTTTGTAATAACAATACAACAACTCTTAAAAGCAGCTGATCGCACAGTCTGAAAAGATCTATTACGCTCCCTATTACAAACAATTCAAAAGTATTGTCCTTGGTTTCCTAAAAGAGGAACTTTAGATCTGGAATTATGGGAGCAGTTAGGAAAAAATTTAAAAATAAAATATGAACAGGGAGAAAAATTTCCCATTTCTACCCTAATAACCTGGAGCATAGTGAAAGCAGCCTTGTGTCCACTATATACGTCTTGTCCCACAGTTCCCTCAAAGGAGCTCTCAGTTAAAGACCCTGTATCCCCTGAAAAGGAAGAAACACCTTTGCCTCCTCCAACCCCCCTCCCCAGTCTTTTTTGAGAATCAAGAACCTCAGCCAGCTATGGAAAAGTGCTTAAAAGAAGCCATAGAGATAGAAGAATATCATATGTTTCCTGTAATTCTCCAACATGGGCAGCCACAGCATGACTCACTTCCCTATGCAGTGTTTAAAAAGCTGCATAAAAGCATTATTGACAATGGGCTCCACAGTTTCTTCACAAAGGGAATTTTAGATGTCATTGCTGGTAGCTATCAAATGTGCCCCTGGGATTGGAAAGTTCTTGTAAAATCTATTGTTACCCCAGCTCAATTTAGTGCTTGGCAACTAGAATATCAAGAAGGCTGTGCTCAAAGGTAATTCATAATCTTGACCAGCAAATACCAGTTGCATCAGACATGCTTTTAGGAATAGTACCCTTCCTTGAACCTCATGTTCAAGCTCAACAAGATCAGCAGGTCTCTAACCAATTCTCAAAAATCACCATACAGGCCTGGTGCAGGATCCCTGAAGTTAAAAACAAACAGGGCTCCTTTGCTACCATCAGACAGGGGGTATCAGAATCATATTTAGACTTCATTAATAGATTATAAAATGTTTTTACCTGCCAGGTTGAAAATTCTGAAGTAGCAAATGCATTGCTCCTTCAACTGGCTTATGAAAATGCTAACATCAACTGCCAGCAAGCAATGAGTAGTATTCGAACTACTGCTCGAACTATAGGAGAATTTATCAAAGCATGTCAAAATGTGGGCACTGAAACCTTTAACGCTGAGGCCCTTGCAGCCATTTTATGTTCAACTCAAACCTGTTTTAAATGTGGAAAAGAAGGTCACCTTAAAGAGGAATGTCACTGGGGACAGTCCAGGTCCAAATTTCCATTTACCGACTGTCTCAGATGCAAAAGAGGAAAACATTGGGCAAAGTAATGCCGCTCTAAATTTGACAGGGATGGCAATCCTCTTTCGGGAAACTTAAAGAGGGGCATCAGCTCTGGTGCCCCAAAAAACTTTTGGAGCAATGACCATTACTCACCTCCCAAATTCCCAAACAGCAATCAAGTTTATTAGAATCAGGCCACAGAGGAGTCTCCAATCTCTGCACAGCCACCAGTGACAGCAACAGATTGGACCTTATCACTACCATCGAACTAATATTAAAAGAGCAAGACTCCGTTTATTTAGACCTACTGGAGTTTGGAGACCTCTCCCACAAGCGTTAGTAGGTCTTCTCTTAGGGAGATCCAGCCTTACTCTTAAAGGAATAAAAATTCTCGCTGGAGTAATAGACTCCAACTACCAAGGGCAAATAAAAATAATGTTACAGGCTTCCAGTATTCATATAATTCCTGCTGGTACAAAAATCACCCAACTCCTACTCCATCCATACCATGTTTGGGGGCTCAAAATAAAGATAGGGAAAATGAAGGATATGGTAGTACAGGAGATAAAGATATTTATTGGACCACTTATATACAATTACAAAAACCCTTGCTTCAAATAAAAACACAAAACCAGTCATTTCTAGGCCTAATTAATACAAGAGCTGATATTTCTATCATTTCTCAAAAGGACCGGCCTTCAAATTGGCCTGTGTTTCAAACTACCCTGTAGTAACTGGAGTAGATGGCCCCCAAAGCCCTCTACAAAGTTCTAAAACTCTCCTGTGCGTAGGCCCTGATCAGCAAAAAGTATATACACAGCCATACATTTTACCAGTCTCCATGAACTTGTAGGGTCGAGACTTGCTAACCCAATGTAATCTTACTCTGAAAACTTCCCCTTTTTCCTAGCAGCCACTGTTAGAATTTTTCCTCTGCCTTTAACTTGGCTTTCTTCCAAACCGGTTTGGGTTGAAGAGTGGTCACTTAAAGGGGAAAAATTACAGCAAGCTCATTTACTAGTAAAATGACAACTTGAAGCAGGACACATAGAGCCATGTAATAGTCCCTAGAACACCCACATTTTTGTCATTCCTAAAACAAAAGGCAAATGTCGACTTCTTCATGACCTATGTCAAATTAATGACATCCTTCAATCCATGGGTCCCCTTCAGTTAGGCTTACCTAATCCTGCCAAGATTCGTAAAGACTGGCCCTTGTTAGTAATTGATTTTAAAGATTGCTTTTTCACCATTCCACTCTCAATCCAAGATAAGGAAAACTTTGCTTTTTCACAGCCTGCCATTAACAATCATGAACCCCTAACTAGGTACCAGTGGAAAGTCCTGCCACAAGGAATTCTCAATAGCCCCACCATGTGTCAATATTATGTCTTTCAGGCTTTATGCCCTACTGGTTCTACTTTCCCACAAGCATGTATTTATCACTACATGGATGATATCCTTATTGCAGCCACCTCATAAACACTTTTATCACATCTCTATAAACATCTCTGAAATTCTCTTGCCCAAGCTGGTCTCCAAATAGCCCCTGATAAAGTCCAATTAACTCAACCTTGGAAATATTTAGTATATGTCTTATCATCTATGACAGTTAGGCCACAAATGATAAAACTAGATGCCATCAGCATAAAAATGCTTAATGTTTTACAAAAACTTTTAGGAGCCATAAATTGGATAAGAGCATTCCCATCTGCTAATTACAACATATACTCAGTACCCTAAAAGGAGATACTGATCTTAATTTTCCTCGGCACTTAACCCCGTTAGCGCTAAAGGAACTTGAGCAAGTTAACATTGCCATTCAAAAAAGACAATTAAACTGCAGAAACTCTAAGTTTCCAATAAGATTATTCCTTTTCCCCACCGCCTTAACTCTGTTAGGACTGTTAGGGCAGCTTCTCCTACAACTTGGATGTTTAGAATGGATTTTTCTGTCCCACACTCCTTGCAAAATGATTACCCCATATATCTGCAATTTTGCCCAAATTCTATTTTTTTTTTTATTATGGGTAAAAATCAAAATTCTCACAATACATACAAACATTTGCAATATGATATATAAATATATATGCATATATGTGTATTTGCTTACAAAAATGTTATTTATATATATATACATATATTTTAAGAAGTGCTTAGATTACCCAAAATATTACACGGAACCCACTGGGATTCCCATGTTCCCCACCTCCCACACCTCCCACCACATCCCACACAAACATCTCCCACAGTGTGGCCCACCACCCTCAATGAACTTACACATCCTGGAGCCTTGCCACCAACCATAGACCACAGTTCACACTGTAGACAAAGGTCACTTTTGCTGTCAACAATTAACCAGTTTTGACCCAAATATCATTTATGTTTGCCTTTCACAAGATCATTTCCAGCAAGCCCTTTTTAATTCTACACAACTACAAGCTGCCCTGGCAGATTATTTAGGTCAAGCTGTTTTCTTGCTACTTGCTAATAAAATACTTCAACTCCCCATGTTAAATCTCAAACCTCCTTGTATTATTAACCCTACCCCTATTTCCAATGCAATTAACGTTTTTATGGATGGTTCAAGAGAAACCTCTAAAGTTGCCATTACACAGCAAGAACAATCGAAATGGTCCCACGCAGTCACCAAAAGCCATAAATCAACCCAAAAAGCCGAATTGGCTGTCACAATTATGGCATTAAAACAATTTCCCTCTCAACCTATTAACATCATTTGTTAGAACAAGCATTTATAAAATCCCTACCAGATCAAGAATTAAATTCCCTTTTCCTCACTTTACAATCTTTGCTAGACCAACATAAACATCCCATTTTTGTCACCCATATCCATTCCCACTTTGGGTTGCCTGGTCCCTTAACAGAAGGAAAGCAATAAGCAGGAGTAACTTTAGCATTTCAACAAGCACACATTTCCCATGAATTCTACCGTCAAAATGCTAAATCCCTAAACAAACAATTCATTTTAACCCACTTTCAAGCCAAATAAATTATACAAGCCTGTCCTGATTGTCAGCAATTTACTAAACCATGCTCAACTCCAGGAATTAACCCCCGAGGTCTTTTACCCAATCAAATTTGGCAAACTGATGTTACTCATTACCCACCTTTCAGTCATCTGCATTATTTACATGTGTCCCATGACACTTTTTCAGATTTCATTTATGCTACCCCGCTATCTGCAGAAAGCACTAAACACATTAAAACTCACCTACTAGAAGCCATTAGTCATATGGGCAAACCTAACACTCTAAAAACAGACAATGGGCCTGGCTACAGCTCTCTAGCATTCTAAATTTTCACACAACAATGGAATATCACACACAATACTAGCATCCCTTACAACCCTACAGGACAAGCCATCATTGAAAGAACTCAGCAAATTCTCAAAACTCTCATTAAAAAACAGAAAAGGGGGGGGTAGTATGGATACCTTTCCTAGAAATACAGTAGCCATAGCACTATTTACTTTAAATTATTTAAATTGTTATACAGATGGCCTTTCAGAAACTGAAAAAATATTTCTCCCCTCGGCAAGAGAGTCATAAAATACGATCTAAAATTCTGTACAAGGAAATGTTAGGAGATGGATCTTGGAAAGGACCCTGTGACCTCGTAACATGGGGGAGAGGGGATGCTTGTGTGCTTATACCAACAGGCCCCCAGCAAAGAATGTGAAGCTATACCATGAACTGGAAAGATCACCCGTACAACCCAATACCACAGATGGAGAAGATGGTGATGGAGGAACAAAGGAGCTCCCAGACACAATCATGCCACCACACTATCCAAGCTTAGGGAGTAACTTAGGGAAGTCTTAAACAATTAGAACAAAAGAGTTAATACTTCAGGCCATCTCTCCAGCTCCTTACACTGAACAGAAATTCATCGGCTTGGTCGCTGCCTCATCCAACCCACTTTCTACTCCTGAACATCTAAAACAGCAAAACAAAAAAAGGGGGAGATGTGGGAACTCCTTGGTTAAAACATCTGTTTAGGGCCTGCTTTACTGCTCAAGCAGAAAAAGGCTGCGCGGGTGGAAAACCGCTGCTATCAGATTCTGCTGAAAACAGTGGGAACATTCTTGCTTTGCTCTGTTACCTAGTTAGGGCTTTCTGCCTCTCCACTATTTCCTGCACAGCCTGGAACTTTCTGAGTCCCTGCATACGTACACACTGACCTTGTGCTTTGTGAAAAGAGAATAAAAACCGTGACGAGAATCAGCAAAGGAGAATAGCTCCTTTAGCTGTTCTCTCCCTCACCTCTCTCAACCTCAGTGCTCAGAGTAATTCCTTGCACCGTTGTGGGCTCTGCTGGACAGATCCCTGCAAGACTTTGCAGGATGGATTCCTGCTATTACAAAGTCAAAGTAATCAAAACAGCATGATAGTAGCACAAGTACAGATAGATACACCAAAGAAATTCAAGTGAGAATTGAGAGATCACCCCTCACTTTTATTGCCAACTCATTTTTGATAAATGAGAAAAGGCCAATCAATTGGAAAACAATTTGACAATAATCAACAAACATTGATGGGAAAACTGGACCATGATTTGCAAAAAATAAATAAAATTAAATCCATGACTCTCTACCTCACATCTTATACAAAAATCAACTCAGAATGGATCAAATACCTAAATACAAGATTCATAATTATAAAACTCCTAGAAGAATATGTATGGAAGCATCTTGAGGAACTTGTGTTGGGCAATGTTGACTTTACACTCAAAGCACAAGCAACAAAAGGAAAGATTGATAAATGGGATGTCATCATAATTAAAAACTTTCATTCCTCAAATGATTTTATAATTTTCTCGTAAGAGTAAAACAACACTATAGTCAATGGGAGAAAATATTTAGAAACCACATATCTTATAAGAGTTTAGTATCCAGAATATACCAAAAAAAATCACACAACTCAACAATAAAGAGACAAGCCATTTAAAATACAGACAAAAGACTTGAATAGACACTTCAAGTTTGTAAATCCAAAGAAGATTTACAAATGACCAATGAACACATGAAAAGATGCGCAACGTCACTAGTTATCAGGGAAATGCAAATGAAAAGCACAATGAGTTACTCTTTCACAGCCATTGGGATGCTTACTATATTTAAAAAGAAAAGCATAAATTAAGTATTGGAGAAAATGCAGAGAAATAGGAACACTCATTCATTGTTGGCGGGAATGCAAAATGGTGCAGCTGCTGTGGAAGGTTATTTGGCATTTCCTTAGAAAGTGATGTATAGAATTACTTTATATTTCAGCAATCCCACTTTTAGGTATATGCCTCAAATAATTCAAAGCAGGCACTTGAACAGATATTTGCTCACTGATATTCATAGTGCCATTATTCACAATTGCCAAAATATAGAAGCAATACAATTTACCTAACAACTGGTCAGTGGAGAAATAAAATGTTACATAAACACATGCACAATGGATTTCATTTAAAGGACTGAATTCTGCTACATGTGACAATATGGATGAACCTTGAAGATATCATGTTGATTGATATAAACCAGGCACAAAAGGTTAAATATTGTATGATCTCAATGATTTGGCACAATTAGAATAAGCCAACTCATCGAGTCAGAATCGAGAATATGGGTTACCAGGGGACATAGTGGGAATAGTGAATTGGAAGTAAAGGCTTCAAATGTACAGGGTTTCTATTTGGAAAGCCTGGAAATGTTTTAGTAATTGATGGTGGTGATGGTAACACAACATTGAGAACATAGTTTACAGTGCTGAAATATGTATCTGAATAGGATTAAAATAGGAAATATTAAATTGTATAAATGGTGACAATAATTTTTTTGAAAAATCCATGGAACTACACTACTCAAACTATGAAAACTAAGTTAACCCATGGACCATAGTTAATAGGACAATTGTAAAAATGTTCAGCATCAATTTTAACAAAGTTTGCACACCAATGAAAGGTGTTAAAAATAGGGTGGTATATGGTAATCTTGTATTTTATGCATGATTATTCTGTACATGCACAACTTCTGTAATAAAGAGGAAAAAGGTCCATGCAGAAAAATGACCAATTTTACTGATAACTATCTGGAAAACTATTTTTCCTAAAGATAGTAAAAGATAGCAGCTACTAATTCATAGGGGAAGATAGGATATTTATCCCAGGATTCAGACACTAATGAAAATGGAGTTGTTGAGAAATATAATTTATCTTAAAACTACCAGATTATTTTATCATTTTTCAAAATATAAAAATTTAAATAAATACAAATCACGGTGGTAAATAAATGCATGCAGGAAATTGTTATCCATGAATAATATATATTAAGTAGACACTTTGAACAAAGATTTCTGGAAGGTTTTCATGAATGCAAATGCCTTTTTGTCATCAATCACACAATTGTCTTCATGTGCTCTCAATAACATATGGGAGTTTTAAATGCATTTTATTTAGGCATATCATACCTTGGATATCATATAACATCCATCATATATGATATTTGAGCTAGCTTGTGTTTATATCTTTGCAATTAAAAGACTTAAAACAACTCAGAAACAACTATATGTACTATATGTAAGTATCTCTACTATCTCTATGGTATAGTGATATATACCTATTACCATTCTAAAGTTGGGGTATGAAACATCCTTTATTTGAGAGTGGAGAATGTATTATTGTTTTACCATTTATATGTAAATGATATTTCCCATTGTCTTTTAAGCCAATGAGCTTATATCTTAAAAGGTTTTAGATAAATAAGAAAACTAGAAAACAGGAATAAAAAACATATTGGAAAGAAGATAATATTAAAATTACCATTGTGCATTATGTAGCCTTTTATTATTGTCATTAACCTTTCGTTCATGTTTCTCAATCAATCCCTTCCATTGGTCAAAATGATCTGCTTTTATCAAAGTTATTTCATTTTTAATATTCTACAGACAATAATACAGTGGTAACTGTCCTGTAATTTATATTTTTTTCCAAGAAAAGTACATTTCTTATGGCTGCAGAAGTCTGGCCAGGCTTCAGATATCTACTCTTCAGTTTTGACATAGCTGCCTTCACGTCTTTGTTCCTTAGAGTGTAGATAACTGGATTTAAAATAGGAGTAAAGGTGGTGTAGAATACAGCAAGGACCTTGTACACTGAATAACTGTTGAAGGGCCACAGGTAGATGAAGATGCATTTTCCCAAGTATAATGTGACCTCAGTCATGCTGGTGGTCATAGTGGAGTGGGCCTTTGCTATGCTGGCAGAGGAGCATTTCCTAACTGTGTTAAGTATCACAGTGTAGGAGATGACCAGGAGAAGGAAGGAAATCACGGAAAGAAAGCCACTGTTTGCAATGATTAGCAGGCTGACAATTTAAATGCTTTTGCAGGCCAGCTTGGTCACTAGAGGGATATCACAGAAAAAGTTATCAACCTGATTAGGACCACAAAAAGGCAAGTTAACGGTAAATGACATCTGTATAGTAGTATGGATGAGGCCAACACAACAGGAGATGAGAACCAGACTAACACACACACAGCTCAGGATTGTCATGTAGTGGAGAGGTTTGAAAATAGCAACATAAAGATCATAGGCCATGGATACAAGGAGCACAATTTCACCACTATTAATAGATGAAGAAAGAAAATTTGAGTATGGCAGGCTTCAAAAGAAATAGTCTTGTGCTCGACAAGAAAGTCAACAAGCATTTTTTGGGTGGCAAAGGAGGCAACACATATATCTGTAAAAGAGAGGTTTGCAAGCTGAAAATGTGTGGGGGTATGAAGGCGGGAACCTGAGGTCACAGGGAGGTGACCAGAAATTTCCCAGCAGGATTCCTGTATAAAATAGTAAAAATATGATAAACAAGAGAGGTTGAAATTCCTGAGATCTAGAGAGACCCAGCAACACAAATTCAGACATCGGAGAAATGTTTATTTCATTCATTGACTTAGAAAACATTTATCATCATTTATCTGAATAGGAGAGAAATACAGATCAATCAGTAAAATGAACATAGGTTGATATCCCAGATTCACTCAATCTTTAAGAGCTTCTGATTCTACTTAAATATATACCTGGATTTTCAGGCATCATTCACACAGTTTTAGGGACAGCAACCAATTAATCAAAATAGATAAACAGTGCGAGATTGGGGCACTAAATTTAAACTCCCAAGAAAAGTGGGTGATTAGAAGGTTCAAATGGGAGAATTTCAACTAATTGGTTCATCCAGGTGTATGAATTTAAAAAGTCAAATCAGATAAATTGTAAATGAAAATGAATATCTGAATAGTTGTTTTGACATAAAAAATTCCCAGTCTCAGAATATAGAAACAAAACATATTTTTTTCTGCACTAAAGTAAGTGAATGAAAAAAATAGCACTGATACTAGAGAAGAATAAAATAACACAAAATTAAAAGTAAATTAAAGATGTTCAACTCAGAGAATACAGGCTGAATTACTTTATTTAAATAAATTTGAAAGGCAGGCAGGATAAATTTATGGTATAAGAAGTTGATATGGTGGATATCACTGAAGAAAGGAAAGCAATAGGAAGGATCTGTGACAGGGCTTCTGGAGCACTGATATTGTTCAGTTCCTTGATGAGATTGATAGTTTTGGTGGCATCATGGAGTGCTTATATAAAGGACAGATCTTTCCTGTCTTCTTGGCAACGTAGAACTTCCTTCTGTTGGAAAACTTGAAGCACTGTTCTCATGCCTAATAAGACAGTTATCTTTAAATACCTTCAGTGGAGAAAAGTTTATTCAAATTATTGCTGAGTTTTCAAATAAGGTTGTCTTTTAATATTGAATTGTAAGTATTCTTTATATTTTTGTATCCTAGTTCATCATCACATATAAGAGTTCCAAATCCCATTCTGCAGATTGTTTTTTCACTCTCTTGATGGTATCATTTAGAAAACAGACTGTTTTAATTCTGATGAAGCCCAATTTAATCTATTTTTTTTCTTTTATCATTTGTGCTTTTCATATCATATCTAAGAAATCATTGCCTAACTCAAGACTATGGAGGTTTTCTCCCATATTTTCTTTAAAGATTTTTATGTTTGTAGTACTTAGATTTAGGTCTGTGATCCATTTTTAATTAATTATTGTGTATGGTGTGAGGTAGGTATCCAATTTTTAACGCTCATTTCCTACTCCCATCTATCCCCAGATAACCTAGACTCTAGATTCTGATTCTGTGAGTTTACTTATTCTAATTATTTCATATCAATGAATTCATGTAGTATTTGTCCTTTTGTGTCTGACAATTCATTCAACGTGATGTTTTCAAGGTTCATCCATGCTGTCTCATGTATCAGAAATTCATTTCCCTTTTCAGGCTGAATATTACTCCATTGTAAGCATATACCACATTTTATTTATCCATTCATTGGTTGATGGGCATTGAGTTGCTTTGATCTTTTGACAATTGTGAAAATTGCCAGTATGAATACTGGATTTCAAATATCAGTTTGAGTCCCTTCCTTCAAATATTTTGGGTATTTACCCTAGAAGTGGGATTTCTAGGACATAGAGAATCTATATTCAAATGTAGGGTGCTACTAAATAGTCTTCTACACCAGCTGTATCATTTTACATTTATACCAACAATGAATGAGTTTTCCTATTTCTCTGTATTCTCTCCAACATTGTTATTTTCTGTTTTTTTTTGTTTTTTTTGTTTTTAATTGTAGCCATTCTACAATGTGGGAGAGAGGCACTCAATCACTTGAGCCACCTTAGCTCCCTGGTTTTGTTGTGTCTTTCACTCTCTTTCCTCTGTCTCTTTTTTTTTTGCGTCATCTTGTTGTGTCAGCTCTCTGTGTGGGCCAGCTCACCTTGTGGGCCAGCTTGCTTTCACCAGGAAGCCTCAGGAACTGAAACTGGGACCTTCTATATTGTAGATGGGAGTCCAATCGCTTGAAAACATCCACATCCCCTTCTTTTTTAAAAGATTTATTCTAGTGGGTGTGAAATGGAAACTCATTGTGTTTTTTATGTGCATTTCCATTATAGTTAGTAATGTTTAGAACCTTTTCCCGTGGTGATTTTTTTTTTTTTTTTGTCTTTTCCATATCTTCTTGGGAGCAATGTCTATTTAAGACTATTGTCCATATTTTAACTGAGTTGTTTGTCTTTCTATTGTTGAGGTATAAGATTTCTTTATAAAGCCTAGATCTTAAACCCTTATCAGGTATGGGGTTTCCAAATATTTTTCTCCCATTGATTACATTGTTTTTTACGTTCATTGAGAAAGTCCTTTTATGAATGAAAGTTTTTAATTTTGATGATGTCCCACTTATATTTCTGATTCTTATATTTAGGTCCTTGATCCATTTTGAGTTGATTTGTGTCTATAATATGAGGAGGGATCCATTTTCATTCTTTTGCACATGGACATCCAGGTTTCCCAACACCACTTGTTGAAAAGCCTATTCTATCCACATTGAGTGGACTTAGCACCCTTGTCAAAAAATGTAAGGGTTGATTTCTGAACTCTCAATTTTATTCCATTGTTCTTTATCTGTCCTTGTGCCAGTACCTTCCTGTTTTGATTACTGTGGCTTAGTAATAAATTTTAAGATCAGGAAATGTGTGTCCTCCAACTTCATTCTTCTTTTTAAAGATGACTTTGGCATTCAAGGCTCCTTACCATGTCATATAACTTTGATGATTGGCCTTTCGATTTCTGCACAAAGGCTACTGGAATTTTGTTCAGTATTTTGCTAAATCTATAAATTTCTTTGATTAGAATTGACATCTTAATGATATTTAATCTTACAATCCATGAGCATGGAATGCGCTTCAGTTATTTTAGTATTCTTTGATTTCAGTTAGCAATGTCTTGTAGTTAACTGCATACAAGACCTTTACATCCTTGGTTAGATTTATTCCTCAATAATTGATTCTTTTAGTCGCTATTATAAATTGATTTGTTTTCCTTGATTTCTTCTGATTCTTCATTACTAGTGTATAGAAACACTACTTATTTTTGCATGTTGATCTTGTCCCTTGCCACTTTGCTCAATTCATTCATTAGTTCCAATAGATTTATTGTGGATTTTTCTGTGTAAAGGATCATGTCATCTGCAAATAGGGAGACTTTCACTTCTTCCTTTCCGGTTTGTATGCCTTTTATTTCTTGCTCTTGCCTAATTGCTCTGGCTATATTTCCAGTACAATGTTGAATAATAGTGGTGATAGAGGGCATCCTTGTCTTGTTTGTTTTCTTAGATGAAAAGCTGCCAGTCTTTCACCATTAAATCACATGTTAGCTGTGGAGATTTTTATATATGCCATTTAACATGTTGAGGAAGTTTCCTTCTATTCCTGGAATTTTAAGTGTTTTTAGAAAGAAGTGGTGCTGGATTTTTTAAAATGCCTTTTCTCCATCAGTTGAGATGGTTGTGTTTTTTTTCCCCATTTTTCTGTTAATTTGATGTATTTCATTTGTCAGTTTTCTTATATTGAACCACCGTTGCATAGATGAGATTAATCCCACTTCATTAAGATGTATGCTTCTTTCGAAGTTCTGTTGGATTTGGTTTGCTAATATATTGTTGAAGAATTTTGTATCAGTATTCATATGGGATACTGGTCTTTAGACTTATTTTCTTGTGGAATCTTTATCTAACTTTGGTATGGGGTGGTGTTGCCTTCAAAGAATGAGTTAGGATAAATAAATAAAATAAATCTTTTAAAAAAGAAGGGGATGTGGATGTTTTCAAGCAATTGGGCTCCCATCTACAATATAGAAGGTCCCAGTTTCAGTTCCCGAGGCTTCCTGGTGAAAGCAAGCTGGCCCACAAGGTGAGCTGGCCCGCACAGAGAGCTGACACAACAAGATGACGCAAAAAAAAAAGAGACAGAGGAAAGAGAGTGAAAGACACAACAAAACCAGGGAGCTAAGGTGGCTCAAGTGATTGAGTGCCTCTCTCCCACATTGGAAGGTGCCGGGATTGGTTCCCAGTACCTCCTAAAGAGAAGATGATAAGAGAAGATAAGCAGACACAGTAGGGGTGCAGACAGCAAGCCCAAGCAATGGGGTTGTGGGGTGGGTGAGATAAATAAATAAAATAAATCTTTAAAAGAAGAATGTGTTAGGGAGTCTTCCCTCCTCTTCAATTTTTTTGGGGATATTTTGAGTAACATAGGTGTTCATTTCTCTTGCAAATTTGGTAAGACTCCCTTGTGAAGCCATCTGTTCCTGGGCTTTTATTTGTTGGGATTGCTTTGATTATTGATTCAATTTCTTTTCTAGTCCTGGTTTGTTGAGATCTTCCACTTATTCTTGAGGCAGTGTTGGCAGTTTGTGTGTTTCTAGGAATTTGTCCATTTCATCCAGGTTGTCTAATTTGTTGGCATATAGTTGTTCATAGTATCCTCTTATAGTCCTTTTTATTTCTGTGGAGTCAGTAGTCATGTCCTCTTTTCATTTCTGATTTTTTTTTTTAAAGATTTTATTTATTTATTCATTTATCCCCCCCTTGCTGTTTGTGCTCGCTGGGTCAGCTAACCATGCCGTGCGGGCGGGCTTGCCTTCACCAGGAGGCCCCGGGAACCGAACCCGGGGCCTCCCATATGGTAAACGGGAGCCCTACTGATTGAGCCACAGCCGCTTCCCAAAGACTTTTTATTTATTTATTCATTTATCCCCCCCCTGCTGCTTGTGCTCACTGGGTCAGCCAACCACGCCATGCGGATGGGCCTGCCCTCACCAGGAGGCCCCGGGAACCGAACCCGGGGCCTCCCATATGGCAAACAGGAGCCCTACCGCCTGAGCCACAGCCGCTTCCCTTCATTTCTGATTTTTGTTATTTGTATCCTCTTTCTTTTTTTCATTCTGAGTCCAGAAAAAGGTTTGTTGATTTTATTAATATTTTCAAAGAACCAACTTTTATTTTTGCTGATTCTCTCTGTTTTGCTAAATTCTCTCTATAATATATCGCCACTCTAATATTTATTTCCTAATTCTGGTCCTTTTGGCTTTAGGAAGGACAAGTCCTTTTTTTCTTAGATCCTCTAGTTTTGAGGTTAGGTCTCTTTCAAATCTTTCTTCTTTCTTATTGTAACATTTAGAACTATAAATTTCCCTCTCAGCACTGCCTTTTCTGCACTCCACAAGTTTTGTTATGTTCTCTTTTCATTTTCATTTGCCTCATGTTATTTCCTAGTTTCCTTTGTGATTTCTTCTTTGACCCATAAGTTGTTTAAGATTACATTGTTTAATTTCAACATTTGTGAATATTCCATTTCCCTCTTTTATTATTTCTAGCCTCATTCCATTGTAGTCAGAAAAAATATATTTTATGATTTCAATATTTTTCTATTTATTGAGATTTGTTTTATGATCTGTCACATGGTAAATCCTGGAGAATGATCCACATGCCCGAGAGAAGAATGTGTATTCTCCTGCTGCTTGTTTAACCATTATATATATTTAATATTTAGACACACATTTATATTATATCTAGCTGTTTAATATCATTAAAAACTTTTATTTACTTATTGATTTTTTTTCTAGATGATTTATCCATTATTGAAAGTCATGTACTAAAATATCCTGTTATTAATGTAAAGCCATATATTTCTCCTATAAATCTGTCAATATTTGCTTCATATTTTCTGCTTCCCTGCAATTAAGTGCATATATATTTTAAGTTGTTATATCTTTTTGTTGAATAGATTACTTTATCAGTATATAGTGATCCTTTTTGTCCCTTGTAACAGTTTTGAGTTAAAGACTATTTTATCTGGTATTAGTAGAGCTACCGAAGTTCCACTTTAGTTAATAATTGCATTGTATATTTTTCTATCCTTTCACCGTCAACTAACTTATGTCTTTGAATTTAAGGCAAGTGTCTTGTAAACAACATATACTTTGGTCAAGCTATTTTATCCATTCCGGGGATCTCTGCTTTCTGACTGGGCAATTTAATCCATTTGCACTTAAAGAAACTACTGATAATGTAGGATTTTATATTCTTATTTTGTTATCCTAATAAGAGAGATTTTGGTACATATTTTCAGAAACTATCTCTATTTACTGCTCAGTATTAATGGAAAGGTTATTCTGTATTTTATTTACATCTCAAAGTTTGATATTTTCTTAATAAAAGATAACAAATATTATTTATACCATTGGAATTATTTTTTCTTTATGATAAAGAGATAAGGGTATTAACTGGAGCAAAGTTTGCCCTCATCTTTGCTAATATGGAAAATACAGTTGGATGAATAAAAAGATAGCTATGATTATACCCTTTTCTGTCACTGACTAACGGTGAAATTGGGCAATGTTTTTTTAAAAGACCTCCATTCTTTTCAATATAAAACAATTATTTTTTGTTCATTCATTCTGAAAATATAAAATACATCTTAATCATATCACAGAGATGGAAACTGGTGATAAAGCAGTTAGCTTTATATCTTGCCACCTGTTCAATTGTTTACTAATGAAATGTCTTTTTCATTTAGAGAAGATGATGTACATGAATTCCCCTTCACTTGCAGCATATCCCTTCCTAGATGTAGTAAGAGTATTTTATCACTTGAAAAAAACATGACTTTTTAAAAAGCTTAATAAAATCTCTATACTGTGATAGAAACACAAAGTTGTTGAAATAAAAGATTCTAGGGTAAAATCACAGCTGTGTCATCTGCCAGCTGTGTGACATTGAGCAGTGTATTTAGCCTTTCAGGACTCATTGTCTTGAAGCATAAAATGTTGAAATAATATTACAATATAACCCTCAAAGAGGCAACAAAATTGTATCTTAAAGATTCTATAAGTGAGAGCACTTTAATAAATTATAATGACAACACATATAAACATTCTTGATTTATTTCATAAAAGTATTAGTATTTCTATAATTAAAACTGCTCAAAGATGGTATGGTCTAATTTACACAGAAATGAGTTTCATGTTGCTGGATGTGCTCAAGTCAAACCAATCTTTGGTTTCTTATTATATTTTAGTGTGAATTAACACATGCACAGAGGGATTTGATTGGTGACTCTCATATCCCTCCTACAATCAAATCCTGTAAAATGATCCTCTCCCAATACTTCTATCTGTGGAATATTTTAATTGGTGGGTAATAGTAATAAAATCTGTAGGAGATATCAAGCACTTCCAGTTCAGTGTAAAGGCCTTTAGAAACTTTCCTTCATTGGCTGCTCCCTCCACCCTGCTTTTCCTCCTTCTTACCTACTAACCAATATAAACAGTGATAAGACACAGTCTTTAGATATATATTGATGAATTACTTTCACTTTACCTTAGAAGAAATGAAGAGAGTGGACACACTGATTGTAATCACTGAGTCTTGGAAAGAGATTGACAGTTTTTTGGGAAATACACTGACCTAGCACTGAGAAGATGAGCCGTAAAGCAGGTTTCTTTATAAAGAAGGACGTAAGCATGGGGTGCCTGTAGCCATGGTGGGCTCCCTTTCAGGAAGTGGGACAAGGCTGGATTCAGTTTCCTGTTAGAGGCACTGTGCATTATGATAGTACAGGAAACTCACAGGAATCTGGCAGAGGAAAGAAGATTGGTAAAAAAAAAAAAAAAAAAAAAAAGAGATAAATTAACACTGAAAACAAATTTGCCTATATCACATGTTGCTTGGAATTTAGCATGATTGTTACAACATTGCTTTTTGTTTATAAGAAACGAAATGTCAAAAAAAAGCTAACAATCACATTAACTAGCAGAGAACTCTAGAAATTAAAAACAATCCTACCTCACTAAGGGTCACAAGAAGAAGATTTATTCCTGTTCTTCATCCTAACTATATTTACAAGTAAAGTGTCACTTTCCAATTTAATTGCCAGAAATATAAATGGAAACCTTCAAGGAAATAAAGCATTTATCTCAAGGGAGAGACCAACGATTACAACTAAGGTTTTTTTTGTTTTTGTTTTTTTATTTTTTCATATAAGCCCTATTTTTTTAAACCAGAAAACTGTAAGTAAAAAATGTTGAACAAAAGTATTTTAGAAACTACTCTTAATTTTCATCATATGATTTAGATTCTATAAAGTCACTGAAGTATGAGGAATTTGAACGATTTTTTTTCAAAACCATGCTTAATATTTTCAGGCTTTTCCTTCCATGAACTCACATTCCCTTTATTTTAACATGCAGGTATATATCTCCCTCCTCTCAGGGATGCATTATATGTGATAATCAGATAACTGAGTCAACATTTTGTCCTGAAATAGTGTAATGGATTTTACTGGAGTAGGGATTTTGCATTTCCCTAAGTCTAAAATCAGAAAATTATAAAGGACAAGTAATAATTATTACTCTGCTTTGTGTAAGCGCTCCATTTTTCTTCCACTAAATTTTCATAGTCAATAATCTTTTTTTTAATGAATACCTAAATTTCCTCTAAATCCAAAGAATAAAAATGAACAGAGAAAGGACATATATTGTGGTTGTAACATACAAGCTTTTATTCATCAAAATCTAATATGATCCTATCAAGCCTGTCCATAATCCAGAGCAGAAGAGGAGTCATAGGAACAGAGAAGAGACAAGGACTCATATTGTCTAGACAACGTTCCCATTAAAAGACAGTTTGCTCATTACTTCTCTATACCTAAGCATATATGTTCAAAATTCACTTCCATTATTTACACATTGTACTAATTCCTGCAGCCCTTCTTTCACCACCACTTCTAAAGTCTCCTTTCACCAGTGATTACCCATATTGAAAATAATTGCAATACCCCCTTGATTTAATGCCTTTTATATTAATCCCACATACTAAATTGAGCCAAAGTAAAACGTGAATATTCCTCATGAGGTAGTGAGGACACTGCTTCTCTGCCTTCATCCACACAACTGCAAAATTCTAAAATAGGGAAACAGATCTTCTATCCTGATGCCAGTGTACTGATCTCATTGGAGAATTGAAGAGCACAATTCAGAGATCAGTTGATTATTCTTCAGCAGAAATAATTCACATTTTACAAAATAATTTTTCCAAGCAGACAAAGAAATGTTATTTTTACATTTTTACTAGTTTGTAAAAATGTAGCATTTACTAGTTTGTAATGTTATTTTTACAAAACTAGTCGGTATGTCTGAAAGTAAAATCTTATTTAATTTCCATTTGGGCTTTTAGTCAGCAAACAAATTTTCAACCTCCAGCTTTTCAACTGTTAATGCAACATTCCTATGAACTTGCCAAGAATCACCTAGACTCAGGATGGCTCTATCGATCAGAAATCAGAAAAAGCCCACTTTTCAGAGGACAGTCATTGTTAGAGTGTTTAAATGGTTCCCCCATCTCTCCCTTCAGCAGCATAGTTTCTTCATATATTAATAGGCTCTCCCATGTATTTTCCAAGACAAATCTTCTATCCCATCCCACCTTCCAAAATATGTCAACATTTTGTTCAACTAGATCTTGAAAATTTGCTTTCCTGGAGTCACATACCAACTATATAAGGGGCTGTTATGTAAGTTTAAAATTATAATTTTAAAATAAATTGAAAATGGATAGGTACCACTCTGCAAACTCAGTTCTATGTATATGCCCTAGTAAAAGTTTCACATATACAGGATACATGCTCAAGGGTGCATTGCAGCATAGTTTAAAAGAGAGACAGGGGAAATATCCTACATGTCCATAAAGAAGGGATTTGGAAGTAAATTATAATATTATTTTGCAATGGAATCCTATTCAACGAGTACATTTGCAAAACTGATTTTTATGAACATTTAGAAGTTTCAGAAATATAATTTTGAGCAGAAAAGTAAATTAAAATACAATTATTATGATGATATTTTCATACACTGAATTAAAATATTTCAACACACTTATACTGTAAAAGTTAAAAACATCAAGAGGAGGAATACATACCACCTTTTGAACAGCATTAGAAAGAAAGAATCAAGAAGGGTAGGAAGGGCTTTTACATGTGTCAGTAATATTATACCTAATTATTCAGATCTGAAGCAGCTATTGTAAAATATTACTATGTATTGTATATAATAAATGCAAAATATTACGTTAAACATTTCTCTATATGTTTTATGTCTTGAAATGTTTTGCATAAAAATTGATCCTCATAATTTTCTGTAACATACAGGGCTGATGGATATCTAAATATATGCATTTGTGAAAACCAAAAGAAATATAACTTGGAAATCATTGCTTTAAATCTTTGCAAACTTAATCACAAGCAAACAAGCAAAACATCAACTGGGGTGTCAGGACATCCCAGGATAAAATGCAAAATCTGACATAAAAATATTATTATACAAATGCAATGCATAATTGCACTGACACAGGAGAGGTGGAAAAAAGGAGCTGCCTTAAGTCACTTTGGAACATTCCAATTTTGACTAGAAAGTGTAAGGTAAAGACAAAAGTGACTGTACACTATCATTGTATGTGGTTGATAAATTTGTTTCTCATAGGAATTTGATTAAAATTATACAATTGCTTTTTATGTACACAGGGGATGAACAAATAAGTAAATGGATGGCTGCAAGTGGGAGCAGACTTTTCACAGTCGATGAGGGAGGTTACAGATAAATGAGAAAGGAAAGCTAGAACAAAGTCTTGGTACTTGCTTAGAGTTAGAGACAGCATTATAAACTCACACTACACTCTATATAGATGTAGAATAAATCATCAACGTGGGTATACATGAATTAATCTCCAGTCATGTATTGCCTAACTCTGTCTGCTGAGAAGGCCTAGAAGAAATGACATACCAAAAGCAAGGAGCACACAAGAGCTGAGAACTTGGTTTCTAAAGACCATTCTCAAGTAAAAGGAACCAAGTAACTTTGGTGGAATGGCTGATCATAGGATTGGGGCAGAGAAAACAAAATGAGCCTGGAACATTTTGTAGTGTCAAAAAGTAAGATAGTACTGAAAAAAAATGACAAGATAGAGATATGTAAAAAGCACCCATAAGCCAACCTGAGAAAAATTAGAATGATCAACACCAGAAATTTCAATCAAAATATAAATAATGTAGTATTGGATTAAAACCAAAATGTGAAGTAAATATCCATCCTGTATATATAAAAATGAATAATAGAGACGCGGATGTGGCTCAGGTGACTGGGCTCCTGCCTACCACATGGGAGGTCACTGGTTCGGATCCCGGTGCCTCCTAAAGAAGACAGTGAGCTGGAGTGATGGGCAGGTACAGCAAGCTGACATAACAAGAAACACAAGAAGAAAAGAACATGGTGGGAGACACAACAAAGTAGGGAGCAGAGGTTCCCAGCGCCTCCTAGAGAAGACAGCAAGCTGACTTGATGAGCAGGAGTAGTGAGCTGATGCAACAAGATGATGCAACAAGAGACATGGGGAGAAAAAACAGAATGAGAGATACAACAAAGCAAGGAGTGGATGTGGCTCAAGCTATTAGACACCTCCCTCCCACATCAGAGGTCCCAGGTTCAGCTGCCCATGCCTCCTAAAAGAAATAAAGAAGGTGAACAGACTCAGCAAATGAGACTTGTTGGGGGGGGGATAAATAAATTAAATAAATCTTTAAAAAAAATGAATAATATAAGAAATGAAGAGATGAGAGAAATTTACAGAAGTAAAAAGAATTATGGAATTACTCTCCACTCAAAGTTGTGGAACTTAATCCCTCCTACCATGAAAGTGGCCTGCACACTGTGACTTATTTTCAAACCAATGGAGTATAGAGTGGTAGCAGTAGAAAACAGTAATTTTACAGTAGAGAAATCTGGCAACCACAAACTCAGCCTGGTAATCATTTTATCATTATCTGTGAATGTTGATAACATGTACTCCTGATATGATATAATGAGAAGGGCAATATGCCTTTGTTTTATTCTACCCCACAAACTACCACCTCATATTAACCATTAGAAAAGCATATGACTAACCAAAATTTAGGAATATTTGCATGATATCTGACCAGTACTCTTCAAAACCATCAAGATCATAAAAACAAAGAAAGACTGGAAAATTTTCAAACTAAAGAAGACTAAGAAAATAAGACAACTAATTGTGATTTAGAAACCTAGATTGAAACCCAGAACAAGATAAGGCCTTATGACTACTTAAGGAAAAACTATAAAATCCAAATAAGTTCTGGAATTTGTTTGAAAGTAATGCAAAGTGTTGATTTCTTTGTTGTGACATTTTCACCATAATAATGTTAGCTGATGACAACAGGAGAAGCTGGTAAATAAAGGAAATCTGTGTACTATCTTTGTAATTTTGAATAAATCTAAACAATGCCAAAAGTAAAACTTAACTTTAGAGTTTAAGACAGAACTTAATATTTCAGGCATTGTGGTGTGTAAAGTTTTGGGGGAGAGGAAATCACACAATGTGGATGGCTAGGTTGCTATAATAACCCTTTTCCCTTTTCCCATCAAGCTAACTATTGTGGAACTCTACCCATACAAATGAAGGGAGGATGATCAGTTCACTCTGGTCTTATTGGTATTTCATTGTTGTTTTAAGACTATTTAATCCTAAATTTTTAAAATTTTCTGTCCAGTTTGTTATTTACTGTAGTACATTTCTCTCCTTAATTCATATCTGTGGGCAAATAGGCACAAATTATGTCTTTCATAATACAAACAAAATCATAAAGTGGTTATTTGTGCATTTCACCGACTCTTTTGATTATCCTGTCAAACTGGTTGGAAAGAAGCTACATCTATGGAATAAAAATGAGCTATTCTAGTGTTAGTATGTGGTTGTGTAATTTATCCATCTCCATGTAAGCAATGGCTGGATGGCACTACTGCATGAGATGAAATGGATGATGGTCTACTGAGAACGCTGGGATCTTCTGATAGCACCTACTTATTCAAACCCACTCTCAGTCCTTCTACACACAGTGCATCATTATGAGGAATTAAGATATAGTTAAAACTTTTAGGTCTAGATATTGCAAATATTCTTCATCTTATTATCATTTATGCCTCTTTCAAATCTAAGAACATTATATTTTTATTTAAACAAATCAACAAGTATAAAAGTTTTTAGAAAGAAAATTAATTTAAACTAAATAACAATTTAAATACAACTGAATAAAATTTTCATGCTCTTAGTAATGCAATTATGTAAATATATGTGATATTAATTATAAGCTCTTTAACTATTGGGAATAATATTAATTATTATTAATGGCATTAAAAAACATTTAATACCACTTAAAAACAGTACACTAAAAGTTAAAGGCTATTTTACTAAAATGAAGTTTACAAAAACCTTCATTAATGTGATAAAATGTTTATATAATAAAGGATGCCAGTGGGATACAAACTATATTTAGATTATGATAACATTTTTCTTAGAAAAATAAAACTATTAAAGAAGTACACAAAAGAGAAAGGCAAAATATTTACAAATGTTGATATGAGATTTGGGATTTATTTTACCTTATTGATAATAATTCATTTAAATTTTTTCTATAATGAACTCAATTACATTGATGATTTATACATAAATTTCTTTGAATTCATATGATAATGTATATCCACAGATTTTATGAATTATAATTTTATTTTCATAAAATCTTTTGAGTAGTTGTAATTGGTTATCTTTCTGAAACTTAGTTATTATTTCCTTATAATAAATACATTTCAGGTAAAATTCTACTAAATTATAACTTACGTAAATTGTTTTGAGAGCAATGGTTGTTTTCCATGTGTAATATCAAACAAACTCAGATTTTTAAAAACAGATTATTTATCATGCTGGATTTGTTTTGCAAGAAACATTGCACCATTTTCTCAATTTTTTACAATTTTAATTTTTCTGATTTCCTAAATAATCATGCTTATTGTTGATTTGAAGCAAAACACTATTTAAAAAATCACATTCCCAATACCAAGAGGTAAAGCCTGTTAACTTTAGTTATATATTCTTAAAGACCTTTTAAAATGCACTGTTTGATTTGCATACTTGGTATAATTTTCTACATGCAATTTGATGTACTAATGAAAAAGTTCACAATTAGCATTAAATACTGATCCTGAAACAACTAGGAACATTGTATCAACTGGAAGGATACAGATGACAGGATCATGAAGAAAGATATTCAGCATAACACACCTTAAGTGAAATTACACAACTTCTGTCTGTAGAGTGTAGATACTTAGAATCCGTAGTCACAGTTGCCTGTCACAATAAGACTAGAACTAACATAGACAATCAGGAAGATAAATAAAATAGACGGAAGTCTCTGGTGACATTTGCCATCATTAGGAAATTGGGATGTTCAGGGATTGGTAACTCAGGTACTCACACCCAAACCACACCCAAGGGAGTCAATTAAAAAATTAAACACAAGGATGCAACACAAAAATGCATGTGTGTTGTTATGATAATGAGCTGGAAGTGTAAATTCTGACGGATGGGAGAAAAATATATGATAGTTGCAATAATATGGGTTTTAATGAGGAGAGGAATGTGCTCCCCTGATCTACTGGGCCAAGGGTGATGAGAAAGATAATGGGCCACGGAGGGATGTTTGGCTGCATGTGTCTTGCTTTTCTTCTACCACTGCATCGTTGCCTGTGCTGCTTTCTCCTTCTGGAGTGCTTTTCCAAATTAGAGTTTTTGACATTATATTTTATATCATATTATTTTTTCAAACACTATAGGAATATGCAAATTAAAAATAAAATTCTTATTTTTCCATTGCCACTTTCTTACCAATTCCACTGGGTGGAAGTGTGGGTGGGGGAGAAAGAGGGAGGAAGAAAGAGAAAGAGAGAGGGGGAAGAGAATGAGATTTTAGAAAGCTTATTTTCTCTCTCAAAATCAGATTATTGTAATACTTGTAATTTCACTGTCTACATAATTTTCTACAAGTTATCCCTTAAAATTATGCCATGAATATTCTTTCATGTACTGTATTCAGGTCTGATTATTTTTAATGTATTCAAAATATTTCAAATGTATGATATACTACAATGAAATAAATATTTAATTTGGGGGCATTTAGATTATCTATTATTTATTTCTGCTACCATAGAATTGCAATGCAAATAGTGCTGCAATGAACAAGTTTGCTCATAGGCAAAGAGCCTTATGTAAGGCATAGAACCCTGAAAGTTAAATTTCTCAGACAAATGTTCCATAAAGTGCTATATTGATTTATTGTCCTGTGAACATTGTATTTGGCACTATTTCCACACTCTTTCTAACCCTGGATAACATCAATCTTTACTTTCATTTTATTTTAACTCTGTAAATATGAAGGATGAAAATGAGATTTTATCTTAATTTGCATTTGCCTCAATGAGAATGAGCAACAGTGAAAATGAGCAGATTTCAGTTCTTCATCTGTTTTATAATTTTTTTCAGAGAATTGTGTTCAAATAATTTATCATTTCACCTACAAGGTGTTTATAGTATTTTCTTGATTAATATATAGAAACATTTTTGCATAGAGAATATTACATGCTGAAAATGTTGAAATATTTATCCCCAGCCTCTGTCATTTTGTGTCCATGCATGCAAATTGTTTGCGTGTGTATATGTTATTCAGTAAAGCACACATATCTAAAATTTATAATTGTTTGAGTTTTTACATAAGTGAAACCTCCAAGCAGGTGGAAATATGGAATATTACCAGTAGCTCAGAAGGATTCTTGGATTCACTTCTCAGTCAGTATTCCTTAAAGTTAAACTCTTTTCAGGCCTCTATCAGTTTTAATTATTTTTGATGTGTTTGACCTTAATAAAAATGGGATTACATAATATACTCTATTTCTTCATATGTGTTGACTATTTTCCCTTGACATTATGTCTGTGAGATTTATCCTTGTCATTTTGTGTATCAGTGTTTGTACATTTGTTTTTGTTAAAAAGCTTTTGTATTACTTCAAATGTATCAATATAGCATGATTTACATACATATCCTACTGTTATTGGAATTTGGGTTGTTTCTTGTGTTTGTTTAAATAAACAAATAAAACCTATGAATATACTGCACATGCTTATGCATATAAACACGCATTTCTGCTGGATATGTATAAAGATTAGAATGTCTCAGTCCTAGGATAGGTATATATTTAATTTTAAAAGAAACTGTCAAACATTGTTCAGATGCGATTGTACCAGGTGACAGTCTGGCCAGCAATGTATAAGAGAGTTACAGTTGCTCCACATTTTTTTCAACACTTGGATTATCTATTTATTTTTGCCTTTTATTTTAGCCATTCTGCTGGACATGCAGTAGTATCTAGCTGATTTAATTGTATATTTTTGATGAGTAATGATGCAGAGCATGTCTTCATATGTTTATTGGCTCTTTAGAAATCTTTTTCATGAAGTGCTCTTTCAAGTAAATGGCTTAATTGATAACTGGGTCATGTGCAATTACCCATTATCTTTTCCCTTTCTTAATAATGCATTTTTATTTTTAATCTTACAAAATAAGTTGACTTTATTATTATTTTTTTATATATGCATATATGTGTATTTGCTTACAAAAATGTTATATATATATATACACACATATATTTTAAGAGGTGCTTAGATTACCCAAAATATTACACGGAACCCACTGGGATTCCCATGTTGCCCACCTCCCACACCTCCCACCACATCCCACACAAACATCTCCCACAGTGTGGCCCACCACCCTCAATGAACTTACACATCCTGGAGCCTTGCCACCAACCATAGACCACAGTTCACACTGTAGACCACATAATGCATTTTTAAAAGGAGAAGTTCTTCATTTTAATGGCTCCTACTTTGCCAATTCCCTTTCATTTGTGGTTAAAGTAACTTCTGTCTTGTTATGATCAAACTTAAATTTATATTAGTATACCTTCTTTTCTTTCATATGGATATCCAATGGGCCTGAAACATCTATTTTCAAATCCCATCAATTTCCCACTAAATTATAATGGAGGCTATGTGATAAAAGACAGCTGTATACATATGGACATGTATTGCAACTAATTTCTATTTTTCCGCTAATTTACTAAAACACCACTCTTTTTAATTACTCCAGGTTTTGTATGAAATCTTGATATCTGGTGATATAAATTTACCAGCTTTGTTTGTTAATGTACTTTTCTATTTTAGGTCCTTTGTATTTCTACATACATTTTAGAATCAGCTTCTTGGTTTCCTCAAACATATTGTAAGGATGATGTTTTGGTTTCCTAGCTGCTAAAACTAACACCATAAAACTTAAACACAGAAATATTTGAACTCATGGTTTCAAAGGCTAGAAGATTTGCTTCTTCACATGGTTGTTTTCTTCTGGCTGGCTGACAATCTTTGAGGTCTCTTGTCTTGTCACTTAAATGGCAATGCACAAGGCAACCATATTTCATTTCTCTTCTGGGTTCCGTTGACTTCCATTCTGGCTGCTCTTCATGGCTTCTATTCCTGTGCCCTTTTCCTTTGCTAATAAGGAGTTCAACCATAGTGGAATAAAGCCCTCATTCATTCAGTTTGGGGAGACCTTAACTAATATTGCAAGTCATTCACACCCACAGGACCAGGGGTGTACCCGAATATAAATTTTATGGGGGACATGATTCATCCCCAAAGTCTGTCCTTGGGGCTCCAAAAAGATATGTTCCTCCCACATGCAAAATACATTCATTCCATCAAAACTGCCCAAAAGCTTTAAGCCATTTTAGAACAATGCTAATTAAAAAGTCTCATCAGAATCAGTAATGGACATGATATGTTGGAGCAAAATTCCTCAATCAGTGGACCTGTTAAACCTAGTAAAAAGTTATCTGCTTCCAATATTCAATGTTGATACAGTAAGAGGATAAATATTTCCATTGCAGAAGGGAGAACTTGCAAGGAAAACAGGGGTCACATGCCCCCAAAAATCTGAAACCCATCTAATGGGCAAATTCCATTAGAGTGGTTTGATCTTTTGTCCTCTGGGCCTGATGGAGCAGTAGTCCTACCCCTTATAAGTGCTTTCTCAACAGACATGCTTTCCCTGAACACTGAGTTAAACAGGCCCACCCTCTCTCAGCATTGAGATGGCAGCAGGCTCCCCCAATCCCAGAGCATTGGAGTGGTGACACTCTCCATGTAAAACAGGACACAAAGTCACTCCTCCAAGTGCTGGGACAAATGGCCAGCCCCCTCCAAGTGCAAAGGCCTACCTACCCTTTCCACACCTGAGGGTAGGCCTGTTCTCTTGGCCTGAGTTCTCTTCCATCCAGTCATTGGATCCCATGGTTCTGCATTTGAAGTCATTCTTCCTTCAATCCATTCCTTCATTGTCCCTTTCAGACATTACTTCTGACCATGAAAATTTTGCAAAATCCTTATTATTCTATATGCAGTTCCAAGTGGTCTAAAACCATTAGACAATAGAACTTTCCACAGATCCTTCATAGATAACTCCATTTCCAACCCTGATGTCTTTTGAAGTGGTTGACTGGATCTGTGTTCAGACACACCCTCTTTGGTAAAGTTTGTTCAGTTAAACCTTCACATGGAGCTGTGTCATCTGGAGGCTCACTTCCCAGAAGTTCCAGGATGCCCCTGATAGAACTACTTCTGTGTATATTTTCTTTGTCTGATTTTTCTGGTTTTGATATTCATGTAATGATCACCTGATAAAATGAGTTTGGAAGTGTTAGCCCCTCTTCTATTTTCTAGAAAAAGTTACAGAGAATTGGCATTAAATCTTTAAATATTTGATAGAATTCCATATTGAAATCTTCTGAGACTGGAGTTTCCTTATTTGGGAATATTTAAGTTATAAACTTCGTTAAGAGTTTAATAACATTTATTTTTTACTAGGTGAGTTGGGGCAGTTTGTGACTTTTTTGAGGAATTGCTTCATTTCATTTAAGTTGACATATTTTGTGTATAAATTATTCATAGTATTCTCTTATCTTTTTGCTATATTATGTAGTGATATCCCCTGTTTTCCTGTTTTTTTTCTTGCAACAATGACTGATGTTTTCTGTTGCTTTTTTGTTCTTTGACAATCTTACTAGAGTTTTATCAATTTTATTGAGTTTTTTCAAAGAATCAACTTTTTTATTAATTGATATGGTCTATTGTTTTTTATTTTCAATGTCATTTATTTATGCTTTTTACTATTTAATTTCTTCTTGTTTTGAGTTATTTTGCTCTTCTTTTTCTAGATTCTTGAGGTTGGAAATTAGATTATTGATTTGAAACTTTTCTTCTTTTCTAATGTAAACATTTGGTGTTATGAATTCCCCCAAAGAATTGCTTTATCTTTGTCCCAAGAATTTTATATGTTGTATTTTCATTTTCATTCATTTCAGTATATTTTTATTTCATTACTAGTTTCTAGTTTGAGCCGTTTGTAGTTATGATTCTGATTGATTTCAATTATTTTATATTTCTTAAGGTTTGTTTTATAGCTTAGTATATTTTCTATCTTGGTAAATGTCCTGTGAGCACTAGAAAAGAATGTGTATTCTGCTGTTATTTGATGGCATGTTCTAGAAATGTTGATTAGGACTGTTGGATGATGGTGTTGTTGAAGCTGCCTATATCCTTTTGAATTTCTTTCTAGTTGTTCTTTTAGTTGTTGATAAAGAGGTGTTAGCATTTCCAACCATAATGCTATATTTGTCTATCCTTATTTTCAATCCTATTGGTTTTGATTTACATATTTTGCAGATCCATTGTTTGAAGCATACTCTTTTACAATGACTATGTCTTTTTAATGCAGTAAACTGTGTGTCCTTACATAATATCTTTCTTTATCCTTGGCAGTTGCTTTTGCTCTAAATTTATCTGATATTAATACAGGTATTCCAAAGTTTTTTTTATTAGTGCTTGCATGCTATAGCTTCTTCTTTTTATTTTCACCTACCTGTATCATTATACTTGCAGTGAATTTCTTGTAAACAGCATATAATGGGTCATTTTGTCCAACGATGTTGATCTCTTTCTTTAAATTGGAAACTTGAAACCATTTACTTTTAACATAATATTGATATGATAATGTTAACTCTGATATTTATTTTTGGTTTTCTGTTTGTTCTCACATTTTTTGTTTCACTATTTTTTTCTGTATTTAGTGGGTTACTTGGACACTTTTTTTAGAATTTTATTTGAATGATCATTATACATACTAATATCCTTTTTGACTTGTGTTGAAAAATGTCCCAACCATAATTGCTTTTAAGTCTCTTTGTTCTCCCCCATTTTAAACATAATTGTCAAATATTTCCTTCACATATATTGAGTACCACATCAAGCTGTATTATAATTTTACTTCAACTTCCAAATAAAATTTAGAAAACTGAAAAGGAGAAGTAAAGTCTATCATCTTTCTCCATATTTTTTACTTTCCTTTGTTCTGTCTTCCTGTATAATGTTCCCAAGTTTCTTCTTTTATTTTCTTTGTTTTATCTTCAATATCACAGATTATTTTCTTTGTCCTCTCTACTTCATTTGTTATTCTGTCACTGAATTTTTGTTGTTGTTTTGTTTTTTACTTCAGTTATGGTGTTTCCAGTTCTAAAATTGCCAATTATTTCCTCTTTCCATCTTTTATTTCTTTCTTTAGACTTTCTATTTTTCATTTGTTTCAAGCCTAATTGTAATTGCTTATTGAAGTAATTTTTGATAACTGCTTTAAAATACTTGTCAGACAATTTGAACATCTCTTTCATCTCAAAGTTGGCCCCTGTTCATTATCTTTTCATTCAATCTATAGTAATCTCACGCCTTTATTCTACTAGTTAACTGTTGTGAAATCTCTACCCCTGCAAGTGGACAAAGGAAGGAATACATTTAAATTTGGCCTTGTGGCTATCTAATTAGCCCCTACCTAAGTTTCTTGATTGCCTGTCAAGTTAATTATTGTCTATTATATACTTCTAACCTTAAGTCATACATGTGGAAAAATAAGCAAACATAATGATTTTCATGATTCAAACAGAATCATAGGGTAGTCATTCATGTGTTTGAATGACACATTTGACTGTATCATCAAATTGCATGAAAAGATGATACTTTTAAAGAATAAAATGAACATTCTTGTGTTTGTTTCTCTGTGTGTATTTTATCCATATCCATGTCAGCAATAGTTGGATTGTGCTACTGCATGAGATGAAAGGTATGATTGTCTATTGAGAACCTTGGGAACTGCTGATAGGATTTATTTACTCAGCATGAAATCCCAGTGTTGCCACACACAGAAATATATTTTTTAAAATATAATTTTTTTGAAAAGATATTTAGATTACATAGATGTTACATAAAAATATAGGGGATTCCCATAAGCCGCTCTTCCTATACCTCCCACATTAACATCTTTTATTAGTGTGTTACATTCATTACAATTGATGAAAACATTTTAGAGCATTGCCAGTAAGCATGGATTATAGTTTACATTGTAGCTTAAACTCTTTCCCACACAGTTGTGTAGGTTATGGCAACTATGTAATGGCCTGTATCTGTCATTGTAATGTCGTTCAGGAAAATTCCCCAAGTCCCCAAAATGCCCCCATATCTCACCTATATTTCCCTTTCCCTGCCCTCAAAACCTGTAGTGGCCACTGCCTCCACATGAATGATATAGTTTATTCCATTGCTAGAATCACAATAAATCTATAGTAGAATACCAGTAAATCTACTTTAGTTCATAGTTCATTCCCTCATCATGAGGATTCTGGGATGATGTTGCTCACTCCCCCTCTAACTGAGAGGAGGCTTTGATCCCATGGGGCAGATGGATGGGACTCTCTTGCTTGTAGCTGGACACTCTGGGTTCCATGGGATGGTCGTTGTCCATCATCATCTCCTTGTTAGTTGTCTTGGGTGAGTCCAATGAACTGGAGAATAGATATTGCAACTCTGTTGAATTTCAGGGCCCAGCTGGCACATGGACAGCCAGAGATTAAAGTCTCTTGGATGTACACCGTCCAACTCCAGCTCCAACTATAGGTTCAAATAAAAGGGACAGAAAAGTCATGTGTACAGAAGTCACATCAGAGTCCAACTCTGTCACACTCGCACACTTGGGAGCACAAACTCCATAGGCAAGGCTCCAAACTCTGGAGCTATCTGCCATGACTGTAGGTCCTGGGTGTCTCCAGAGCCCTTAGGATCCCCATTACTTGGGCTAGTATCTACCTTGGCTGTCTATGAGATCCTGCTGACCTGCATAAGCATTACCACTCTGATGACCTCCCGACTCACTTTGAAGTCTCTTAGCCTTATACACTCATTTGTCTTTACCTTTTCCTCCTTTTATTCAAGGACTTTTTCCAGTTTTATTACCAGCTGGTGCTTGGTAGTAATCCCTCAGTGCCAGGGAGGCTCAAGGCTCATCTCCAGGAGTCATGTCCCACATTGGTGGGAAGGTAATGCATTTATATATTGAGTTTGGCTTAGAGAGAGGCCATATTTGAGCAACAATGCTTTTGGGAGGCAAAATTTAGGCACTCCCCATCACTAGGCTATGTTGCAAATTCAAGAGCAAAAGGCTTACAAGCATAGTTGTCAACTTCAAGAACCCATAAATGGACCATCTTTCTTCACTAGTCATTGATCCTGCACTTGGAGGATTGTTGCTGTTCCATTAGAGGATGTGACAGAGCACCCCAGGATGGGAATTCAATGATCTTTCAGTTGTTGTGTGAATCTCCGCTCACTGTGACAATGCTCCATGAACATTTGAACATATTTATATACCTTATATTTATGCCCAGGTGAACTTCCTTCCATGTAAACCCAACACTGACACCCCACATCATTGATCCTCCCCTGCCATAGTTGTAACCCTTCTGTGATACAAAGCCTCTTCAAAAATGAAGCCAAGAATATTGCCAAATTTGATTAATAGGAAAATAAAATAATAATAATAGATTTAAACATAAGAAATAAAATACATAATAATTTAGAGAAAGTAAAACTAAAATAAAGTAAAAAAGATTGGGGTATTAAAAAAATGAAAAATATTTTTAAAAAATAAAATAATTTTTTAAACGTTTATCCTTTCATCACTGTAATATCAGTTGTCTTGTATGTACCATGGCAATTTCTTCCATTTCTTCCCCAGTGTCTTGCTTTTTTTTTCTTTTATATTGTCTTCAAAGAAGTTTTAGGTCACAGTAAGGTTACATACAGAATATAGGGGACTCCCATATACCCAATATCTTCCACCTTTTCACTCTTCTCTATTAATAATCTTTTTACACATGGGTGAGACATTTGTTATAAATGATGTATAAATATTGAAACATAGCTACCAACCATGGTCAAAGGTTTACATTATGGTTTACATTTTAGACCATATGCTTTTATAATTTTTTGATGACATTTAACATGGTCTGTATCCATCATTGCATGATCATGCAGAACACTTCCATTGCCCTCAAATACCCCCTCTTCAATCTCTTCTATTCCTCCCTTCCCATCCCCTCAGGGCCCATGGAGACCACCAGGTTTCACTCCTTGAAAGACAAGAGTCTTAGATACTTGCAACAACACTGAGGGCTGGGCACATTAGTCTGTCGTCCCCTATTAGTAACTGCTCATGCTCTCGAGAGACACAGCCCTCCTCTGTTTGAGAACATATCGGGCCTCCCCAGCATGGGAGCCCTACTCCTTCGCACTCATTATGTGGGTCTTCCCCCACTGATACAGCACACTATGACAAAATGCTCACTCGCACATTCTCTAGAAGACTGTCCCAGGTGTACCCTGTCCCAAATGGCCCCCCATTCAACACCCTAAACCAGTAACGCTTCCTTGTCATATTGCCAATAGAGTTTTCTTAACACTGTAGTTTCACTTACATACCCACCTATCCCCAGCGTTCCCTTATTCTCTCCCCTTGGACCATCCAACCCATACTCCCCATCTTACCCTATTGGGTTGGGCTTGCACTGCCCAACCCAATAGTATCCCTAAACCCCTGTCATATCTCTTCACTGCACAACTACTCACTTCCACCTTATCATAGATTTTGCCCATGTGGGCATTGGCACACAATCTTTTTCTCTCTTCCTATTTCCAGTAAACCTATCTTCCAAACTCTAGCTCTCCGAGGCAGTTCAATTTGCTTAATTCATATCAGAGTGGTCATTTAATATTTGTCCTTCAATGCCTGGCTTTTCTCACTCAACATAACGTCCTCAAGATTCATCCATGTTTCCCATGTATTAGTACTGTATTCCTTCTTACAACTGAGTAATATTACATTGTATGTATATACAACATTTTGTTTATCCATTCATCTGTTGATGGGCATTTGGGTTGACTCCAACTTTTGGCTATAGTGAATAATGCCAATATGAATATTGGTGTGCATATATCAGTTTGTGTCCTTGTTTTCAGTTTTTCTGGGTATACACCCAGCAGTAGAATTGCTGGGTCATATGGTAGATCTATAATTAGTTTTTTGAGGAACCACCAAACTGTCCTCCACAATGGCTGGACCATTGTGTGAAAGAATGTTCTCATTCCTCCACATCTTCTGCAACACTTGTAGTGCTCTGTTTTTTTTAATGACTGCCAGTCTAATGGGTGTAAGATGGTATCTCATTGTAGTTTTGATTTGCATTTCCCTAATAGCTAGTGATGTTGAGCATCACTTCATGTGCTTTTTAGCCATTTGTATTTCTTCTTTGGAGAAGTATCAGTTCAAATCACTTGCTCATTTTTTAAATGGGCTGTTTGTCTTTTTATTTTCAAGATATAGGGCTTCTTTATATATGCTGGGTATTAGTCTCATATCAGATATATGGTTACCAAATACTTTCTCCCTTTGAGTAGGTTGTCTTTTCACTTTCCTTACAAGCTCCTTTGAAGTGCAAAATCTTTTAATTTTGAGGCAGTTCCATTTATCTATTTTTCTTTCACTGCTTGTGCTTTGGGTGTGAAGTTCATGAAGCCATTTCCCATTACAAGTTCCTTTAGATGCTTCTCTACATTATCTTCTAAGGTCTTTATGGTCTTGGCTCTTATATTTAGATCTTTGATCCATCTTGAGCTGATTTTTGTATAAGGTGTGAGATGATGTTCCTCTCTCATTCTTTTGGATATGGATATCCTTTTCTCCAAACACCATCTGTTGAAGAGGCCATTCCCTCCCAGTTGAATGGGCATGGTGGCCTTGCCAAATACAAGATAACTGTATATGTGAGGATCTATATTGGAGCTCTCAATTTGGTTCCCTTGGTCAGTATGTCTACCCTAGTGCCAATACCATGCAGTTTTGATTGCTGTAGCTTTGTGTATGCTTTTAAGTCAGGTAGTGTGATTCCTCAAATTTCATTTTTCTTTTTCAATATTTCTTTGTATATTTGGGACCTATTGCCCTTCCAAATAAATATCATAGTTAGTTTTTCCAATTCAGTAAAAAATGCTGGGTTGATTTTTATTGGGATTGCCTTAAATCTGTATATTAGTTTGGGTAGGATAGACATCTTAATGATATTTAGTCTTCCTATCCATGAACAGGGAATATTCTTCCATTTATTTAAGTCTTCTTTGATTTCCTTTAACAGTGCTGTGTAGTTTTCTGTGTATAAGTTATTTACATCTTTAGCTAAGTTTATTCCTAGGTATTTGACTTTTTTACTTAATATTATTGATGGTATTTCTTTCCTGATTTTCTCCTCAAATCGACCATTATTGGTGTACAAAAATGCTACTGATTTTTGAGCGTTGATCTTATAGCCTGTGACTTCACTGAACTCATTTATAAGCTCTAGAAGCTTTGTTGTGGATTTCTCAGTGCTTTCTATGTATAGGATCATGTCATCTGCAAATAGTGATATTTTTACTTCTTCCTTTCCAATTTGGATGCAATTTGTATCTTTTTCTTGCCTCAGTGCTTGAACAAGTATTTCTAAGACAATGTTAAATAAGAAGCAGTGATAGTGGGTGTCCTTGTCTTGTTCCTGGTCTTAGAGGGAAAATTTTAGGATTCCAACATTGTATACAATGTCAGCTGTGGGTTTTTCATATATGCCCTTTATCATGTTCAGAAAGTTTCCTTCTATTCCTATCTTTTGCAGTGTTTTTATTAGGAAAGGGTGTGGTATTTTGTCGAATGGTTTTCTGCATCTATAGAGATGATCATGTGATGTTTTTCTTTTGATCTGTTTATGTGGTGTATTACATTGATTGATTTTGTTATGTTGAAACACTCTTGCATACCCAGGATGAAATCCACTTGGTCATACTGTATAAATCATTTGATATGTTGTTGAATATGATTAGCAAGTATTTTGTTCAAGATTTTAGCATCTAGGTTCATCAGAGACTAATTTGTAATTTTCCTTTCTACTAGCATCTTTGTTTGGCTTTGGTATTAGGATAATGTTGACATCATAGAATGAATTAAGCATTGTTTCTTCTAATTCTATTTTTTGGACAAGATTAAGCAGGATTGGTGTTAGTTCTTTCTGGAATGTTTGGTAAAATTCATTTGTGAAGCCTTCTGGTCCTGGGCTCTTCTTAGTTGGGAGGTTTTTGATGACTGATTCTGTCTTTACTTGTGATTGGTCTGTTGAGTTCTTCAATTTCTTCTTTTGTCAATGTAAGCTGCTTGTGTGTTTTTAGGAATTTGTCCATTTCCTCTAAATTATCCTTCTTGTTGGCATATAATTTTTCAAAGTATCCTCTTATGATACACTTTATTTCTGTGGGATTGGTGGTGATATCCCCTTCCTCATTTCATATTTTGTGTATTTGCATCATTTGTCTTTTTTCCTTTGTTAGTCTAGCTAAGGACTTGTCAATTTTATTGATCTTCTCAAAGAACCATCTTTTGATCTTGTTTATTTTTTCTAGTGGTTTCTTATTTTCTATTTCATTTATTCTTCTCTAATTGTTGTTATTTCCTTCTTTCTACTTCCTTTTGGGTTGGTTTGTTGTTCTTTTTCTAATTTCTCCAGGTATTCAGTTAGGTCTTCAATTTTAGCTCTTTCTTCTTTTTTGATATATGCATTTGTGGCTATGATTTCCCTCTCAGTATAGCTTTGTCTGCATCCCATAGGTTTTGATATGTTGTATTGTCATTTTCATTTATTTCAAGGTAGTTACTGCTTTCTTTTGAAATTTCCTCCTTGATCCATGTTTGTCTAAGAGTGTGTTTTTTAACTTCCATATCTTTTTGCCTAATCTAATTTTCTGGCCCTTACTGATATCCAGCTTCATTCCATCATGGTCAGAGAAATTACTCTGTATAATTTCAATCTTTCTGAATTCATTGAGAATTTTACTGTGGTCTATCTTAGAGAATGATCTATGTGCATTCTAGAAGAATGTATATCTTGCTGTTTTTGGGTGTAGTGGTCTGTATATTTCTATTAGGTCCAGATCTTTCAATGTATTATTCAGAGTCTTTTTTTCTTTATTGATTGTATGTCAACATGTCTAAAGGTGATAATGGTGTATTAAAGTCTCTACTATAATTGTAGAAGCATCTATGTCTCCATTTAATTTCTCCAGTGTTTGTCTCGTGTATTTTGAGGCACCCTGGTTAGGTGCATAAATGTTTATGATTGTTCTTTCTTCTTGAAAGATTACCCCTTTTACTAATATATAGTGTTCATGTTTGTCTCTTACAATAGTTTAAAGTCTATTGCCTGACATTAGTATATAGTATTAGTATATAGATACTAATATCTATATCTGATAACACTCCAATCTTTTTTTGGTTATTGTTTTCTTGTAAAATTGTTTTCCAGCCATTCACTTTCAGCCTCCATGAATCCCTGGGTATAAGGTGGGTTTCTTGTAGACAGAATATATATGGCTCATATATCCTAATCCACTCTGCCAATCTCTGTCTCTTGAATGGTGAATTTACAACATTAACAGTCAGTGTTATTACTTTCAAGGAATTATTTATATTAGACATATTTCATTTGGGTTTATGTATGTCATATGTTCTTTTTATTTCCTTTTTTTCTTTTAAGTTGTTCTTATACTCACCTCCAAATCTCTCTCTCCTGTTTTTTCTTTCAACCTGAAGAACTACCTTTAGTATTTCTTAAAGGGCAGGATTCTTATTGGCATACTCTTTTAATTTCTGTTTATCTGTGAATATTTTGAAATCTCCATAATTTTTGAATGCCACCTTTGCTGGATAGAGAATTCTTGGCTAGAAGTTTTTTTTTTTTCCTTTTAGTACCTTGACTATGTCATATCACTGTCTTCTCGCCTTTGTGGTTTCAGATGAGAAATCAGCACTTAATTTCATTGAGCTTCCCTTGTATGTGATTAATCTCTTTTCTCTTGCTGCCTTCAGTATTTTCTTTGTCTTGGGCATTGAACAGTTTGACAAGTATATGTCTTTGAGTAGGCCTGTTTGGGGTTTATACTATTTGAGGTGTGTTGTGCTTCTTGGACATGTATGTCTATCTCCTTCAATAGGGTTGGGAAATTTTCAACCATTTTTTCCTTCAACACTCCTTCTGGCCCTTTTCCCTTCTCTTCTCCCTCTGGGATGTCTATAATGTGTATGTTTGTGTGTTTTATGTTGTTGTTCAAATCCCTAAATCCCTGCTGGATTTTTTCTATCTTTTTATCTATCTGTTCTGCTATCTGTTTGATTTCAGAGGTACTGTCTTCCACATCACTACTTATTTCTTCTGCCTGTTCAAATCTGTGGTTATGTGCTTCCAGTGTCTTTATTTCTTGGATTGGGCCATTCATCATCATCATATCTGTTATCTTTTTATTTATGTTCACAATTTCTTCAGTATGTTCCCCCAGTGTCTTCTTAATATCTTTAATCTCTTCCTTCACCTCATTAAATTGGCCCATGATATTTATTTGGACAGCTTTGATTAGTTGTTCCATGTTCTGCATCTCTTCCTGTTTTTTAGTATGTTCATTGGACTGGGCCATGTCTTCCTGTTTCTTAGTATGGTTTGTAATTTTTTGTTGCTCTCTTGTCATCTTTTTATCTTGATGAGTTTATTCATTTGATTAGCTTCATTCTCTACTCTAGAGTTTTATTTAGCTGCTGGTTTTGTGTGTGTGTTAAGTTTTCTCTTTGACACTTTTCTTGTTCTGTTTCCTTGCTGTTGTCTATGTTCCCTTGAAGGAAAAAGATTAAGGCCAGAGAAAGCAGAAGAGAAAAGATAAAAGAGGATAATAGTAATAATAATATTGAAAGTTAGAAAAGGGACTGTATAAGACATAGTAAAATGAATTTTTAATTTATGTAAGTAGTGTAGAGTAAAAGGAATAAAAAATTGGAGTACCTACAATGAAATGGGAACTGAATAGAGAAAAATATATAGAATGGTTTAAAATGCCAGAATAATGGTGTGAGAGAGAGAAAGAGAAAAGGAAGGACAAAAAGAAAAGAGTTAATAAAAAAAAAAGAAAAGAAAACAATAGACAAGATAGAAATAGAAACCATAAAAATTGAGGACTAAATAATGAAAGGTCAAATGTGAAAACCACTACAGAAAGATAGAAGATGAAGGAAGGAAAAGAAATAACATTGGTAGACAAAATCAGTATACACAAAAAAAGGAAAATCAAGGAGGAAGAAGCACAGCAATGAAGAAACAAGCCAGCAGCATCAAAAAAAAAAAAAAAAAAAAAAAAGGGTGGGGGAGGAAAGAGGTAAG